>CM061031.1:44933322-45123337 GCA_030763125.1 Hippophae gyantsensis
TTATTTATGTTTGTAAAATTATTAGAAATCATACTAATTATAAAGTTAAGATATCTAATAAATATTAAAAAATACGTGAAATATTTATTACCTCCTAATATGATAAAAACTAAATATGCATACATTATCATATTGTGTTGCTTGGTACAGGTTTAAAAATTATTTGCATAATTTTATTACATATTGCACGATCATATCTACGGTATCGACACCACGAATGATAATCCACTTGTCTCTCAATCTTGGTTTCTCAATTTCATCTAATATTAAGATATATGTGGTATGTATGGTATTTCACCTTCCAAAATATTTTTTGAAATGGTGAATAATTATTTTATTCAATCTAATATATATATTTATAGATTTTACTTATGTATGATTTTATTTAAAGTAATGATTTTATTTAATATGAGTTATTACATATAAAGGCAAACCTTTATGTTTTATTTATTTGTTTTTAACATTTTTAATAATATTTAGTATTAACTAGTACGTGTGAGTTTATTTACATGAGATTATTATAACATATTTCATTTTTAAAAAACAAAATAAGACATTTGGTTAGTTAAATTAGATTAAAGCAATTTATTTTACCACGGAATAGTTGACAAAAGCAATGATTTTGAGTTATATTAATATATATACATAAGAATTTTGTAGGGAGATAACTTATGAAATTTTGTAAATATTATTTATGTTTGCAAAATTATTAGAAATCGTCCTAGTTATAAAGTTAAGATATCTAATAAATATTAAAAAAATACGTGAAATATTTATTACCTCCTAATATGATAAAAACTAAATATGCATACATTATCATATTGTGTTGCTTGGTACAGGTTTAAAAATTATTTGCATAATTTTATTACATATTGCACGATCATATCTACGGTATCGACACCACGAATGATAATCCACTTGTCTCTCAATCTTGTTTTCTCAATTTCATCTAATATTAAGATATATGTGGTATGTATGGTATTTCACCTTCCAAAATATTTTTTGAAATGGTGAATAATTATTTTATTCAATCTAATATATATATTTATAGATTTTACTTATGTATGATTTTATTTAAAGTAATGATTTTATTTAATATGAGTTATTACATATAAAGGCAAACCTTTATGTTTTATTTATTTGTTTTTAACATTTTTAATAATATTTAGTATTAACTAGTACGTGTGAGTTTATTTACATGAGATTATTATAACATATTTCATTTTTAAAAAACAAAATAAGACATTTGGTTAGTTAAATTAGATTAAAGCAATTTATTTTACCCCGGAATAGTTGACAAAAGCAATGATTTTGAGTTATATTAATATATATACATAAGAATTTTGTAGGGAGATAACTTATGAAATTTTGTAAATATTATTTATGTTTGCAAAATTATTAGAAATCGTCCTAGTTATAAAGTTAAGATATCTAATAAATATTAAAAAAATACGTGAAATATTTATTACCTCCTAATATGATAAAAACTAAATATGCATACATTATCATATTGTGTTGCTTGGTACAGGTTTAAAAATTATTTGCATAATTTTATTACATATTGCACGATCATATCTACGGTATCGACACCACGAATGATAATCCACTTGTCTCTCAATCTTGTTTTCTCAATTTCATCTAATATTAAGATATATGTGGTATGTATGGTATTTCACCTTCCAAAATATTTTTTGAAATGGTGAATAATTATTTTATTCAATCTAATATATATATTTATAGATTTTACTTATGTATGATTTTATTTAAAGTAATGATTTTATTTAATATGAGTTATTACATATAAAGGCAAACCTTTATGTTTTATTTATTTGTTTTTAACATTTTTAATAATATTTAGTATTAACTAGTACGTGTGAGTTTATTTACATGAGATTATTATAACATATTTCATTTTTACAAAACAAAATAAGACATTTGGTTAGTTAAATTAGATTAAAGCAATTTATTTTACCCCGGAATAGTTGACAAAAGCAATGATTTTGAGTTATATTAATATATATACATAAGAATTTTGTAGGGAGATAACTTATGAAATTTTGTAAATATTATTTATGTTTGCAAAATTATTAGAAATCGTCCTAGTTATAAAGTTAAGATATCTAATAAATATTAAAACAATACGTGAAATATTTATTACCTCCTAATATGATAAAAACTAAATATGCATACATTATCATATTGTGTTGCTTGGTACAGGTTTAAAAATTATTTGCATAATTTTATTACATATTGCACGATCATATCTACGGTATCGACACCACGAATGATAATCCACTTGTCTCTCAATCTTGTTTTCTCAATTTCATCTAATATTAAGATATATGTGGTATGTATGGTATTTCACCTTCCAAAATATTTTTTGAAATGGTGAATAATTATTTTATTCAATCTAATATATATATTTATAGATTTTACTTATGTATGATTTTATTTAAAGTAATGATTTTATTTAATATGAGTTATTACATATAAAGGCAAACCTTTATGTTTTATTTATTTGTTTTTAACATTTTTAATAATATTTAGTATTAACTAGTACGTGTGAGTTTATTTACATGAGATTATTATAACATATTTCATTTTTACAAAACAAAATAAGACATTTGGTTAGTTAAATTAGATTAAAGCAATTTATTTTACCCGGAGTAGTTGACGAAAGCAATGATTTTGAGTTATATTAATATATATACATAAGAATTTTGTAGGGAGATAACTTATGAAATTTTGTAAATATTATTTATGTTTGCAAAATTATTAGAAACCATCCTAATTATAAAGTCAAGATATCTAATAAATATTAAAAAATACGTGAAATATTTATTACCTCCTAATATGATAAAAACTAAATATGCATACATTATCATATTGTGTTGCTTGGTACAGGTTTAAAAATTATTTGCATAATTTTATTACATATTGCACGATCATATCTACGGTATCGACACCACGAATGATAATCCACTTGTCTCTCAATCTTGGTTTCTCAATTTCATCTAATATTAAGATATATGTGGTATGTATGGTATTTCACCTTCCAAAATATTTTTTGAAATGGTGAATAATTATTTTATTCAATCTAATATATATATTTATAGATTTTACTTATGTATGATTTTATTTAAAGTAATGATTTTATTTAATATGAGTTATTACATATAAAGGCAAACCTTTATGTTTTATTTATTTGTTTTTAACATTTTTAATAATATTTAGTATTAACTAGTACGTGTGAGTTTATTTACATGAGATTATTATAACATATTTCATTTTTACAAAACAAAATAAGACATTTGGTTAGTTAAATTACATTAAAGCAATTTATTTTACACCGGAATTGTTGACAAAAGCAATGATTTTGAGTTATATTAATATATATACATAAGTATTTTGTAGGGAGATAACTTATGAAATTTTGTAAATATTATTTATGTTTGCAAAATTATTAGAAATCGTCCTAATTATAAAGTTAAGATATCTAATAAATATTAAAAAATACGTGAAATATTTATTACCTCCTAATATGATAAAAACTAAATATGCATACATTATCATATTGTGTTGCTTGGTACAGGTTTAAAAATTATTTGCATAATTTTATTACATATTGCACGATCATATCTACGGTATCGACACCACGAATGATAATCCACTTGTCTCTCAATCTTGGTTTCTCAATTTCATCTAATATTAAGATACATGTGGTATGTATGGTATTTCACCTTCCAAAATATTTTTTGAAATGGTGAATAATTATTTTATTCAATCTAATATATATATTTATAGATTTTACTTATGTATGATTTTATTTAAAGTAATGATTTTATTTAATATGAGTTATTACATATAAAGGCAAACCTTTATGTTTTATTTATTTGTTTTTAACATTTTTAATAATATTTAGTATTAACTAGTACGTGTGAGTTTATTTACATGAGATTATTATAACATATTTCATTTTTACAAAACAAAATAAGACATTTGGTTAGTTAAATTAGATTAAAGCAATTTATTTTACCCCAGAATAGTTGACAAAAGCAATGATTTTGAGTTATATTAATATATATACATAAGAATTTTGTAGGGAGATAACTTATGAAATTTTGTAAATATTATTTATGTTTGCAAAATTATTAGAAATCGTCCTAATTATAAAGTTAAGATATCTAATAAATATTACAAAAATACGTGAAATATTTATTACCTCCTAATATGATAAAAACTAAATATGCATACATTATCATATTGTGTTGCTTGGTACAGGTTTAAAAATTATTTGCATAATTTTATTACATATTGCACGATCATATCTACGGTATCGACACCACGAATGATAATCCACTTGTCTCTCAATCTTGTTTTCTCAATTTCATCTAATATTAAGATATATGTGGTATGTATGGTATTTCACCTTCCAAAATATTTTTTGAAATGGTGAATAATTATTTTATTCAATCTAATATATATATTTATAGATTTTACTTATGTATGATTTTATTTAAAGTAATGATTTTATTTAATATGAGTTATTACATATAAAGGCAAACCTTTATGTTTTATTTATTTGTTTTTAACATTTTTAATAATATTTAGTATTAACTAGTACGTGTGAGTTTATTTACATGAGATTATTATAACATATTTCATTTTTACAAAACAAAATAAGACATTTGGTTAGTTAAATTACATTAAAGCAATTTATTTTACCCCAGAATAGTTGACAAAAGCAATGATTTTGAGTTATATTAATATATATACATAAGAATTTTGTAGGGAGATAACTTATGAAATTTTGTAAATATTATTTATGTTTGCAAAATTATTAGAAATCGTCCTAGTTATAAAGTTAAGATATCTAATAAATATTAAAAAATACGTGAAATATTTATTACCTCCTAATATGATAAAAACTAAATATGCATACATTATCATATTGTGTTGCTTGGTACAGGTTTAAAAATTATTTGCATAATTTTATTACATATTGCACGATCATATCTACGGTATCGACACCACGAATGATAATCCACTTGTCTCTCAATCTTGATTTCTCAATTTCATCTAATATTAAGATATATGTGGTATGTATGGTATTTCACCTTCCAAAATATTTTTTGAAATAGTGAATAATTATTTTATTCAATCTAATATATATATTTATAGATTTTACTTATGTATGATTTTATTTAAAGTAATGATTTTATTTAATATGAGTTATTACATATAAAGGCAAACCTTTATGTTTTATTTATTTGTTTTTAACATTTTTAATAATATTTAGTATTAACTAGTACGTGTGAGTTTATTTACATGAGATTATTATAACATATTTCATTTTTACAAAACAAAATAAGACATTTGGTTAGTTAAATGACATTAAAGCAATTTATTTTACCCTGGAATAGTTGACAAAAGCAATGATTTTGAGTTATATTAATATATATACATAAGTATTTTGTAGGGAGATAACTTATGAAATTTTGTAAATATTATTTATGTTTGCAAAATTATTAGAAATCGTCCTAATTATAAAGTTAAGATATCTAATAAATATTAAAAAAAACGTGAAATATTTATTACCTCCTAATATGATAAAAACTAAATATGCATACATTATCATATTGTGTTGCTTGGTACAGGTTTAAAAATTATTTGCATAATTTTATTACATATTGCACGATCATATCTACTCCATCGACACCACGAATGATAATCCACTTGTCTCTCAATCTTGTTTTCTCAATTTCATCTAATATTAAGATATATGTGGTATGTATGGTATTTCACCTTCCAAAATATTTTTTGAAATGGTGAATAATTATTTTATTCAATCTAATATATATATTTATAGATTTTACTTATGTATGATTTTATTTAAAGTAATGATTTTATTTAATATGAGTTATTACATATAAAGGCAAACCTTTATGTTTTATTTATTTGTTTTTAACATTTTTAATAATATTTAGTATTAACTAGTACGTGTGAGTTTATTTACATGAGATTATTATAACATATTTCATTTTTACAAAACAAAATAAGACATTTGGTTAGTTAAATTAGATTAAAGCAATTTATTTTATCCTCGAATAGTTGACAAAAGCAATGATTTTGAGTTATATTAATATATATACATAAGAATTTTGTAGGGAGATAACTTATGAAATTTTGTAAATATTATTTATGTTTGCAAAATTATTAGAAATCGTCCTAATTATAAAGTGAAGATATCTAATAAATATTAAAGAAATACGTGAAATATTTATTACCTCCTAATATGATAAAAACTAAATATGCATACATTATCATATTGTGTTGCTTGGTACAGGTTTAAAAATTATTTGCATAATTTTATTACATATTGCACGATCATATCTACGGTATCGACACCACGAATGATAATCCACTTGTCTCTCAATCTTGGTTTCTCAATTTCATCTAATATTAAGATACATGTGGTATGTATGGTATTTCACCTTCCAAAATATTTTTTGAAATGGTGAATAATTATTTTATTCAATCTAATATATATATTTATAGATTTTACTTATGTATGATTTTATTTAAAGTAATGATTTTATTTAATATGAGTTATTACATATAAAGGCAAACCTTTATGTTTTATTTATTTGTTTTTAACATTTTTAATAATATTTAGTATTAACTAGTACGTGTGAGTTTATTTACATGAGATTATTATAACATATTTCATTTTTAAAAAACAAAATAAGACATTTGGTTAGTTAAATTAGATTAAAGCAATTTATTTTACCCCGGAATAGTTGACAAAAGCAATGATTTTGAGTTATATTAATATATATACATAAGAATTTTGTAGGGAGATAACTTATGAAATTTTGTAAATATTATTTATGTTTGCAAAATTATTAGAAATCGTCCTAATTATAAAGTTAAGATATCTAATAAATATTACAAAAATACGTGAAATATTTATTACCTCCTAATATGATAAAAACTAAATATGCATACATTATCATATTGTGTTGCTTGGTACAGGTTTAAAAATTATTTGCATAATTTTATTACATATTGCACGATCATATCTACGGTATCGACACCACGAATGATAATCCACTTGTCTCTCAATCTTGGTTTCTCAATTTCATCTAATATTAAGATACATGTGGTATGTATGATATTTCACCTTCCAAAATATTTTTTGAATTGGTAAATAATTATTTTATTCAATCTAATATATATATTTATAGATTTTACTTATGTATGATTTTATTTAAAGTAATGATTTTATTTAATATGAGTTATTACATATAAAGGCAAACCTTTATGTTTTATTTATTTGTTTTTAACATTTTTAATAATATTTAGTATTAACTAGTACGTGTGAGTTTATTTACATGAGATTATTATAACATATTTCATTTTTAAAAAACAAAATAAGACATTTGGTTAGTTAAATTAGATTAAAGCAATTTATTTTACCACGGAATAGTTGACAAAAGCAATGATTTTGAGTTATATTAATATATATACATAAGAATTTTGTAGGGAGATAACTTATGAAATTTTGTAAATATTATTTATGTTTGCAAAATTATTAGAAATCGTCCTAGTTATAAAGTTAAGATATCTAATAAATATTAAAAAAATACGTGAAATATTTATTACCTCCTAATATGATAAAAACTAAATATGCATACATTATCATATTGTGTTGCTTGGTACAGGTTTAAAAATTATTTGCATAATTTTATTACATATTGCACGATCATATCTACGGTATCGACACCACGAATGATAATCCACTTGTCTCTCAATCTTGTTTTCTCAATTTCATCTAATATTAAGATATATGTGGTATGTATGGTATTTCACCTTCCAAAATATTTTTTGAAATGGTGAATAATTATTTTATTCAATCTAATATATATATTTATAGATTTTACTTATGTATGATTTTATTTAAAGTAATGATTTTATTTAATATGAGTTATTACATATAAAGGCAAACCTTTATGTTTTATTTATTTGTTTTTAACATTTTTAATAATATTTAGTATTAACTAGTACGTGTGAGTTTATTTACATGAGATTATTATAACATATTTCATTTTTACAAAACAAAATAAGACATTTGGTTAGTTAAATTAGATTAAAGCAATTTATTTTACCCGGAGTAGTTGACGAAAGCAATGATTTTGAGTTATATTAATATATATACATAAGAATTTTGTAGGGAGATAACTTATGAAATTTTGTAAATATTATTTATGTTTGCAAAATTATTAGAAATCGTCCTAATTATAAAGTTAAGATATCTAATAAATATTAAAAAAATACGTGAAATATTTATTACCTCCTAATATGATAAAAACTAAATATGCATACATTATCATATTGTGTTGCTTGGTACAGGTTTAAAAATTATTTGCATAATTTTATTACATATTGCACGATCATATCTACGGTATCGACACCACGAATGATAATCCACTTGTCTCTCAATCTTGGTTTCTCAATTTCATCTAATATTAAGATACATGTGGTATGTATGGTATTTCACCTTCCAAAATATTTTTTGAAATGGTGAATAATTATTTTATTCAATCTAATATATATATTTATAGATTTTACTTATGTATGATTTTATTTAAAGTAATGATTTTATTTAATATGAGTTATTACATATAAAGGCAAACCTTTATGTTTTATTTATTTGTTTTTAACATTTTTAATAATATTTAGTATTAACTAGTACGTGTGAGTTTATTTACATGAGATTATTATAACATATTTCATTTTTAAAAAACAAAATAAGACATTTGGTTAGTTAAATTAGATTAAAGCAATTTATTTTATCCCGGAATAGTTGACAAAAGCAATGATTTTGAGTTATATTAATATATATACATAATAATTTTGTAGGGAGATAACTTATGAAATTTTGTAAATATTATTTATGTTTGCAAAATTATTAGAAATCGTCCTATTTATAAAGTTAAGATATTTAATAAATATTAAAAGAATACGTGAAATATTTATTACCTCCTAATATGATAAAAACTAAATATGCATACATTATCATATTGTGTTGCTTGGTACAGGTTTAAAAATTATTTGCATAATTTTATTACATATTGCACGATCATATCTACGGTATCGACACCACGAATGATAATCCACTTGTCTCTCAATCTTGGTTTCTCAATTTCATCTAATATTAAGATACATGTGGTATGTATGGTATTTCACCTTCCAAAATATATTTTGAAATGGTGAATAATTATTTTATTCAATCTAATATATATATTTATAGATTTTACTTATGTATGATTTTATTTAAAGTAATGATTTTATTTAATATGAGTTATTACATATAAAGGCAAACCTTTATGTTTTATTTATTTGTTTTTAACATTTTTAATAATATTTAGTATTAACTAGTACGTGTGAGTTTATTTACATGAGATTATTATAACATATTTCATTTTTACAAAACAAAATAAGACATTTGGTTAGTTAAATTACATTAAAGCAATTTATTTTACCCCAGAATAGTTGACAAAAGCAATGATTTTGAGTTATATTAATATATATACATAAGAATTTTGTAGGGAGATAACTTATGAAATTTTGTAAATATTATTTATGTTTGCAAAATTATTAGAAATCGTCCTAATTATAAAGTTAAGATATCTAATAAATATTAAAAAAATACGTGAAATATTTATTACCTCCTAATATGATAAAAACTAAATATGCATACATTATCATATTGTGTTGCTTGGTACAGGTTTAAAAATTATTTGCATAATTTTATTACATATTGCACGATCATATCTACGGTATCGACACCACGAATGATAATCCACTTGTCTCTCAATCTTGGTTTCTCAATTTCATCTAATATTAAGATACATGTGGTATGTATGGTATTTCACCTTCCAAAATATTTTTTGAAATGGTGAATAATTATTTTATTCAATCTAATATATATATTTATAGATTTTACTTATGTATGATTTTATTTAAAGTAATGATTTTATTTAATATGAGTTATTACATATAAAGGCAAACCTTTATGTTTTATTTATTTGTTTTTAACATTTTTAATAATATTTAGTATTAACTAGTACGTGTGAGTTTATTTACATGAGATTATTATAACATATTTCATTTTTACAAAACAAAATAAGACATTTGGTTACTTAAATTATATTAAAGCAATTTATTTTACCCGGATTAGTTGATAAAAGCAATGATTTTGAGTTATATTAATATATATACATAATTATTTTGTAGGTAGATAATTTATGAAATTTTGTAAATATTATTTATGTTTGCAAAATTATTAGAAATCGTCCTAATTATAAAGTTAAGATATCTAATAAATATTAAAAAAATACGTGAAATATTTATTACCTCCTAATATGATAAAAACTAAATATGCATACATTATCATATTGTGTTGCTTGGTACAGGTTTAAAAATTATTTGCATAATTTTATTACATATTGCACGATCATATCTACGGTATCGACACCACGAATGATAATCCACTTGTCTCTCAATCTTGGTTTCTCAATTTCATCTAATATTAAGATATATGTGGTATGTATGGTATTTCACCTTCCAAAATATTTTTTGAAATGGTGAATAATTATTTTATTCAATCTAATATATATATTTATAGATTTTACTTATGTATGATTTTATTTAAAGTAATGATTTTATTTAATATGAGTTATTACATATAAAGGCAAACCTTTATGTTTTATTTATTTGTTTTTAACATTTTTAATAATATTTAGTATTAACTAGTACGTGTGAGTTTATTTACATGAGATTATTATAACATATTTCATTTTTAAAAAACAAAATAAGACATTTGGTTAGTTAAATTAGATTAAAGCAATTTATTTTACCCCGGAATAGTTGACAAAAGCAATGATTTTGAGTTATATTAATATATATACATAAGAATTTTGTAGGGAGATAACTTATGAAATTTTGTAAATATTATTTATGTTTGCAAAATTATTAGAAATCGTCCTAGTTATAAAGTTAAGATATCTAATAAATATTAAAAAAATACGTGAAATATTTATTACCTCCTAATATGATAAAAACTAAATATGCATACATTATCATATTGTGTTGCTTGGTACAGGTTTAAAATTATTTGCATAATTTTATTACATATTGCACGATCATATCTACGGTATCGACACCACGAATGATAATCCACTTGTCTCTCAATCTTGTTTTCTCAATTTCATCTAATATTAAGATATATGTGGTATGTATGGTATTTCACCTTCCAAAATATTTTTTGAAATGGTGAATAATTATTTTATTCAATCTAATATATATATTTATAGATTTTACTTATGTATGATTTTATTTAAAGTAATGATTTTATTTAATATGAGTTATTACATATAAAGGCAAACCTTTATGTTTTATTTATTTGTTTTTAACATTTTTAATAATATTTAGTATTAACTAGTACGTGTGAGTTTATTTACATGAGATTATTATAACATATTTCATTTTTACAAAACAAAATAAGACATTTGGTTAGTTAAATTACATTAAAGCAATTTATTTTACTGTCGAATAGTTGACAAAAGCAATGATTTTGAGTTATATTAATATATATACATAAGAATTTTGTAGGGAGATAACTTATGAAATTTTGTAAATATTATTTATGTTTGCAAAATTATTAGAAATCGTCCTAATTATAAAGTTAAGATATCTAATAAATATTAAAAAATACGTGAAATATTTATTACCTCCTAATATGATAAAAACTAAATATGCATACATTATCATATTGTGTTGCTTGGTACAGGTTTAAAAATTATTTGCATAATTTTATTACATATTGCACGATCATATCTACGGTATCGACACCACGAATGATAATCCACTTGTCTCTCAATCTTGGTTTCTCAATTTCATCTAATATTAAGATACATGTGGTATGTATGGTATTTCACCTTCCAAAATATTTTTTGAAATGGTGAATAATTATTTTATTCAATCTAATATATATATTTATAGATTTTACTTATGTATGATTTTATTTAAAGTAATGATTTTATTTAATATGAGTTATTACATATAAAGGCAAACCTTTATGTTTTATTTATTTGTTTTTAACATTTTTAATAATATTTAGTATTAACTAGTACGTGTGAGTTTATTTACATGAGATTATTATAACATATTTCATTTTTACAAAACAAAATAAGACATTTGGTTAGTTAAATTACATTAAAGCAATTTATTTTACCCCATAATAGTTGACAAAAGCAATGATTTTGAGTTATATTAATATATATACATAAGAATTTTGTAGGGAGATAACTTATGAAATTTTGTAAATATTATTTATGTTTGCAAAATTATTAGAAATCGTCCTAATTATAAAGTTAAGATATCTAATAAATATTAAAAAATACGTGAAATATTTATTACCTCCTAATATGATAAAAACTAAATATGCATACATTATCATATTGTGTTGCTTGGTACAGGTTTAAAAATTATTTGCATAATTTTATTACATATTGCACGATCATATCTACGGCATCGACACCACGAATGATAATCCACTTGTCTCTCAATCTTGTTTTCTCAATTTCATCTAATATTAAGATATATGTGGTATGTATGGTATTTCACCTTCCAAAATATTTTTTGAAATAGTGAATAATTATTTTATTCAATCTAATATATATATTTATAGATTTTACTTATGTATGATTTTATTTAAAGTAATGATTTTATTTAATATGAGTTATTACATATAAAGGCAAACCTTTATGTTTTATTTATTTGTTTTTAACATTTTTAATAATATTTAGTATTAACTAGTACGTGTGAGTTTATTTACATGAGATTATTATAACATATTTCATTTTTAAAAAACAAAATAAGACATTTGGTTAGTTAAATTAGATTAAAGCAATTTATTTTACCCGGAGTAGTTGACGAAAGCAATGATTTTGAGTTATATTAATATATATACATAAGAATTTTGTAGGGAGATAACTTATGAAATTTTGTAAATATTATTTATGTTTGCAAAATTATTAGAAATCATCCTAATTATAAAGTTAAGATATCTAATAAATATTAAAAAAATACGTGAAATATTTATTACCTCCTAATATGATAAAAACTAAATATGCATACATTATCATATTGTGTTGCTTGGTACAGGTTTAAAAATTATTTGCATAATTTTATTACATATTGCACGATCATATCTACGGTATCGACACCACGAATGATAATCCACTTGTCTCTCAATCTTGGTTTCTCAATTTCATCTAATATTAAGATATATGTGGTATGTATGGTATTTCACCTTCCAAAATATTTTTTGAAATGGTGAATAATTATTTTATTCAATCTAATATATATATTTATAGATTTTACTTATGTATGATTTTATTTAAAGTAATGATTTTATTTAATATGAGTTATTACATATAAAGGCAAACCTTTATGTTTTATTTATTTGTTTTTAACATTTTTAATAATATTTAGTATTAACTAGTACGTGTGAGTTTATTTACATGAGATTATTATAACATATTTCATTTTTAAAAAACAAAATAAGACATTTGGTTAGTTAAATTAGATTAAAGCAATTTATTTTACCCCAGAATAGTTGACAAAAGCAATGATTTTGAGTTATATTAATATATATACATAAGAATTTTGTAGGGAGATAACTTATGAAATTTTGTAAATATTATTTATGTTTGCAAAATTATTAGAAATCGTCCTAATTATAAAGTTAAGATATCTAATAAATATTAAAAAAATACGTGAAATATTTATTACCTCCTAATATGATAAAAACTAAATATGCATACATTATCATATTGTGTTGCTTGGTACAGGTTTAAAAATTATTTGCATAATTTTATTACATATTGCACGATCATATCTACGACATCGACACCACGAATGATAATCCACTTGTCTCTCAATCTTGTTTTCTCAATTTCATCTAATATTAAGATATATGTGGTATGTATGGTATTTCACCTTCCAAAATATTTTTTGAAATAGTGAATAATTATTTTATTCAATCTAATATATATATTTATAGATTTTACTTATGTATGATTTTATTTAAAGTAATGATTTTATTTAATATGAGTTATTACATATAAAGGCAAACCTTTATGTTTTATTTATTTGTTTTTAACATTTTTAATAATATTTAGTATTAACTAGTACGTGTGAGTTTATTTACATGAGATTATTATAACATATTTCATTTTTAAAAAACAAAATAAGACATTTGGTTAGTTAAATTAGATTAAAGCAATTTATTTTACCCGGAGTAGTTGACGAAAGCAATGATTTTGAGTTATATTAATATATATACATAAGAATTTTGTAGGGAGATAACTTATGAAATTTTGTAAATATTATTTATGTTTGCAAAATTATTAGAAATCATCCTAATTATAAAGTTAAGATATCTAATAAATATTAAAAAAATACGTGAAATATTTATTACCTCCTAATATGATAAAAACTAAATATGCATACATTATCATATTGTGTTGCTTGGTACAGGTTTAAAAATTATTTGCATAATTTTATTACATATTGCACGATCATATCTACGGTATCGACACCACGAATGATAATCCACTTGTCTCTCAATCTTGTTTTCTCAATTTCATCTAATATTAAGATATATGTGGTATGTATGGTATTTCACCTTCCAAAATATTTTTTGAAATGGTGAATAATTATTTTATTCAATCTAATATATATATTTATAGATTTTACTTATGTATGATTTTATTTAAAGTAATGATTTTATTTAATATGAGTTATTACATATAAAGGCAAACCTTTATGTTTTATTTATTTGTTTTTAACATTTTTAATAATATTTAGTATTAACTAGTACGTGTGAGTTTATTTACATGAGATTATTATAACATATTTCATTTTTAAAAAACAAAATAAGACATTTGGTTAGTTAAATTAGATTAAAGCAATTTATTTTACCCCGGAATAGTTGACAAAAGCAATGATTTTGAGTTATATTAATATATATACATAAGAATTTTGTAGGGAGATAACTTATGAAATTTTGTAAATATTATTTATGTTTGCAAAATTATTAGAAATCGTCCTAATTATAAAGTTAAGATATCTAATAAATATTAAAAAAATACGTGAAATATTTATTACCTCCTAATATGATAAAAACTAAATATGCATACATTATCATATTGTGTTGCTTGGTACAGGTTTAAAAATTATTTGCATAATTTTATTACATATTGCACGATCATATCTACGGTATCGACACCACGAATGATAATCCACTTGTCTCTCAATCTTGTTTTCTCAATTTCATCTAATATTAAGATATATGTGGTATGTATGGTATTTCACCTTCCAAAATATTTTTTGAAATGGTGAATAATTATTTTATTCAATCTAATATATATATTTATAGATTTTACTTATGTATGATTTTATTTAAAGTAATGATTTTATTTAATATGAGTTATTACATATAAAGGCAAACCTTTATGTTTTATTTATTTGTTTTTAACATTTTTAATAATATTTAGTATTAACTAGTACGTGTGAGTTTATTTACATGAGATTATTATAACATATTTCATTTTTACAAAACAAAATAAGACATTTGGTTAGTTAAATTAGATTAAAGCAATTTATTTTACCCGCGAATAGTTGACAAAAGCAATGATTTTGAGTTATATTAATATATATACATAAGAATTTTGTAGGGAGATAACTTATGAAATTTTGTAAATATTATTTATGTTTGCAAAATTATTAGAAATCGTCCTAATTATAAAGTTAAGATATCTAATAAATATTAAAAAATACGTGAAATATTTATTACCTCCTAATATGATAAAAACTAAATATGCATACATTATCATATTGTGTTGCTTGGTACAGGTTTAAAAATTATTTGCATAATTTTATTACATATTGCACGATCATATCTACGACATCGACACCACGAATGATAATCCACTTGTCTCTCAATCTTGTTTTCTCAATTTCATCTAATATTAAGATATATGTGGTATGTATGGTATTTCACCTTCCAAAATATTTTTTGAAATAGTGAATAATTATTTTATTCAATCTAATATATATATTTATAGATTTTACTTATGTATGATTTTATTTAAAGTAATGATTTTATTTAATATGAGTTATTACATATAAAGGCAAACCTTTATGTTTTATTTATTTGTTTTTAACATTTTTAATAATATTTAGTATTAACTAGTACGTGTGAGTTTATTTACATGAGATTATTATAACATATTTCATTTTTAAAAAACAAAATAAGACATTTGGTTAGTTAAATTAGATTAAAGCAATTTATTTTACCCCAGAATAGTTGACAAAAGCAATGAATTTGAGTTATATTAACATATATACATAAGAATTTTGTAGGGAGATAACTTATGAAATTTTGTAAATATTATTTATGTTTGCAAACTTATTAGAAATCGTCCTAATTATAAAGTTAAGATATCTAATAAATATTAAAAAAATACGTGAAATATTTATTACCTCCTAATATGATAAAAACTAAATATGCATACATTATCATATTGTGTTGCTTGGTACAGGTTTAAAAATTATTTGCATAATTTTATTACATATTGCACGATCATATCTACGGCATCGACACCACGAATGATAATCCACTTGTCTCTCAATCTTGTTTTCTCAATTTCATCTAATATTAAGATATATGTGGTATGTATGGTATTTCACCTTCCAAAATATTTTTTGAAATAGTGAATAATTATTTTATTCAATCTAATATATATATTTATAGATTTTACTTATGTATGATTTTATTTAAAGTAATGATTTTATTTAATATGAGTTATTACATATAAAGGCAAACCTTTATGTTTTATTTATTTGTTTTTAACATTTTTAATAATATTTAGTATTAACTAGTACGTGTGAGTTTATTTACATGAGATTATTATAACATATTTCATTTTTAAAAAACAAAATAAGACATTTGGTTAGTTAAATTAGATTAAAGCAATTTATTTTACCCCAGAATAGTTGACAAAAGCAATGATTTTGAGTTATATTAATATATATACATAAGAATTTTGTAGGGAGATAACTTATGAAATTTTGTAAATATTATTTATGTTTGCAAAATTATTAGAAATCGTCCTAGTTATAAAGTTAAGATATCTAATAAATATTAAAAAATACGTGAAATATTTATTACCTCCTAATATGATAAAAACTAAATATGCATACATTATCATATTGTGTTGCTTGGTACAGGTTTAAAAATTATTTGCATAATTTTATTACATATTGCACGATCATATCTACGGTATCGACACCACGAATGATAATCCACTTGTCTCTCAATCTTGTTTTCTCAATTTCATCTAATATTAAGATATATGTGGTATGTATGGTATTTCACCTTCCAAAATATTTTTTGAAATGGTGAATAATTATTTTATTCAATCTAATATATATATTTATAGATTTTACTTATGTATGATTTTATTTAAAGTAATGATTTTATTTAATATGAGTTATTACATATAAAGGCAAACCTTTATGTTTTATTTATTTGTTTTTAACATTTTTAATAATATTTAGTATTAACTAGTACGTGTGAGTTTATTTACATGAGATTATTATAACATATTTCATTTTTAAAAAACAAAATAAGACATTTGGTTAGTTAAATTAGATTAAAGCAATTTATTTTACCACGGAATAGTTGACAAAAGCAATGATTTTGAGTTATATTAATATATATACATAAGAATTTTGTAGGGAGATAACTTATGAAATTTTGTAAATATTATTTATGTTTGCAAAATTATTAGAAATCGTCCTAATTATAAAGTTAAGATATCTAATAAATATTACAAAAATACGTGAAATATTTATTACCTCCTAATATGATAAAAACTAAATATGCATACATTATCATATTGTGTTGCTTGGTAAAGGTTTAAAAATTATTTGCATAATTTTATTACATATTGCACGATCATATCTACGGCATCGACACCACGAATGATAATCCACTTGTCTCTCAATCTTGTTTTCTCAATTTCATCTAATATTAAGATATATGTGGTATGTATGGTATTTCACCTTCCAAAATATTTTTTGAAATAGTGAATAATTATTTTATTCAATCTAATATATATATTTATAGATTTTACTTATGTATGATTTTATTTAAAGTAATGATTTTATTTAATATGAGTTATTACATATAAAGGCAAACCTTTATGTTTTATTTATTTGTTTTTAACATTTTTAATAATATTTAGTATTAACTAGTACGTGTGAGTTTATTTACATGAGATTATTATAACATATTTCATTTTTAAAAAACAAAATAAGACATTTGGTTAGTTAAATTAGATTAAAGCAATTTATTTTACCACGGAATAGTTGACAAAAGCAATGATTTTGAGTTATATTAATATATATACATAAGAATTTTGTAGGGAGATAACTTATGAAATTTTGTAAATATTATTTGTTTTTGGAAAATTATTAGAAATCGTCCTATTTATGAAGTTAAGATATCTAATAAATATTAAACAAATACTGGAAATATTTATTAAATCCTAATATGATAAAAACTAAATATGCATACATTATCATATTGTGTTGCTTGGTATAGGTTTAAAAATTATTTGCATAATTTTATTACATATTGCACGATCATATCTACGGTATCGACACCACGAATGATAATCCACTTGTCTCTCAATCTTGTTTTCTCAATTTCATCTAATATTAAGATATATGTGGTATGTATGGTATTTCACCTTCCAAAATATTTTTTGAAATAGTGAATAATTATTTTATTCAATCTAATATATATATTTATAGATTTTACTTATGTATGATTTTATTTAAAGTAATGATTTTATTTAATATGAGTTATTACATATAAAGGCAAACCTTTATGTTTTATTTATTTGTTTTTAACATTTTTAATAATATTTAGTATTAACTAGTACGTGTGAGTTTATTTACATGAGATTATTATAACATATTTCATTTTTAAAAAACAAAATAAGACATTTGGTTAGTTAAATTAGATTAAAGCAATTTATTTTACCACGAAATAGTTGACAAAAGCAATGATTTTGAGTTATATTAACATATATACATAAGAATTTTGTAGGGAGATAACTTATGAAATTTTGTAAATATTATTTATGTTTGCAAACTTATTAGAAATCGTCCTAATTATAAAGTGAAGATATCTAATAAATATTAAAAAATACGTGAAATATTTATTACCTCCTAATATGATAAAAACTAAATATGCATACATTATCATATTGTGTTGCTTGGTACAGGTTTAAAAATTATTTGCATAATTTTATTACATATTGCACGATCATATCTACGGCATCGACACCACGAATGATAATCCACTTGTCTCTCAATCTTGTTTTCTCAATTTCATCTAATATTAAGATATATGTGGTATGTATGGTATTTCACCTTCCAAAATATTTTTTGAAATAGTGAATAATTATTTTATTCAATCTAATATATATATTTATAGATTTTACTTATGTATGATTTTATTTAAAGTAATGATTTTATTTAATATGAGTTATTACATATAAAGGCAAACCTTTATGTTTTATTTATTTGTTTTTAACATTTTTAATAATATTTAGTATTAACTAGTACGTGTGAGTTTATTTACATGAGATTATTATAACATATTTCATTTTTAAAAAACAAAATAAGACATTTGGTTAGTTAAATTAGATTAAAGCAATTTATTTTACCCCGGAATAGTTGACAAAAGCAATGATTTTGAGTTATATTAATATATATACATAAGAATTTTGTAGGGAGATAACTTATGAAATTTTGTAAATATTATTTATGTTTGCAAAATTATTAGAAATCGTCCTAATTATAAAGTTAAGATATCTAATAAATATTAAAAAAATACGTGAAATATTTATTACCTCCTAATATGATAAAAACTAAATATGCATACATTATCATATTGTGTTGCTTGGTACAGGTTTAAAAATTATTTGCATAATTTTATTACATATTGCACGATCATATCTACGGCATCGACACCACGAATGATAATCCACTTGTCTCTCAATCTTGTTTTCTCAATTTCATCTAATATTAAGATATATGTGGTATGTATGGTATTTCACCTTCCAAAATATTTTTTGAAATAGTGAATAATTATTTTATTCAATCTAATATATATATTTATAGATTTTACTTATGTATGATTTTATTTAAAGTAATGATTTTATTTAATATGAGTTATTACATATAAAGGCAAACCTTTATGTTTTATTTATTTGTTTTTAACATTTTTAATAATATTTAGTATTAACTAGTACGTGTGAGTTTATTTACATGAGATTATTATAACATATTTCATTTTTAAAAAACAAAATAAGACATTTGGTTAGTTAAATTAGATTAAAGCAATTTATTTTACCACGGAATAGTTGACAAAAGCAATGATTTTGAGTTATATTAATATATATACATAAGAATTTTGTAGGGAGATAACTTATGAAATTTTGTAAATATTATTTATGTTTGCAAAATTATTAGAAATCGTCCTAATTATAAAGTTAAGATATCTAATAAATATTAAAAAATACGTGAAATATTTATTACCTCCTAATATGATAAAAACTAAATATGCATACATTATCATATTGTGTTGCTTGGTACAGGTTTAAAAATTATTTGCATAATTTTATTACATATTGCACGATCATATCTACGGCATCGACACCACGAATGATAATCCACTTGTCTCTCAATCTTGTTTTCTCAATTTCATCTAATATTAAGATATATGTGGTATGTATGGTATTTCACCTTCCAAAATATTTTTTGAAATAGTGAATAATTATTTTATTCAATCTAATATATATATTTATAGATTTTACTTATGTATGATTTTATTTAAAGTAATGATTTTATTTAATATGAGTTATTACATATAAAGGCAAACCTTTATGTTTTATTTATTTGTTTTTAACATTTTTAATAATATTTAGTATTAACTAGTACGTGTGAGTTTATTTACATGAGATTATTATAACATATTTCATTTTTAAAAAACAAAATAAGACATTTGGTTAGTTAAATTAGATTAAAGCAATTTATTTTATCCTCGAATAGTTGACAAAAGCAATGATTTTGAGTTATATTAATATATATACATAAGAATTTTGTAGGGAGATAACTTATGAAATTTTGTAAATATTATTTATGTTTGCAAAATTATTAGAAATCGTCCTAGTTATAAAGTTAAGATATATAATAAATATTAAAACAATACGTGAAATATTTATTACCTCCTAATATGATAAAAACTAAATATGCATACATTATCATATTGTGTTGCTTGGTACAGGTTTAAAAATTATTTGCATAATTTTATTACATATTGCACGATCATATCTACGGTATCGACACCACGAATGATAATCCACTTGTCTCTCAATCTTGTTTTCTCAATTTCATCTAATATTAAGATATATGTGGTATGTATGGTATTTCACCTTCCAAAATATTTTTTGAAATGGTGAATAATTATTTTATTCAATCTAATATATATATTTATAGATTTTACTTATGTATGATTTTATTTAAAGTAATGATTTTATTTAATATGAGTTATTACATATAAAGGCAAACCTTTATGTTTTATTTATTTGTTTTTAACATTTTTAATAATATTTAGTATTAACTAGTACGTGTGAGTTTATTTACATGAGATTATTATAACATATTTCATTTTTACAAAACAAAATAAGACATTTGGTTAGTTAAATTAAATTAAAGCAATTTATTTTACACCGGAATAGTTGACAAAAGCAATGATTTTGAGTTATATTAATATATATACATAAGAATTTTGTAGGGAGATAACTTATGAAATTTTGTAAATATTATTTATGTTTGCAAAATTATTAGAAATCGTCCTAATTATAAAGTTAAGATATCTAATAAATATTAAAAAATACGTGAAATATTTATTACCTCCTAATATGATAAAAACTAAATATGCATACATTATCATATTGTGTTGCTTGGTACAGGTTTAAAAATTATTTGCATAATTTTATTACATATTGCACGATCATATCTACGGCATCGACACCACGAATGATAATCCACTTGTCTCTCAATCTTGGTTTCTCAATTTCATCTAATATTAAGATATATGTGGTATGTATGGTATTTCACCTTCCAAAATATTTTTTGAAATAGTGAATAATTATTTTATTCAATCTAATATATATATTTATAGATTTTACTTATGTATGATTTTATTTAAAGTAATGATTTTATTTAATATGAGTTATTACATATAAAGGCAAACCTTTATGTTTTATTTATTTGTTTTTAACATTTTTAATAATATTTAGTATTAACTAGTACGTGTGAGTTTATTTACATGAGATTATTATAACATATTTCATTTTTAAAAAACAAAATAAGACATTTGGTTAGTTAAATTAGATTAAAGCAATTTATTTTACCCGGAGTAGTTGACGAAAGCAATGATTTTGAGTTATATTAATATATATACATAAGAATTTTGTAGGGAGATAACTTATGAAATTTTGTAAATATTATTTATGTTTGCAAAATTATTAGAAATCATCCTAATTATAAAGTTAAGATATCTAATAAATATTAAAAAATACGTGAAATATTTATTACCTCCTAATATGATAAAAACTAAATATGCATACATTATCATATTGTGTTGCTTGGTACAGGTTTAAAAATTATTTGCATAATTTTATTACATATTGCACGATCATATCTACGGCATCGACACCACGAATGATAATCCACTTGTCTCTCAATCTTGTTTTCTCAATTTCATCTAATATTAAGATATATGTGGTATGTATGGTATTTCACCTTCCAAAATATTTTTTGAAATAGTGAATAATTATTTTATTCAATCTAATATATATATTTATAGATTTTACTTATGTATGATTTTATTTAAAGTAATGATTTTATTTAATATGAGTTATTACATATAAAGGCAAACCTTTATGTTTTATTTATTTGTTTTTAACATTTTTAATAATATTTAGTATTAACTAGTACGTGTGAGTTTATTTACATGAGATTATTATAACATATTTCATTTTTAAAAAACAAAATAAGACATTTGGTTAGTTAAATTAGATTAAAGCAATTTATTTTACGAACGAATAGTTGACAAAAGCAATGATTTTGAGTTATATTAATATATATACATAAGAATTTTGTAGGGAGATAACTTATGAAATTTTGTAAATATTATTTATGTTTGCAAAATTATTAGAAATCGTCCTAGTTATAAAGTTAAGATATCTAATAAATATTAAAAAAATACGTGAAATATTTATTACCTCCTAATATGATAAAAACTAAATATGCATACATTATCATATTGTGTTGCTTGGTACAGGTTTAAAAATTATTTGCATAATTTTATTACATATTGCACGATCATATCTACGGTATCGACACCACGAATGATAATCCACTTGTCTCTCAATCTTGTTTTCTCAATTTCATCTAATATTAAGATATATGTGGTATGTATGGTATTTCACCTTCCAAAATATTTTTTGAAATGGTGAATAATTATTTTATTCAATCTAATATATATATTTATAGATTTTACTTATGTATGATTTTATTTAAAGTAATGATTTTATTTAATATGAGTTATTACATATAAAGGCAAACCTTTATGTTTTATTTATTTGTTTTTAACATTTTTAATAATATTTAGTATTAACTAGTACGTGTGAGTTTATTTACATGAGATTATTATAACATATTTCATTTTTACAAAACAAAATAAGACATTTGGTTAGTTAAATTAGATTAAAGCAATTTATTTTACCCCGTAATAGTTGACAAAAGCAATGATTTTGAGTTATATTAATATATATACATAAGAATTTTGTAGGGAGATAACTTATGAAATTTTGTAAATATTATTTATGTTTGCAAAATTATTAGAAATCGTCCTAATTATAAAGTTAAGATATCTAATAAATATTAAAAAATACGTGAAATATTTATTACCTCCTAATATGATAAAAACTAAATATGCATACATTATCATATTGTGTTGCTTGGTACAGGTTTAAAAATTATTTGCATAATTTTATTACATATTGCACGATCATATCTACGGCATCGACACCACGAATGATAATCCACTTGTCTCTCAATCTTGTTTTCTCAATTTCATCTAATATTAAGATATATGTGGTATGTATGGTATTTCACCTTCCAAAATATTTTTTGAAATAGTGAATAATTATTTTATTCAATCTAATATATATATTTATAGATTTTACTTATGTATGATTTTATTTAAAGTAATGATTTTATTTAATATGAGTTATTACATATAAAGGCAAACCTTTATGTTTTATTTATTTGTTTTTAACATTTTTAATAATATTTAGTATTAACTAGTACGTGTGAGTTTATTTACATGAGATTATTATAACATATTTCATTTTTAAAAAACAAAATAAGACATTTGGTTAGTTAAATTAGATTAAAGCAATTTATTTTACCCCGGAATAGTTGACAAAAGCAATGATTTTGAGTTATATTAATATATATACATAAGAATTTTGTAGGGAGATAACTTATGAAATTTTGTAAATATTATTTATGTTTGCAAAATTATTAGAAATCGTCCTAATTATAAAGTTAAGATATCTAATAAATATTAAAAAAATACGTGAAATATTTATTACCTCCTAATATGATAAAAACTAAATATGCATACATTATCATATTGTGTTGCTTGGTACAGGTTTAAAAATTATTTGCATAATTTTATTACATATTGCACGATCATATCTACAATATCGACACCACAAATGGTAATCCACTTGCCTTTGAATCATGGTTTCTCAATTTCATCTAATATTTAGATACATGTGGTATGTATGATATTTCACCTTCCAAAATATTTTTTGAATTGGTAAATAATTATTTTATTCAATCTAATATATATATTTATAGATTTTACTTATGTATGATTTTATTTAAAGTAATGATTTTATTTAATATGAGTTATTACATATAAAGGCAAACCTTTATGTTTTATTTATTTGTTTTTAACATTTTTAATAATATTTAGTATTAACTAGTACGTGTGAGTTTATTTACATGAGATTATTATAACATATTTCATTTTTACAAAACAAAATAAGACATTTGGTTAGTTAAATTAGATTAAAGCAATTTATTTTACCCCGGAATAGTTGACAAAAGCAATGATTTTGAGTTATATTAATATATATACATAAGAATTTTGTAGGGAGATAACTTATGAAATTTTGTAAATATTATTTATGTTTGCAAAATTATTAGAAATCATCCTAATTATAAAGTTAAGATATCTAATAAATATTAAAAAAATACGTGAAATATTTATTACCTCCTATTATGATAAAAACTAAATATGCATACATTATCATATTGTGTTGCTTGGTACAGGTTTAAAATTTATTTGCATAATTTTATTACATATTGTACGATCATATCTACCGCATCGACACCACGAATGATAATCCACTTGTCTCTCAATCTTGTTTTCTCAATTTCATCTAATATTAAGATATATGTGGTATGTATGGTATTTCACCTTCCAAAATATTTTTTGAAAGAGTGAATAATTATTTTATTCAATCTAATATATATATTTATAGATTTTACTTATGTATGATTTTATTTAAAGTAATGATTTTATTTAATATGAGTTATTACATATAAAGGCAAACCTTTATGTTTTATTTATTTGTTTTTAACATTTTTAATAATATTTAGTATTAACTAGTACGTGTGAGTTTATTTACATGAGATTATTATAACATATTTCATTTTTAAAAAACAAAATAAGACATTTGGTTAGTTAAATTAGATTAAAGCAATTTATTTTACCCCGGAATAGTTGACAAAAGCAATGATTTTGAGTTATATTAATATATATACATAAGAATTTTGTAGGGAGATAACTTATGAAATTTTGTAAATATTATTTATGTTTGCAAAATTATTAGAAATCGTCCTAGTTATAAAGTTAAGATATCTAATAAATATTAAAACAATACGTGAAATATTTATTACCTCCTAATATGATAAAAACTAAATATGCATACATTATCATATTGTGTTGCTTGGTACAGGTTTAAAAATTATTTGCATAATTTTATTACATATTGCACGATCATATCTACGGTATCGACACCACGAATGATAATCCACTTGTCTCTCAATCTTGTTTTCTCAATTTCATCTAATATTAAGATATATGTGGTATGTATGGTATTTCACCTTCCAAAATATTTTTTGAAATGGTGAATAATTATTTTATTCAATCTAATATATATATTTATAGATTTTACTTATGTATGATTTTATTTAAAGTAATGATTTTATTTAATATGAGTTATTACATATAAAGGCAAACCTTTATGTTTTATTTATTTGTTTTTAACATTTTTAATAATATTTAGTATTAACTAGTACGTGTGAGTTTATTTACATGAGATTATTATAACATATTTCATTTTTACAAAACAAAATAAGACATTTGGTTAGTTAAATTACATTAAAGCAATTTATTTTACCCCGGAATAGTTGACAAAAGCAATGATTTTGAGTTATATTAACATATATACATAAGAATTTTGTAGGATGATAACTTATGAAATTTTGTAAATATTATTTATGTTTGCAAAATTATTAGAAATCGTCCTAGTTATAAAGTTAAGATATCTAATAAATATTAAAACAATACGTGAAATATTTATTACCTCCTAATATGATAAAAACTAAATATGCATACATTATCATATTGTGTTGCTTGGTACAGGTTTAAAAATTATTTGCATAATTTTATTACATATTGCACGATCATATCTACGGTATCGACACCACGAATGATAATCCACTTGTCTCTCAATCTTGGTTTCTCAATTTCATCTAATATTAAGATATATGTGGTATGTATGGTATTTCACCTTCCAAAATATTTTTTGAAATGGTGAATAATTATTTTATTCAATCTAATATATATATTTATAGATTTTACTTATGTATGATTTTATTTAAAGTAATGATTTTATTTAATATGAGTTATTACATATAAAGGCAAACCTTTATGTTTTATTTATTTGTTTTTAACATTTTTAATAATATTTAGTATTAACTAGTACGTGTGAGTTTATTTACATGAGATTATTATAACATATTTCATTTTTAAGAAACAAAATAAGAAATTTGGTTAGTTAAATTATATTAAACCAATTTATTTTACCCGGAGTAGTTGACGAAAGCAATGATTTTGAGTTATATTAATATATATACATAAGAATTTTGTAGGGAGATAACTTATGAAATTTTGTAAATATTATTTATGTTTGCAAAATTATTAGAAATCATCCTAATTATAAAGTTAAGATATCTAATAAATATTAAAAAATACGTGAAATATTTATTACCTCCTAATATGATAAAAACTAAATATGCATACATTATCATATTGTGTTGCTTGGTACAGGTTTAAAAATTATTTGCATAATTTTATTACATATTGCACGATCATATCTACGGTATCGACACCACGAATGATAATCCACTTGTCTCTCAATCTTGGTTTCTCAATTTCATCTAATATTAAGATACATGTGGTATGTATGATATTTCACCTTCCAAAATATTTTTTGAATTGGTAAATAATTATTTTATTCAATCTAATATATATATTTATAGATTTTACTTATGTATGATTTTATTTAAAGTAATGATTTTATTTAATATGAGTTATTACATATAAAGGCAAACCTTTATGTTTTATTTATTTGTTTTTAACATTTTTAATAATATTTAGTATTAACTAGTACGTGTGAGTTTATTTACAAGAGATTATTATAACATATTTCATTTTTACAAAACAAAATAAGACATTTGGTTAGTTAAATTACATTAAAGCAATTTATTTTACCCCGGAATAGTTGACAAAAGCAATGATTTTGAGTTATATTAATATATATACATAAGAATTTTGTAGGGAGATAACTTATGAAATTTTGTAAATATTATTTGTGTTTGGAAAATTATTAGAAATCGATCTATTTATGAAGTTAAGATATCTAATAAATATTAAACAAATACGTGAAATATTTATTACATCCTAATATGATAAAAACTAAATATGCATACATTATCATATAGTGTTGCTTGGTATAGGTGTAAAAATTATTTGCATAATTTTATTTCATATTGCACGATCATATCTACGGTATCGACACCACGAATGATAATCCACTTGTCTCTCAATCTTGGTTTCTCAATTTCATCTAATATTAAGATACATGTGGTATGTATGATATTTCACCTTCCAAAATATTTTTTGAATTGGTAAATAATTATTTTATTCAATCTAATATATATATTTATAGATTTTACTTATGTATGATTTTATTTAAAATAATGATTTTATTTAATATGAGTTATTACATATAAAGGCAAACCTTTATGTTTTATTTATTTGTTTTTAACATTTTTAATAATATTTAGTATTAACTAGTACGTGTGAGTTTATTTACATGAGATTATTATAACATATTTCATTTTTACAAAACAAAATAAGACATTTGGTTAGTTAAATTACATTAAAGCAATTTATTTTACCCCGGAATAGTTGACAAAAGCAATGATTTTGAGTTATATTAATATATATACATAAGAATTTTGTAGGGAGATAACTTATGAAATTTTGTAAATATTATTTATGTTTGCAAAATTATTAGAAATCGTCCTAGTTATAAAGTTAAGATATCTAATAAATATTAAAAAATACGTGAAATATTTATTACCTCCTAATATGATAAAAACTAAATATGCATACATTATCATATTGTGTTGCTTGGTACAGGTTTAAAAATTATTTGCATAATTTTATTACATATTGCACGATCATATCTACGGTATCGACACCACGAATGATAATCCACTTGTCTCTCAATCTTGGTTTCTCAATTTCATCTAATATTAAGATACATGTGGTATGTATGGTATTTCACCTTCCAAAATATTTTTTGAAATGGTGAATAATTATTTTATTCAATCTAATATATATATTTATAGATTTTACTTATGTATGATTTTATTTAAAGTAATGATTTTATTTAATATGAGTTATTACATATAAAGGCAAACCTTTATGTTTTATTTATTTGTTTTTAACATTTTTAATAATATTTAGTATTAACTAGTACGTGTGAGTTTATTTACATGAGATTATTATAACATATTTCATTTTTAAAAAACAAAATAAGAAATTTGGTTAGTTAAATTATATTAAACCAATTTATTTTACCCGGAGTAGTTGACGAAAGCAATGATTTTGAGTTATATTAACATATATACATAATTATTTTGTAGGAAGATAACTTATGAAATTTTGTAAATATTATTTATGTTTGCAAAATTATTAGAAATCGTCCTAATTATAAAGTTAAGATATCTAATAAATATTAAAAAAATACGTGAAATATTTATTACCTCCTAATATGATAAAAACTAAATATGCATACATTATCATATTGTGTTGCTTGGTACAGGTTTAAAATTTATTTGCATAATTTTATTACATATTGCACGATCATATCTACGGCATCGACACCACGAATGATAATCCACTTGTCTCTCAATCTTGTTTTCTCAATTTCATCTAATATTAAGATATATGTGGTATGTATGGTATTTCACCTTCCAAAATATTTTTTGAAATGGTGAATAATTATTTTATTCAATCTAATATATATATTTATAGATTTTACTTATGTATGATTTTATTTAAAGTAATGATTTTATTTAATATGAGTTATTACATATAAAGGCAAACCTTTATGTTTTATTTATTTGTTTTTAACATTTTTAATAATATTTAGTATTAACTAGTACGTGTGAGTTTATTTACATGAGATTATTATAACATATTTCATTTTTACAAAACAAAATAAGACATTTGGTTAGTTAAATTACATTAAACCAATTTATTTTACCCCGGAATAGTTGAGAAAAGCAATGATTTTGAGTTATATTAATATATATACATAAGAATTTTGTAGGGAGATAACTTATGAAATTTTGTAAATATTATTTATGTTTGCAAAATTATTAGAAATCGTCCTAATTATAAAGTTAAGATATCTAATAAATATTAAAAAAATACGTGAAATATTTATTACCTCCTAATATGATAAAAACTAAATATGCATACATTATCATATTGTGTTGCTTGGTACAGGTTTAAAAATTATTTGCATAATTTTATTACATATTGCACGATCATATCTACGGCATCGACACCACGAATGATAATCCACTTGTCTCTCAATCTTGTTTTCTCAATTTCATCTAATATTAAGATATATGTGGTATGTATGGTATTTCACCTTCCAAAATATTTTTTGAAATAGTGAATAATTATTTTATTCAATCTAATATATATATTTATAGATTTTACTTATGTATGATTTTATTTAAAGTAATGATTTTATTTAATATGAGTTATTACATATAAAGGCAAACCTTTATGTTTTATTTATTTGTTTTTAACATTTTTAATAATATTTAGTATTAACTAGTACGTGTGAGTTTATTTACATGAGATTATTATAACATATTTCATTTTTAAGAAACAAAATAAGAAATTTGGTTAGTTAAATTATATTAAACCAATTTATTTTACCCGGAGTAGTTGACGAAAGCAATGATTTTGAGTTATATTAATATATATACATAAGAATTTTGTAGGGAGATAACTTATGAAATTTTGTAAATATTATTTATGTTTGCAAAATTATTAGAAATCATCCTAATTATAAAGTTAAGATATCTAATAAATATTAAAAAAATACGTGAAATATTTATTACCTCCTAATATGATAAAAACTAAATATGCATACATTATCATATTGTGTTGCTTGGTACAGGTTTAAAATTTATTTGCATAATTTTATTACATATTGCACGATCATATCTACGGTATCGACACCACGAATGATAATCCACTTGTCTCTCAATCTTGTTTTCTCAATTTCATCTAATATTAAGATATATGTGGTATGTATGGTATTTCACCTTCCAAAATATTTTTTGAAATGGTGAATAATTATTTTATTCAATCTAATATATATATTTATAGATTTTACTTATGTATGATTTTATTTAAAGTAATGATTTTATTTAATATGAGTTATTACATATAAAGGCAAACCTTTATGTTTTATTTATTTGTTTTTAACATTTTTAATAATATTTAGTATTAACTAGTACGTGTGAGTTTATTTACATGAGATTATTATAACATATTTCATTTTTAAAAAACAAAATAAGACATTTGGTTAGTTAAATTAGATTAAAGCAATTTATTTTACCCCGGAATAGTTGACAAAAGCAATGATTTTGAGTTATATTAACATATATACATAATTATTTTGTAGGAAGATAACTTATGAAATTTTGTAAATATTATTTATGTTTGCAAAATTATTAGAAATCGTCCTAATTATAAAGTTAAGATATCTAATAAATATTAAAAAAATACGTGAAATATTTATTACCTCCTAATATGATAAAAACTAAATATGCATACATTATCATATTGTGTTGCTTGGTACAGGTTTAAAATTTATTTGCATAATTTTATTACATATTGCACGATCATATCTACGGCATCGACACCACGAATGATAATCCACTTGTCTCTCAATCTTGTTTTCTCAATTTCATCTAATATTAAGATATATGTGGTATGTATGGTATTTCACCTTCCAAAATATTTTTTGAAATGGTGAATAATTATTTTATTCAATCTAATATATATATTTATAGATTTTACTTATGTATGATTTTATTTAAAGTAATGATTTTATTTAATATGAGTTATTACATATAAAGGCAAACCTTTATGTTTTATTTATTTGTTTTTAACATTTTTAATAATATTTAGTATTAACTAGTACGTGTGAGTTTATTTACATGAGATTATTATAACATATTTCATTTTTACAAAACAAAATAAGAAATTTGGTTAGTTAAATTATATTAAACCAATTTATTTTACCCCGGAATAGTTGACAAAAGCAATGATTTTGAGTTATATTAACATATATACATAATTATTTTGTAGGGAGATAACTTATGAAATTTTGTAAATATTATTTATGTTTGCAAAATTATTAGAAATCGTCCTAATTATAAAGTTAAGATATCTAATAAATATTAAAAAAATACGTGAAATATTTATTACCTCCTAATATGATAAAAACTAAATATGCATACATTATCATATTGTGTTGCTTGGTACAGGTTTAAAAATTATTTGCATAATTTTATTACATATTGCACGATCATATCTACGGTATCGACACCACGAATGATAATCCACTTGTCTCTCAATCTTGGTTTCTCAATTTCATCTAATATTAAGATACATGTGGTATGTATGGTATTTCACCTTCCAAAATATTTTTTGAAATGGTGAATAATTATTTTATTCAATCTAATATATATATTTATAGATTTTACTTATGTATGATTTTATTTAAAGTAATGATTTTATTTAATATGAGTTATTACATATAAAGGCAAACCTTTATGTTTTATTTATTTGTTTTTAACATTTTTAATAATATTTAGTATTAACTAGTACGTGTGAGTTTATTTACATGAGATTATTATAACATATTTCATTTTTAAAAAACAAAATAAGAAATTTGGTTAGTTAAATTATATTAAACCAATTTATTTTACCCGGAGTAGTTGACGAAAGCAATGATTTTGAGTTATATTAACATATATACATAATTATTTTGTAGGAAGATAACTTATGAAATTTTGTAAATATTATTTATGTTTGCAAAATTATTAGAAATCGTCCTAATTATAAAGTTAAGATATCTAATAAATATTAAAAAAATACGTGAAATATTTATTACCTCCTAATATGATAAAAACTAAATATGCATACATTATCATATTGTGTTGCTTGGTACAGGTTTAAAATTTATTTGCATAATTTTATTACATATTGCACGATCATATCTACGGCATCGACACCACGAATGATAATCCACTTGTCTCTCAATCTTGTTTTCTCAATTTCATCTAATATTAAGATATATGTGGTATGTATGGTATTTCACCTTCCAAAATATTTTTTGAAATGGTGAATAATTATTTTATTCAATCTAATATATATATTTATAGATTTTACTTATGTATGATTTTATTTAAAGTAATGATTTTATTTAATATGAGTTATTACATATAAAGGCAAACCTTTATGTTTTATTTATTTGTTTTTAACATTTTTAATAATATTTAGTATTAACTAGTACGTGTGAGTTTATTTACATGAGATTATTATAACATATTTCATTTTTACAAAACAAAATAAGAAATTTGGTTAGTTAAATTATATTAAACCAATTTATTTTTTCCCGAGTAGTTGACGAAAGCAATGATTTTGAGTTATATTAACATATATACATAATTATTTTGTAGGAAGATAACTTATGAAATTTTGTAAATATTATTTATGTTTGCAAAATTATTAGAAATCGTCCTAATTATAAAGTTAAGATATCTAATAAATATTAAAAAAATACGTGAAATATTTATTACCTCCTAATATGATAAAAACTAAATATGCATACATTATCATATTGTGTTGCTTGGTACAGGTTTAAAATTTATTTGCATAATTTTATTACATATTGCACGATCATATCTACGGCATCGACACCACGAATGATAATCCACTTGTCTCTCAATCTTGTTTTCTCAATTTCATCTAATATTAAGATATATGTGGTATGTATGGTATTTCACCTTCCAAAATATTTTTGAAATAGTGAATAATTATTTTATTCAATCTAATATATATATTTATAGATTTTACTTATGTATGATTTTATTTAAAGTAATGATTTTATTTAATATGAGTTATTACATATAAAGGCAAACCTTTATGTTTTATTTATTTGTTTTTAACATTTTTAATAATATTTAGTATTAACTAGTACGTGTGAGTTTATTTACATGAGATTATTATAACATATTTCATTTTTACAAAACAAAATAAGAAATTTGGTTAGTTAAATTATATTAAACCAATTTATTTTACCCGGAGTAGTTGACAAAAGCAATGATTTTGAGTTATATTAACATATATACATAATTATTTTGTAGGAAGATAACTTATGAAATTTTGTAAATATTATTTATGTTTGCAAAATTATTAGAAATCGTCCTAATTATAAAGTTAAGATATCTAATAAATATTAAAAAAATACGTGAAATATTTATTACCTCCTAATATGATAAAAACTAAATATGCATACATTATCATATTGTGTTGCTTGGTACAGGTTTAAAATTTATTTGCATAATTTTATTACATATTGCACGATCATATCTACGGCATCGACACCACGAATGATAATCCACTTGTCTCTCAATCTTGGTTTCTCAATTTCATCTAATATTAAGATATATGTGGTATGTATGGTATTTCACCTTCCAAAATATTTTTTGAAATGGTGAATAATTATTTTATTCAATCTAATATATATATTTATAGATTTTACTTATGTATGATTTTATTTAAAGTAATGATTTTATTTAATATGAGTTATTACATATAAAGGCAAACCTTTATGTTTTATTTATTTGTTTTTAACATTTTTAATAATATTTAGTATTAACTAGTACGTGTGAGTTTATTTACATGAGATTATTATAACATATTTCATTTTTAAAAAACAAAATAAGAAATTTGGTTAGTTAAATTATATTAAACCAATTTATTTTACCCGGAGTAGTTGACGAAAGCAATGATTTTGAGTTATATTAACATATATACATAATTATTTTGTAGGAAGATAACTTATGAAATTTTGTAAATATTATTTATGTTTGCAAAATTATTAGAAATCGTCCTAATTATAAAGTTAAGATATCTAATAAATATTAAAAAAATACGTGAAATATTTATTACCTCCTAATATGATAAAAACTAAATATGCATACATTATCATATTGTGTTGCTTGGTACAGGTTTAAAATTTATTTGCATAATTTTATTACATATTGCACGATCATATCTACGGCATCGACACCACGAATGATAATCCACTTGTCTCTCAATCTTGTTTTCTCAATTTCATCTAATATTAAGATATATGTGGTATGTATGGTATTTCACCTTCCAAAATATTTTTTGAAATAGTGAATAATTATTTTATTCAATCTAATATATATATTTATAGATTTTACTTATGTATGATTTTATTTAAAGTAATGATTTTATTTAATATGAGTTATTACATATAAAGGCAAACCTTTATGTTTTATTTATTTGTTTTTAACATTTTTAATAATATTTAGTATTAACTAGTACGTGTGAGTTTATTTACATGAGATTATTATAACATATTTCATTTTTAAAAAACAAAATAAGAAATTTGGTTAGTTAAATTATATTAAACCAATTTATTTTACCCGGAGTAGTTGACGAAAGCAATGATTTTGAGTTATATTAACATATATACATAATTATTTTGTAGGAAGATAACTTATGAAATTTTGTAAATATTATTTATGTTTGCAAAATTATTAGAAATCGTCCTAATTATAAAGTTAAGATATCTAATAAATATTAAAAAAATACGTGAAATATTTATTACCTCCTAATATGATAAAAACTAAATATGCATACATTATCATATTGTGTTGCTTGGTACAGGTTTAAAATTTATTTGCATAATTTTATTACATATTGCACGATCATATCTACGGCATCGACACCACGAATGATAATCCACTTGTCTCTCAATCTTGTTTTCTCAATTTCATCTAATATTAAGATATATGTGGTATGTATGGTATTTCACCTTCCAAAATATTTTTTGAAATGGTGAATAATTATTTTATTCAATCTAATATATATATTTATAGATTTTACTTATGTATGATTTTATTTAAAGTAATGATTTTATTTAATATGAGTTATTACATATAAAGGCAAACCTTTATGTTTTATTTATTTGTTTTTAACATTTTTAATAATATTTAGTATTAACTAGTACGTGTGAGTTTATTTACATGAGATTATTATAACATATTTCATTTTTAAAAAACAAAATAAGAAATTTGGTTAGTTAAATTATATTAAACCAATTTATTTTACCCGGAGTAGTTGACGAAAGCAATGATTTTGAGTTATATTAACATATATACATAATTATTTTGTAGGAAGATAACTTATGAAATTTTGTAAATATTATTTATGTTTGCAAAATTATTAGAAATCGTCCTAATTATAAAGTTAAGATATCTAATAAATATTAAAAAAATACGTGAAATATTTATTACCTCCTAATATGATAAAAACTAAATATGCATACATTATCATATTGTGTTGCTTGGTACAGGTTTAAAATTTATTTGCATAATTTTATTACATATTGCACGATCATATCTACGGCATCGACACCACGAATGATAATCCACTTGTCTCTCAATCTTGTTTTCTCAATTTCATCTAATATTAAGATATATGTGGTATGTATGGTATTTCACCTTCCAAAATATTTTTTGAAATGGTGAATAATTATTTTATTCAATCTAATATATATATTTATAGATTTTACTTATGTATGATTTTATTTAAAGTAATGATTTTATTTAATATGAGTTATTACATATAAAGGCAAACCTTTATGTTTTATTTATTTGTTTTTAACATTTTTAATAATATTTAGTATTAACTAGTACGTGTGAGTTTATTTACATGAGATTATTATAACATATTTCATTTTTAAAAAACAAAATAAGAAATTTGGTTAGTTAAATTATATTAAACCAATTTATTTTACCCGGAGTAGTTGACGAAAGCAATGATTTTGAGTTATATTAACATATATACATAATTATTTTGTAGGAAGATAACTTATGAAATTTTGTAAATATTATTTATGTTTGCAAAATTATTAGAAATCGTCCTAATTATAAAGTTAAGATATCTAATAAATATTAAAAAAATACGTGAAATATTTATTACCTCCTAATATGATAAAAACTAAATATGCATACATTATCATATTGTGTTGCTTGGTACAGGTTTAAAAATTATTTGCATAATTTTATTACATATTGCACGATCATATCTACGGCATCGACACCACGAATGATAATCCACTTGTCTCTCAATCTTGGTTTCTCAATTTCATCTAATATTAAGATACATGTGGTATGTATGGTATTTCACCTTTCAAAATATTTTTTGAATTGGTGAATAATTATTTTATTCAATCTAATATATATATTTATAGATTTTACTTATGTATGATTTTATTTAAAATAATGCTTTTATTTAATATGAGTTACTGCATATAAAGGCAAACCTTTATGTTTTATTTATTTCTTTTTAACATTTTTAATAATATTTAGTATTAACTAGTACGTGTGAGTTTATTTCCATGAGATTATTATAACATATTTCATTTTTACAAAACAAAATAAGAAATTTGGTTAGTTAAACTATATTAAACCAATTTATTTTACCGGAAGTAGTTGACAAAAGCAATGATTTTGAGTTATATTAACATATATACATAATTATTTTGTAGGGAGATAACTTATGAAATTTTGTAAATATTATTTATGTTTGCAAAATTATTAGAAATCGTCCTAATTATAAAGTTAAGATATCTAATAAATATTAAAAAAATACGTGAAATATTTATTACCTCCTAATATGATAAAAACTAAATATGCATACATTATCATATTGTGTTGCTTGGTACAGGTTTAAAATTTATTTGCATAATTTTATTACATATTGCACGATCATATCTACGGTATCGACACCACGAATGATAATCCACTTGTCTCTCAATCTTGTTTTCTCAATTTCATCTAATATTAAGATATATGTGGTATGTATGGTATTTCACCTTCCAAAATATTTTTTGAAATGGTGAATAATTATTTTATTCAATCTAATATATATATTTATAGATTTTACTTATGTATGATTTTATTTAAAGTAATGATTTTATTTAATATGAGTTATTACATATAAAGGCAAACCTTTATGTTTTATTTATTTGTTTTTAACATTTTTAATAATATTTAGTATTAACTAGTACGTGTGAGTTTATTTACATGAGATTATTATAACATATTTCATTTTTAAAAAACAAAATAAGAAATTTGGTTAGTTAAATTATATTAAACCAATTTATTTTACCCGGAGTAGTTGACGAAAGCAATGATTTTGAGTTATATTAACATATATACATAATTATTTTGTAGGAAGATAACTTATGAAATTTTGTAAATATTATTTATGTTTGCAAAATTATTAGAAATCGTCCTAATTATAAAGTTAAGATATCTAATAAATATTAAAAAAATACGTGAAATATTTATTACCTCCTAATATGATAAAAACTAAATATGCATACATTATCATATTGTGTTGCTTGGTACAGGTTTAAAATTTATTTGCATAATTTTATTACATATTGCACGATCATATCTACGGTATCGACACCACGAATGATAATCCACTTGTCTCTCAATCTTGTTTTCTCAATTTCATCTAATATTAAGATATATGTGGTATGTATGGTATTTCACCTTCCAAAATATTTTTTGAAATGGTGAATAATTATTTTATTCAATCTAATATATATATTTATAGATTTTACTTATGTATGATTTTATTTAAAGTAATGATTTTATTTAATATGAGTTATTACATATAAAGGCAAACCTTTATGTTTTATTTATTTGTTTTTAACATTTTTAATAATATTTAGTATTAACTAGTACGTGTGAGTTTATTTACATGAGATTATTATAACATATTTCATTTTAACAAAACAAAATAAGAAATTTGGTTAGTTAAATTATATTAAACCAATTTATTTTACCCAGAGTAGTTGACAAAAGCAATGATTTTGAGTTATATTAACATATATACATAATTATTTTGTAGGAAGATAACTTATGAAATTTTGTAAATATTATTTATGTTTGCAAAATTATTAGAAATCGTCCTAATTATAAAGTTAAGATATCTAATAAATATTAAAAAAATACGTGAAATATTTATTACCTCCTAATATGATAAAAACTAAATATGCATACATTATCATATTGTGTTGCTTGGTACAGGTTTAAAATTTATTTGCATAATTTTATTACATATTGCACGATCATATCTACGACATCGACACCACGAATGATAATCCACTTGTCTCTCAATCTTGTTTTCTCAATTTCATCTAATATTAAGATATATGTGGTATGTATGGTATTTCACCTTCCAAAATATTTTTTGAAATGGTGAATAATTATTTTATTCAATCTAATATATATATTTATAGATTTTACTTATGTATGATTTTATTTAAAGTAATGATTTTATTTAATATGAGTTATTACATATAAAGGCAAACCTTTATGTTTTATTTATTTGTTGTTAACATTTTTAATAATATTTAGTATTAACTAGTACGTGTGAGTTTATTTACATGAGATTATTATAACATATTTCATTTTTACAAAACAAAATAAGAAATTTGGTTAGTTAAATTATATTAAACCAATTTATTTTACCAGGAGTAGTTGACAAAAGTAATAATTTTGAGTTATATTAACATATATACATAATTATTTTGTAGGGAGATAACTTATGAAATTTTGTAAATATTATTTATGTTTCGAAAATTATTAGAAATCGTCCTAATTATAAAGTTAAGATATTTAATAAATATTAAAAGAATACGTGAAATATTTATTAAATCCTAATATGATAAAAACTAAATATGCATACATTATCATATAGTGATGCTTGGTACAGGTTTAAAAATTATTTGCATAATTTTATTACATATTGCACGATCATATCTACGATATCGACACCACGAATGATAATCCACTTGTCTCTCAATCTTGGTTTCTCAATTTCATCTAATATTAAGATACATGTGGTATGTATGGTATTTCACCTTCCAAAATATATTTTGAAATGGTGAATAATTGTTTTATTCAATCTAATATACATTTTTATAGATTTTACTTATGTATGATTTTATTTAAAGTAATGATTTTATTTAATATGAGTTATTACATATAAAGGCAAACCTTTATGTTTTATTTATTTGTTGTTAACATTTTTAATAATATTTAGTATTAACTAGTACGTGTGAGTTTATTTACATGAGATTATTATAACATATTTCATTTTTACAAAACAAAATAAGAAATTTGGTTAGTTAAATTATATTAAACCAATTTATTTTACCAGGAGTAGTTGACAAAAGAAATGATTTTGAGTTATATTAACATATATACATAATTATTTTGTAGGGAGATAACTTATGAAATTTTGTAAATATTATTTATGCTTGGAAAATTATTAGAAATCGTCCTAATTATAAAGTTAAGATATCTAATAAATATTAAAAAAATACGTGAAATATTTATTACATCCTAATATGATAAAAACTAAATATGCATACATTATCATATAGTGTTGCTTGGTACAGGTTTAAAAATTATTTGCATAATTTTATTACATATTGCACGATCATATCTACGGTATCGACACCACGAATGATAATCCACTTGTCTCTCAATCTTGGTTTCTCAATTTCATCTAATATTAAGATACATGTGGTATGTATGATATTTCACCTTCCAAAATATTTTTTGAATTGGTAAATAATTATTTTATTCAATCTAATATATATATTTATAGATTTTACTTATGTATGATTTTATTTAAAATAATGATTTTATTTAATATGAGTTATTACATATAAAGGCAAACCTTTATGTTTTATTTATTTGTTTTTAACATTTTTAATAATATTTAGTATTAACTAGTACGTGTGAGTTTATTTACATGAGATTATTATAACATATTTCATTTTTACAAAACAAAATAAGAAATTTGGTTAGTTAAATTATATTAAACCAATTTATTTTACCCGGAGTAGTTGACAAAAGCAATGATTTTGAGTTATATTAACATATATACATAATTATTTTGTAGGGAGATAACTTATGAAATTTTGTAAATATTATTTATGTTTGGAAAATTATTAGAAATCGTCCTAATTATAAAGTTAAGATATCTAATAAATATTAAAAACATACGTGAAATATTTATTACCTCCTAATATGATAAAAACTAAATATGCATACATTATCATATAGTGTTGCTTGGTACAGGTTTAAAAATTATTTGCATAATTTTATTACATATTGCACGATCATATCTACGGTATCGACACCACGAATGATAATCCACTTGTCTCTCAATCTTGGTTTCTCAATTTCATCTAATATTAAGATACATGTGGTATGTATGATATTTCACCTTCCAAAATATTTTTTGAATTGGTAAATAATTATTTTATTCAATCTAATATATATATTTATAGATTTTACTTATGTATGATTTTATTTAAAATAATGATTTTATTTAATATGAGTTATTACATATAAAGGCAAACCTTTATGTTTTATTTATTTGTTTTTAACATTTTTAATAATATTTAGTATTAACTAGTACGTGTGAGTTTATTTACATGTGATTATTATAACATATTTCAATTTTACAAAACAAAATAAGAAATTTGGTTAGTTAAATTATGTTAAACCAATTTTTTTTACCCGAAGTAGTTGACAAAAGAAATGATTTTGAGTTATATTAACATATATACATAATTATTTTGTAGGGAGATAACTTATGAAATTTTGTAAATATTATTTATGTTTCGAAAATTATTAGAAATCGTCCTAATTATAAAGTTAAGATATTTAATAAATATAAAAAGAATACGTTAAATATTTATTACCTCCTAATATGATAAAAACTAAATATGCATACATTATCATATAGTGTTGCTTGGTACAGGTTTAAAAATTATTTGCTTAATTTTATTACATATTGCACGATCATATGTACGGTATCGACACCACCAATGATAATGCACTTGTCTCCCAATCTTGGTTTCTCAATTTCATCTAATATTAAGATACATGTGGTATGTATGATATTTCACCTTCCAAAGTAATTTTTGAATTGGTAAATAAGTATTTTATTCAATCTAATATATATTTTTATATATTTTACTTATGTATGATTTTATTTAAAATAATGATTTTATTTAATATGAGTTATTACATATAAAGGCAAACCTTTATGTTTTATTTATTTGTTTTTAACATTTTTAATAATATTTAGTATTAACTAGTACGTGTGAGTTTATTTACATGAGATTATTATAACATATTTCATTTTTACAAAACAAAATAAGAAATTTGGTTAGTTAAATTATATTAAACCAATTTATTTTACCCGGAGTAGTTGACAAAAGCAATGATTTTGAGTTATATTAACATATATACATAATTATTTTGTAGGGAGATAACTTATGAAATTTTGTAAATATTATTTATGTTTGGAAAATTATTAGAAATCGTCCTAATTATAAAGTTAAGATATTTAATAAATATTAAAAAAATACGTGAAATATTTATTAAATCCTAATATGATAAAAACTAAATATGCATACATTATCATATAGTGTTTCTTGGTATAGGTTAAAAAAGTATTTGCATAATTTTATTTCATATTGCACGATCATATCTACGGTATCGACACCACGAATGATAATCCACTTGTCTCTCAATCTTGGTTTCTCAATTTCATCTAATATTAAGATACATGTGGTATGTATGATATTTCACCTTCCAAAATATTTTTTGAATTGGTAAATAATTATTTTATTCAATCTAATATATATATTTATAGATTTTACTTATGTATGATTTTATTTAAAATAATGATTTTATTTAATATGAGTTATTACATATAAAGGCAAACCTTTATGTTTTATTTATTTGTTTTTAACATTTTTAATAATATTTAGTATTAACTAGTACGTGTGAGTTTATTTACATGAGATTATTATAACATATTTCATTTTTACAAAACAAAATAAGACATTTGGTTAGTTAAATTACATTAAACCAATTTATTTTACACCGGAATTGTTGACAAAAGCAATGATTTTGAGTTATATTAATATATATACATAAGTATTTTGTAGGGAGATAACTTATGAAATTTTGTAAATATTATTTATGTTTGCAAAATTATTAGAAATCGTCCTAATTATAAAGTTAAGATATCTAATAAATATTAAAAAAATACGTGAAATATTTATTACATCCTAATATGATAAAAACTAAATATGCATACATTATCATATAGTGTTGCTTGGTACAGGTTTAAAAATTATTTGCATAATTTTATTACATATTGCACGATCATATCTACGGTATCGACACCACGAATGATAATCCACTTGTCTCTCAATCTTGGTTTCTCAATTTCATCTAATATTAAGATACATGTGGTATGTATGATATTTCACCTTCCAAAATATTTTTTGAATTGGTAAATAATTATTTTATTCAATCTAATATATATATTTATAGATTTTACTTATGTATGATTTTATTTAAAATAATGATTTTATTTAATATGAGTTATTACATATAAAGGCAAACCTTTATGTTTTATTTATTTGTTTTTAACATTTTTAATAATATTTAGTATTAACTAGTACGTGTGAGTTTATTTACATGAGATTATTATAACATATTTCATTTTTACAAAACAAAATAAGACATTTGGTTAGTTAAATTACATTAAACCAATTTATTTTACCCCGGAATAGTTGACAAAAGCAATGATTTTGAGTTATATTAATATATATACATAAGTATTTTGTAGGGAGATAACTTATGAAATTTTGTAAATATTATTTATGTTTGGAAAATTATTAGAAATCGTCCTAATTATAAAGTTAAGATATTTAATAAATATAAAAAGAATACGTTAAATATTTATTACCTCCTAATATGATAAAAACTAAATATGCATACATTATCATATAGTGTTGCTTGGTACAGGTTTAAAAATTATTTGCTTAATTTTATTACATATTGCACGATCATATGTACGGTATCGACACCACCAATGATAATCCACTTGTCTCCCAATCTTGGTTTCTCAATTTCATCTAATATTAAGATACATGTGGTATGTATGATATTTCACCTTCCAAAATATTTTTTGAATTGGTAAATAATTATTTTATTCAATCTAATATATATATTTATAGATTTTACTTATGTATGATTTTATTTAAAATAATGATTTTATTTAATATGAGTTATTACATATAAAGGCAAACCTTTATGTTTTATTTATTTGTTTTTAACATTTTTAATAATATTTAGTATTAACTAGTACGTGTGAGTTTATTTACATGAGATTATTATAACATATTTCATTTTTACAAAACAAAATAAGACATTTGGTTAGTTAAATTACATTAAAGCAATTTATTTTACCCCGGAATAGTTGACAAAAGCAATGATTTTGAGTTATATTAACATATATACATAATTATTTTGTAGGGAGATAACTTATGAAATTTTGTAAATATTATTTATGTTTGCAAAATTATTAGAAATCGTCCTAATTATAAAGTTAAGATATCTAATAAATATTAAAAAAATACGTGAAATATTTATTACCTCCTAATATGATAAAAACTAAATATGCATACATTATCATATAGTGATGCAAATTTTATCATTTATAATGGTGGAGTATTTATGGATATAATAATTAAGTTAATTATGCTTGCTCATATTAATTAGGTTATTAAAGATATGAATTGATATTTATTGATTCTCTCTTTTTTATATGAATACCACCTTTGGTGGGGTTAGATATTCTTTGTTAACTAAACAAATCAATTAACACCTAATGGTGGGGTTGATAACTAATTTGGTTAATTAAATTAATTCCTTTTTCTAAGAGATTGAAAATGAACCATTTAAATGCCACCTTTGGTGGGGTTAGACAGTTTAAACTTTATTCAAGGTGTCCAAATTAAACCTAAGAATTTAGTTATCCGAGTACTAACTTTCAAGTTTTAAAACCACTACTGAAAACATGTTGTCAATACATTTTCAAATAATAATTCTTATAAAAACTTTTGAAATAGAGCTTCACTCTAACTACCGGGCGATTGTACCAACAAATAAAAGAGCACTACTCTAAATTAGACCGGATAACTAAACCTTAAAATCTAATTTTCAGATTTAAGTTTGTAATGAAAAATAATATATTTCTCTCTAACATTCTTGATATAAAATCTTGAATAAAAATAAAATCAATTCATTTTAGAGATTTTTACCTATTTAATATTTCGCAAGCATAACAACGTTATTATTACATCATGTTTATAAATAGCCAACAGAGTTAAATTTAATCACAGACAAATTAAATATAACATGTAAGAATAAAACATAAAAAATAACTGTAAAGAAAATAAAATCCTTACAGAACTTCGATGCTATTCCCATTGCTGGAAAACCTCCAAGCGGAATTTACACTCCCATTTATTGAATCAAAAAGCTAATAAATTACAAAAACATAACTAGTTCTTCCCAAAAAGGGAAGAACTCTAAACTAAGAGAAATTAACTAAGAACAACTAGAAACTAAGAAAGAAACTAAGAAAAGCTTAAAAACTAAGAAATGAGAGAAAGAGAGAGAAGAGAAGAATGGTTTTGAGGTGTGGTATGAAGTGAAGAGAAGGGGTGTATTTATAGGTGAGGATGGAGAGAAAAAGTGGGGGAAAAAATGTTAAAAAAATGTGAAAACGCGGAGTGGTAATTGCTGACGTCATACTGATGACGTCAGCATGACATGAGGCGGCTGCGTGCAAAAAATGGGGCGAAATGGCAGTGGCACGCGCGGAGGGCAGCTGGGGCGCGCGCAGAAGACAGGCGCTGCGCGCACGGGCGCGCGCGGGAGCAGGAGATACGCGCGCGGGTGCGCTTGGAACTGGGACGGGGCGCGCGCTGATGCGCGCGGACGTGGGCGTCTTCTGCGCGCGCCGAGCCCCGGCGCGCGCGCGGTCCGGGCGCCGCGCGCGCGGCACTCGGCCAGCGCAGGCTTGCTCCGGCCTTGGGCGGCGCGGCTGGGCAGCGCGGCGGCGCGATTTTCTCCTTTTTGACATTTTTGACCCATTTTGTCCAATTTTTCCATATTTGTTAACCTTTCTCCATTTATTTATTAATATATTTATGATGTATTGCTTCGAGTATTCTTCTTTGAGTCTTTAAGTTACGTTTTTAAGTGAAAATACCTGAAAAACAATAAAAACACCCGTGATTCCGAAAAAGACAAATTTATATAAATATATGATAAAACATATAAATATATATATTTTTAATCAATTAATGTGCATAAAATCATGGTAATTTTAGTGCTTTTTGAGCACTCATCACACCACATGAGTCATACTAAATGACCCTTTGATGTTACCCACAAAGGTCACCCACAACAATGAGACCAGGCATATTACTTTCCTTGGTTGCTTAATTCCTTCTTTCGTAAGGGAATTTCTAATCGAACTTGTGCTTTTTTGGCACCAGAACAAGTGGCCATGTTCTTATACCAAACATATGAAAAATTGCTAACCCTTTGTACCAAAAGCATAAACTTTCAATAGGAGACGCTAGAACTGTCACACTTAATCCCGGTTCAAAGCCCACACCAAGTCACAAGGATGTTACCCACCATGCGCCACCCAAATCAGACAAAATGACCCTTGGATGTTACGCTGTCAATTTACAAATTATATTGAACCGTGTTTCTCAACAATTCAATGGATATTATTCATCACAAATGCTTCTTAGATGCTATTGAACACAACAAAAGTTACCAATCCCAAGATATGTTGCTTAAAAAAGAAAAAGAAAGCATGAAAGGGATCTCAAAGCGAACACCAAGTCACAAGGATGTAACCCACCATGCGGCAGACAAGATAGACAAAATGACACTTGGATTTACCTAGCCGATTTACAGATTATATTGCATAGGGTTTCTAAACAAATCAAGGGATAGTACTCACCATTTATCTTTTGGGAAACAAGCCACAAGGAGGTGCTATCTTGTTGATAAGTCTAGCATAAATAACACTCTAACGAGGATAGATACTACTCATCACAAATGCTTGGATTCTAAACAACACAACAAAGTTTGCCGATCTCATGATAAGTTGTTTAAAAAGGAACAAAAAGAAAGAGAGAGCACCCAAGTGATCTTAAAATAAAATTTTATTCCGAATGTGAGCTTCCAAGCAGTTGAGCTACTCTTAAAAATTTATAACATACAAATGAACCCTAAGATGTACTACAATATAGCCCTTGATCTCATCCAAGGGTTGAAAAGAAAACATCCAAAAAGCATTAAAGGTAACAGAAAACCTGGATAAAAAAATGAAAAAAATAGAGAAGTTCGGAAAAGTATCTAACCATTCCTAGTAAATGCTTAAGATGTTAGAAAGAGGCTCCAATATTCTCTCATCTTGGGCCGTCACACTTAACCCATGTTCAAAGCCCATTACAAGTCAAATTGATGTTACCCCCCGTGCACCACATGAGTCATACTAAATGACCCTTTGATGTTACCCACAAAGGTCACCCATAACAATGAGACCCGGCATATTACTTTCCTTTTTTGCTTAATTCCTTCTTTCGTAAGGGAATTTCTCCTCAAACTTGTGCTTTTTTGGGACTCGAACAAGTGGCCTTGTTTTTATACCAAACATATGAAAAATTGCTAACCCTTCGTACCAAAAGCTTAAACTTTCAATAGGGGATGCTAGAACTGTCACACTTAATCCCGGTTCAAAGCCCACACCAAGTCACAAGGATGTTACCCACCATGCGCCACCCAAATCAGACAAAATGACCCTTGGATGTTACGCTGTCAATTTACAAATTATATTGAACCGTGTTTCTCAACATTTCAATTTATATTATTCATCACAAATGCTTCTTAGATGCTATAGAACACAACAAAAGTTACCAATCCCCAGATATGTTTCTTAAAAAAGAAAAAGAAAACATGAAAGGGATCTCAAAGCGCACACCAAGTCACAAGGATGTAACCCACCATGCGGCAGACAAGATAGACAAAATGACACTTGGATTTACCTCGCAGATTTACAGATTATATTGCATAGGGTTTCTAAACAAATCAAGGGATAGTACTCACCATTTATCTTTTGGGAAACAAGCCACAAGGAGGTGCTATCTTGTTGATAAGTCTAGCATAAATAACACTCTAACGAGGATAGATACTACTCATCACAAATGCTTGGATTCTAAACAATACAACAAAGTTTGCCGATCTCATGATAAGTTGTTTAAAAAGGAACAAAAAGAAAGAGAGAGCACCCAAGTGATCTTAAAATAAAATTTTATTCCGAATGTGAGCTTCCAAGCAGTTGAGCTACTCTTAAAAATTTATAACATACAAATAAACCCTAAGATGTACTACTATATAGCCCTTGATCTCATCCAAGGGTTGAAAAGAAAACATCCAAAAAGCATAAAAGGTTGCAGAAAACGTGGACCAATAAATTTAAAAAATGGAGAAGTTCGGAAAAGTATCTAACCATTCCTAGCAAATGCTTAAGATGTCAGAAAGGGACTCCAATATTCTCTCATATAGGACGGTCACACTTAACCCATGTTCAAAGCCCATTACAAGTCAAATTGATGTTACCCCCCGTGCACCACATGAGTCATACAAAATGACCCTTGGATGGTACCCACAAAGGTCACCCACAACAATGAGACCAGGCATATTACTTTCCTTGGTTGCTTAATTCCTTCTTTCGTAAGGGAATTTCTCCTCGAACTTGTGCTTTTTTGAGACTCGAACAAGTGGCCATGTTCTTATACCAAACGTAGGAAAAATTGCTAACCCTTCGTACCAAAAGCTTAAACTTTCAATAGGGGATGCTAGAACTGTCACACTTAATCCCGGTTCAAAGCCCACACCAAGTCACAAGGATGTTACCCACCATGCGCCACCCAAATCAGACAAAATGACCCTTGGATGTTACGCTGTCAATTTACAAATTATATTGAACCATGTTTCTCAACAATTCAATGGATATTATTCATCACAAATGCTTCTTAGATGCTATAGAACACAACAAAATTTACCAATCCCAAGATATGTTGCTTAAAAAAGAAAAAGAAAGCATGAAAGGGATCTCAAAGCGCACACCAAGTCACAAGGATGTAACCCACCATGCGGCAGACAAGATAGACAAAATGACACTTGGATTTACCTAGCCGATTTACAGATTATATTGCATAGGGTTTCTAAACAAATCAAGGGATAGTACTCACCATTTATCTTTTGGGAAACAAGCCACAAGGAGGTGCTATCTTCTCGATAAGTCTAGCATAAATAACACTCTAGCAAGGCTAGATATTACTCATCACAAATGCTTGAATTCTAAACAACACAACAAAGTTTGCCTATCCCATGATAAGTTGTTTAAAAAGGAACAAAAAGAAAGAGAGAGCACCCAAGTGATCTTAAAATCAAATTTTATTCCGAATGTGAGCTTCCAAGCAGTTGAGCTACTCTTAAATATTTATAACATACAAATAAACCCTAAGATGTACTACATTATAGCCCTTGATCTCATCCAAGGGTTGAAAAGAAAACATCCAAAAAGCATAAAAAGTAGCAGAAAACCTGGACCAAAAAATGAAAAAAATAGAGAAGTTCGGAAAAGTATCTAACCATTCCTAGTAAATGCTTAAGATGTTAGAAAGGGGCTCCAATATTCTCTCATCTTGGGCCGTCACACTTAACCCATGTTCAAAGCCCATTACAAGTCAAATTGATGTTACCCCCCGTGCACCACATGAGTCATACTAAATGACCCTTTGATGTTACCCACAAAGGTCACCCACAACAATGGGCCCAGGCATATTACTTTCCTTGGTTGCTTAATTCCATCTTTTGTAAGGGAATTTCTCCTCGAACTTGTGCTTTTTTGGGACTCGAACAAGTGGCCATGTTCTTATACCAAACATAGGAAAAATTGCTAACCCTTCGTACGAAAAGCTTAAACTTTCAATAGGGGATGCTAGAACTGTCACACTTAATCCCGGTTCAAAGCCCACACCAAGTCACAAGGATGTTACCCACCATGCGCCACCCAAATCAGACAAAATGACCCTTGGATGTTACGCTGTCAATTTACAAATTATATTGAACCATGTTTCTCAACAATTCAATGGATATTATTCATCACAAATGCTTCTTAGATGCTATAGAACACAACAAAATTTACCAATCCCAAGATATGTTGCTTAAAAAAGAAAAAGAAAGCATGAAAGGGATCTCAACGCGCACACCAAGTCACATGGATGTAACCCACCACGCGGCAGACAAGATAGACAAAATGACACTTGGATTTACCTAGCCGATTTACAGATTATATTGCATAGGGTTTCTAAACAAATCAAGGGATAGTACTCACCATTTATCTTTTGGGAAACAAGCCACAAGGAGGTGCTATCTTCTTGATAAGTCTAGCATAAATAACACTCTAACAAGGATAGATATTACTCATCACAAAGGCTTGAATTCTAAACAACACAACAAAGTTTGCCGATCCCATGATAAGTTGTTTAAAAAGGAACAAAAAGAAAGAGAGAGCACCCAAGTGATCTTAAAATCAAATTTTATTCCGAATGTGAGCTTCCAAGCAGTTGAGCTACTCTTAAATATTTATAACATACAAATAAACCCTAAGATGTACTACATTATAGCCCTTGATCTCATCCAAGGGTTGAAAAGAAAACATCCAAAAAGCATAAAAGGTAGCAGAAAACCTGGACCAAAAAATGAAAAAAATAGAGAAGTTAGGAAAAGTATCTAACCATTCCTAGTAAATGCTTAAGATGTTAGAAAGGGGCTCCAATATTCTCTCATCTTGGGCCGTCACACTTAACCCATGTTCAAAGCCCATTACAAGTCAAATTGATGTTACCCCCCGTGCACCACATGAGTCATACTAAATGACCCTTTGATGTTACCCACAAAGGTCACCCACAACAATGAGACCAGGCATATTACTTTCCTTGGTTGCTTAATTCCATCTTTTGTTAGGGAATTTCTCCTCGAACTTGTGGTTTTTTGGGACTCGAACAAGTGGCCATGTTCTTATACCAAACATAGGAAAAATTGCTAACCCTTCGTACCAAAAGCTTAAACTTTCAATAGGGGATGCTAGAACTGTCACACTTAATCCCGGTTCAAAGCCCACACCAAGTCACAAGGATGTTACCCACCATGCGCCACCCAAATCAGACAAAATGACCCTTGGATGTTACGCTGTCAATTTCCAAATTATATTGAACCATGTTTCTCAACAATTCAATGGATATTATTCATCACAAATGCTTCTTAGATGCTATAGAACACAACAAAATTTACCAATCCCAAGATATGTTGCTTAAAAAAGAAAAAGAAAGCATGAAAGGGATCTCAACGCGCACACCAAGTCACATGGATGTAACCCACCATGCGGCAGACAAGATAGACAAAATGACACTTGGATTTACCTAGCCGATTTACAGATTATATTGCATAGGGTTTCTAAACAAATCAAGGGATAGTACTCACCATTTATCTTTTGGGAAACAAGCCACAAGGAGGTGCTATCTTCTCGATAAGTCTAGCATAAATAACACTCTAGCAAGGCTAGATATTACTCATCACAAATGCTTGAATTCTAAACAACACAACAAAGTTTGCCGATCCCATGATAAGTTGTTTAAAAAGGAACAAAAAGAAAGAGAGAGCACCCAAGTGATCTTAAAATCAAATTTTATTACGAATGTGAGCTTCCAAGCAGTTGAGCTACTCTTAAATATTTATAACATACAAATAAACCCTAAGATGTACTACATTATAGCCCTTGATCTCATCCAAGGGTTGAAAAGAAAACATCCAAAAAGCATAAAAGGTAGCAGAAAACCTGGACCAAAAAATGAAAAAAATAGAGAAGTTAGGAAAAGTATCTAACCATTCCTAGTAAATGCTTAAGATGTTAGAAAGGGGCTCCAATATTCTCTCATCTTGGGCCGTCACACTTAACCCATGTTCAAAGCCCATTACAAGTCAAATTGATGTTACCCCCCGTGCACCACATGAGTCATACTAAATGACCCTTTGATGTTACCCACAAAGGTCACCCACAACAATGAGACCAGGCATATTACTTTCCTTGGTTGCTTAATTCCATCTTTTGTTAGGGAATTTCTCCTCGAACTTGTGCTTTTTTGGGACTCGAACAAGTGGCCATGTTCTTATACCAAACATAGGAAAAATTGCTAACCCTTCGTACCAAAAGCTTAAACTTTCAATAGGGGATGCTAGAACTGTCACACTTAATCCCGGTTCAAAGCCCACACCAAGTCACAAGGATGTTACCCACCATGCGCCACCCAAATCAGACAAAATGACCCTTGGATGTGACGCTTTCAATTTACAAATTATATTGAACCATGTTTCTCAACAATTCAAAGGATATTATTCATCACAAATGCTTCTTAGATGCTATAGAACACAACAAAATTTACCAATCCCAAGATATGTTGCTTAAAAAAGAAAAAGAAAGCATGAAAGGGATCTCAACGCGCACACCAAGTCACAAGGATGTAACCCACCATGCGGCAGACAAGATAGACAAAATGACACTTGGATTTACCTAGCCGATTTACAGATTATATTGCATAGGGTTTCTAAACAAATCAAGGGATAGTACTCACCATTTATCTTTTGGGAAACAAGCCACAAGGAGGTGATATCTTCTCGATAAGTCTAGCATAAATAACACTCTAGCAAGGCTAGATATTACTCATCACAAATGCTTGAATTCTAAACAACACAACAAAGTTTGCCGATCCCATGATAAGTTGTTTAAAAAGGAACAAAAAGAAAGAGAGAGCACCCAAGTGATCTTAAAATCAAATTTTATTCCGAATGTGAGCTTCCAAGCAGTTGAGCTACTCTTAAATGTTTATAACATACAAATAAACCCTAAGATGTACTACATTATAGCCCTTGATCTCATCCAAGGGTTGAAAAGAAAACATCCAAAAAGCATAAAAGGTAGCAGAAAACCTGGACCAAAAAATGAAAAAAATAGAGAAGTTCGGAAAAGTATCTAACCATTCCTAGTAAATGCTTAAGATGTTAGAAAGGGGCTCCAATATTCTCTCATCTTTGGCCGTCACACTTAACCCATGTTCAAAGCCCATTACAAGTCAAATTGATGTTACCCCCCGTGCACCACATGAGTCATACTAAATGACCCTTTGATGTTACCCACAAAGGTCACCCACAACAATGAGACCAGGCATATTACTTTCCTTGGTTGCTTAATTCCATCTTTTGTAAGAAAATTTCTCCTCGAACTTGTGCTTTTTTGGGACTCGAACAAGTGGCCATGTTCGTATACCAAACATAGGAAAAATTGCTAACCCTTCGTACCAAAAGCTTAAACTTTCAATAGGGGATGCTAGAACTGTCACACTTAATCCCGGTTCAAAGCCCACACCAAGTCACAAGGATGTTACCCACCATGCGCCACCCAAATCAGACAAAATGACCCTTGGATGTTACGCTGTCAATTTACAAATTATATTGAACCGTGTTTCTCAACATTTCAATTTATATTATTCATCACAAATGCTTCTTAGATGCTATAGAACACAACAAAAGTTACCAATCCCCAGATATGTTTCTTAAAAAAGAAAAAGAAAGCATGAAAGGGATCTCAAAGCGCATACCAAGTCACAAGGATGTAACCCACCATGCGGCAGACAAGATAGACAAAATGACACTTGGATTTACCTAGCAGATTTACTGATTATATTGCATAGGGTTTCTAAACAAATCAAGGGATAGTACTCACCATTTATCTTTTGCGAAACAAGCCACAAGGAGTTGCTATCTTCTTGTTAAGTCTAGCATAAATAACACTCTAACGAGGATAGATACTACTCATCACAAATGCTTGGATTCTAAACAACACAACAAATTTTGCCGATCTCATTATAAGTTGTTTAAAAAGGAACAAAAAGAAAGAGAGAGCACCCAAGTGATCTTAAAATAAAATTTTATTCCGAATGTGAGCTTCCAAGCAGTTGAGCTACTCTTAAAAATTTATAACATACAAATAAACCCTAAGATGTACTACAATATAGCCCTTGATCTCATCCCAGGGTTGAAAAGAAAACATCCAAAAAGCATAAAAGGTTGCAGAAAACGTGGACCAAAAAATTTAAAAAATGGAGAAGTTCGGAAAAGTATCTAACCATTCCTAGCAAATGCTTAAGATGTCAGAAAGGGACTCCAATATTCTCTCATATAGGGCCGTCACACTTAACCCATGTTCAAAGCCCATTACAAGTCAAATTGATGTTACCCCCCGTGCACCACATGAGTCATACAAAATGACCCTTGGATGGTACCCACAAAGGTCACCCACAACAATGAGACCAGGCATATTACTTTCCTTGGTTACTTAATTCCTTATTTCGTAAGAGAATTTCTCCTCGAACTTGTGCTTTTTTGGGACTCCAACAAGTGGCCATGTTCTTATACCAAACATAGGAAAAATTGCTAACCCTTTGTACCAAAAGCTAAAACTTTCAATAGGGGATGCTAGAACTGTCACACTTAATCTCGGTTCAAAGCGCACACCAATTCACAAGGATGTTACCCACCATGCGCCACACAAATCAGACAAAATGGCCCTTGGATGTTACGCTGTCAATTTACAAATTATATTGAACCGTGTTTCTCAACAATTCAATGGATATTATTCATCACAAATGCTTCTTAGATGCTATAGAAAACAACAAAAGTAACCAATCCTAAGATATGTTGCTTAAAAGGGAAAAAGAAAGCATGAAAGGGATCTCAAAGCGCACACCAAGTCACAAGGTTATAACCAACCATGCAGCACACAAGATAGATAAAATGACACTTATATTTACCCAGCCGATTTACAGATTATATTGCACAGGGTTTCTAAACAAATCAATGTATAGTACTCACAATTTATCTTTTGGGAAACAAGCCACAAGGAGGTGCTATATTCTTGATAAGTCTAGCATAAATAACACTCTAACAAGGATAGATACTACTCATCACAAATGCTTGGATTCTAAACAACACAACAAAGTTTGCCGATTCCATGATAAGTTGTTTTAAAAGGAACAAAAAGAAAGAGAGAGCACCCAAGTGATCTTAAAATTAAATTTTATTCCGAATGTGAGCTTCCAAGCAGTTGAGCTACTCTTAAATATTTATAACATACAAATAAACCCTAAGATGTACTACAATATAGCCCTTGATCTCATCCAAGGGTTGAAAAGAAAACATCCAAAAAGCATAAAAGGTAGCAGAAAACCTAGACCAAAAAATGAAGAAAATGGAGAAGTTCGAAAAAGTATCTAACCATTCCTAGCAAATGCTTAAGATGTCAAAAAGGGGCACCAATATTCTCTCATCTAGGGCCGTCACACATAACCCATGTTCAAAGCCCATTACAAGTCAAATTGATGTTACCCCCCGTGCACCACAAGAGTCATACAAAATTACCCTTGGATGTTACCCACAAAGGTCACCCACAACAATGAGACCAGGCATATTACTTTCCTTGGTTGCTTAATTCCTTCTTTCGTAAGGGAATTTCTAATCGAACTTGTGCTTTTTTGGGACTCGAACAAGTGGCCATGTTCTTATACCAAACATAGGACAAATTCCTAACCCTTTGTACCAAAAGCTTAAAATTTCAATTGGGGACGCTAGAACTGTCACACTTAATCCCGGTTCAAAGTGCACACCAAGTCACAAGGATGTTACCCACCATGCGCCACATAAATCAGACAAAATGACCCTTGGATGTTACGCTGTCAATTTACAAATTATATTGAACCCTATTTCTCAACAATTCAATGGATATTATTCATCACAAATGCTTCTTAGATGCTATAGAACACAACAAAAGTTACCAATCCCAAGATATGTTTCTTAAAAGGGAAAAAGAAAGCATGAAAGGGATCTCAAAGCGCACACCAACTCACAAGGATGTAACCCACCATGCGGCACACAAGATAGACAAAATGGCACTTGGATTTACCTAGCCGATTTACAGATTATATTGCACAGGGTTTCTAAACAAATCAATGTATAGTACTCGCAATTTATCTTTTGGGAAACAAGCCACAAGGAGGTGCTATCTTTTTGATAAAGTGTAGCATAAATAACACTCTAACAAGGATAGATATTACTCATCCCAAATGCTTGGATTCTAAACAACACAACAAAGTTTGCCGATCCCATGATAAGTTGTTTAAAAAGGAACAAAAAGAAAGAAAGAGTACCAAGTGATCTTAAAATCAAATTTTATTCCGAATGTGAGGTTCCAAGCAGTTGAGCTACTCTTAAATATTTATAACACACAAATAAACCCTAAGATGTACTACAATATAGCCCTTGATCTCATCCCAGGGTTGAAAAGAAAACATCCAAAAAGCATAAAAGGTAGCAGAAAACCTAGACCAAAAAATTAAAAAAATGGAGAAGTTCGGAAATGTATCTAACCATTCCTAGCAAATGCTTAAGATGTCAGAAAGGGACTCCAATATTCTCTCATCTTGGGCCGTCACACTTAACCCATGTTCAAAGCCCATTACAAGTCAAATTGATATTACCCCCCATGCACCACATGAGTCATACAAAATGACCCTTGGATGTTACCCACAAAGGTCACCCACAACAATGAGACCAGGCATATTACTTTCCTTGGTTGCTTAATTCCTTCTTTCGTAAGGGAATTTCTAATCGAACTTCTGCTTTTTTGGGACTCGAACAAGTGGCCATGTTCTTATACCAAACATAGGAAAAATTCCTAACCCTTTGTACCAAAAGCTTAAAATTTCAATAGGGCATGCTAGAACTGTCACACTTAATCCCGGTTCAAAGCGCACACCAAGTCACAAGGATGTTACCCACCATGCACCACACAAATCAGACAAAATGACCCTTGGAAGTTACACTGTCAATTTACAAATTATATTGAACCCTATTTCTCAACAATTCAATGGATATTATTCATCACAAATGCTTCGTAGATGCTATAGAGCACAACAAAAGCTACCAATCCCAAGATATGTTTCTTAAAAGGGAAAAAGAAAGCATGAAAGGGATCTCAAAGCGCATACCAAGTCACAAGGATGTAACCCACCATGCGGCACACAAGATAGACAAAATGGCACTTGGATTTACCTAGCCGATTTACAGATTATATTGCACAGGGTTTCTAAACAAATCAATGTATAGTACTGGCAATTTATATTTTGGGAAACAAGCCACAAGGAGGTGCTTTCTTTTTGATAAAGTGTAGCATAAATAACACTCTAACAAGGATAGATATTACTCATCACAAATGCTTGGATTCTAAACAACACAACAAACTTAGCCGAACCCATGATATGTTGTTTAAAAAGGAACAAAAAGAAAGAAAGAGCACCAAGTGATCTTAAAATCAAATTTTATTCCGAATGTGAGGTTCCAAGCAGTTGAGCTACTCTTAAATATTTATAACATACAAATAAACCCTAAGATGTACTACAATATAGCCCTTGATCTCATCCAAGGGTTGAAAAGAAAACATCCAAAAAGCATAAAAGGTAGCAGAAAACCTGGACCAAAAAATGAAAAAAATGGAGAAGTTTGGAATAGTATCTAACCATTCCTAGCAAATGCTTAAGATGTCAGAAAGGGGCACCAATATTCTCTCATCTAGAGCCGTCACACTTAACCCAAGTTCAAAGCCCATTACAAGTGAAATTGATGTTACCCCCCGTGCACCACATGAGTACCCCCCGTGCACCACATGAGTCATACTAAATGACCCTTGGATGTTACCCACTAAAGTCACCCACAACAATGAGACCAGGCATATTACTTACCTTGGTTGCTTAATTCCTTCTTTCGTAAGGGAATTTCTCCTCGAACTTGTGCTTTTTTGGGACTAGAACAAGTGACCATGTTCTTATACCAAACATACGAAAAATTGCTAACCCTTTGTACCAAAAGCTTAAACTTTTAATAGGGGACGCTAGAACTGTCACACTTAATCCGGGTTCAAAGTGCACACCAAGTCACAAGGATGTTACCCACCATGCGCCACACAAATCAGACAAAATGACCCTCGGATGTTACGCTGTCAATTTACAAATTATATTGAACCGTGTTTCTCAACAATTCAATGGATATTATTCATCACAAATGCTTCTTAGATGCTAAACAGCACAACAAAAGTTACCAATCCCAAGATATGTTGCTTAAAAGGGAAAAAGAAAGCATGAAAGGGATCTCAAAGTGCACAACAAGTCACAAGGATGTAACCCACCATGCGGCACATAAGATAGACAAAATGGCACCTGGATTTACCCAACCGATTAACAGATTATATTGCACAGGGCTTCTAAACAAATCAATGGATAGTATTCACCATTTATCTTTTGGGAAACAAGCCACATAGAGTTCTATCTTCTTGATAAGTCTAGCATAAATAAACCTGTAACAAGGATAGATATTACTCATTACAAATGCTTGGATTCTAAACAACACAACAAAGTTTGCCGATTCCATGATAAGTTGTTTAAAAAGGAACAAAAAGAAAGAAAGAGCACCAAGTGATCTTAAAATCAAATTTTATTCCGAATGTGAGGTTCCAAGCAGTTGGGCTACTCTTAAATATTTATAACATACAAATAAACCCTAAGATGTACTACAATATAGCCCTTGATCTCATCCAAGGGTTGAAAAGAAAACATCCAAAAAGCATAAAAGGTAGCAGAAAACCTGGACCAAAACATGAATAAAATGGGGAAGTTCGGAAAAGTATCTAACCATTCCTAGCAAATGCATAAGATGTCAGAAAGGGGCACCAATATTCTCTCATCTAGAGCCGTCACACTTAACCCAAGTTCAAAGCCCATTACAAGTGAAATTGATGTTACCCCCCGTGCACCACATGAGTCATACTAAATGACCCTTGGATGTTACCCACGAAGGTCACCCACAACAATGAGACCAGGCATATTACTTACCTTGGTTGCTTAATTCCTTCTTTCGTAAGCGAATTTCTCCTCGAACTTGTGCTTTTTTGGGACTCGAAAAAGTGGCCATGTTCTTATACCAAACATAGGAAAAATTGCTAACCCTTTGTACCAAAAGCTTAAACTTTCAATAGGGGACGCTAGAACTGTCACACTTAATCCGGGTTCAAAGTGCACACCAAGTCACAAGGATGTTACACACCATGCGCCACACAAATCAGACAAAATGACCCTTGGATGTTACGCTGTCAATTTACAAATTATATTGAACCGTGTTTCTCAACAATTCAATGGATATTATTCATCACAAATGCTTCTTAGATGCTAAACATAACAACAAAAGTTACCAATCCCACGATATATTGCTTAAAAGGGAAAAAGAATGAATGAAAGGGATCTCAAAGTGCACACCAAGTCACAAGGATGTAACCCACCAAGCGGCACACATGATAGACAAAATGACACTTGGATTTACCCAGCCGATTAACAGATTATATTGCACAGGATTTCTAAACAAATCAATGGGTATTTATCCCCATTTATCTTTTGGGAAACAAGCCACATAGAGTTCTATCTTCTTGATAAGTCTAGCATAAATAACCCTGTAACAAGGATAGATATTACTCATCACAAATGCTTGGATTCTAAACAACACAACAAAGTTTGCCGATCCCATGATAAGTTGTTTAAAAAGGAACAAAAAGAAAGAAAGAGCACCAAGTGATCTTAAAATCAAATTTTATTCCGAATGTGAGGTTCCAAGCAGTTGGGCTACTCTTAAATATTTATAACATACAAATAAACCCTAAGATGTACTACAATATAGCCCTTGATCTCATCCAAGGGTTGAAAAGAAAACATCCAAAAAGCATAAAAGGTAGCAGAAAACCTGGACCAAAACATGAATAAAATGGGGAAGTTCGGAAAAGTATCTAACCATTCCTAGCAAATGCATAAGATGTCAGAAAGGGGCACCAATATTCTCTCATCTAGAGCCGTCACACTTAACCCAAGTTCAAAGCCCATTACAAGTGAAATTGATGTTACCCCCCGTGCACCACATGAGTCATACTAAATGACCCTTGGATGTTAGCCACAAAGGTCACCCACAACAATGAGACCAGGCATATTACTTTCCTTGGTTGCTTAATTCCTTCTTTCGTAAGGGAATTTCTCCTCGAACTTGTGCTTTTTTGGGACTCGAAAAAGTGGCCATGTTCTTATACCAAACATAGGAAAAATTGCTAACCCTTTGTACCAAAAGCTTAAACTTTCAATAGGTGACACTAAAACTGTCACACTTAATCCCGGTTCAAAGCGCACTTCAAGTCACAAGGATGTTACCCACCATGCGCCACACAAATCAGACAAAATGACCCTTGGATGTTACGCTGTCAATTTACAAATTATATTGAAACGTGTTTCTCAACAATTCAATGGATATTATTCATCACAAATGCTTCTTAGATGCTAAACAGCACAACAAAAGTTACCAATCCCAAGATATGTTGCTTAAAAGAGAAAAAGAAAGCATGAAAGGGATCTCAAAGTACACACCAAGTCACAAGGATGTAACCCACCATGCGGCACACAAGATAGATAAAATGACACTTGGATTTACCCAGCCGATTTACAGATTATATTGCACAGGGTTTCTAAACAAATCAATGTAGAGTACTCGCAATTTATCTTTTGGGAAACAAGCCACAAGGAGGTGCTATCTTCTTGATAAAGTCTAGCATAAATAACACTCTAACAAGGATAGATATTACTCATCACAAATGCTTGGATTCTAAACAACACAACAAAGTCTTCCGATCCCATGATAAGTTGTTTAAAAAGGAACAAAAAGAAAGAAAGAGCACCCAAGTGATCTTAAAATCAAATTTTATTCCGAATGTGAGCTTCCAAGCAGTTGAGCTACTCTTAACTATTTATAACATACAAATAAACCCTAAGATGTATTACAATATAGCCCTTGATCTCATCCAAGGGTTGAAAAGAAAACATCCAAAAAGCATAAAAGGTAGCAGAAAACCTGGTCCAAAACATGAAAAAAATGGAGAATTTCGGAAAAGTATCTAACCATTCCTAGCATATGCTTAAGATGTGAGAAAGGGGCACCAATATTCTCTCATCTAGAGCCGTCACACTTAACCCATGTTCAAAGCCCATTACAAGTCAAATTGATGTTACCCCCCGTGCACCACATGAGTCATACTAAATGACCCTTGGATGTTACCCACAAAGGTCACCCACAACAATCAGACCAGGCATATTACTTACCTTGGTTGCTTAATTCCTTCTTTCGTAAGGGAATTTCTCCTCGAACTTGTGCTTTTTTGGGATTTGAACAAGTGGCCATGTTCTTATACCAACCATAGGAAAAATGGCTAACCGTTTGTACCAAAAGCTTAAACTGTCAATAGGGGATGCTAGAATTGTCACACTTAATCCCGGCTCATAGCGCACACCAAGTCACAAGGATGTTACCCACCATGCGCCACACAAATCAGACAAAATGACCCTTGGATGTTACGCTGTCAATTTACAAATTATATTGAACCGTGTTTCTCAACAATTCAATGGATATTATTCATCACAAATGCTTCTTAGATGCTAAACAACACAACAAAAGTTACCAATCCCAAGATATGTTGCCTAAAAGGGAAAAAGAAAGAATGAAAGGGATCTCAAAGCGCACACCAAGTCACAAGGATGTAACCCACCAGGCGGCTCACATGATATAAAAAATGACACTTGGATTGACCCAGCCGATTAACAGATTATATTGCACAGGATTTCTAAACAAATCAATGGATATTTATCCCCATTTATCTTTTGGGAAACAAGCCACAAGGAGGTGCTATATTCTTGATAAGTCTAGCATAAATAAAACTCTGACAAGGATAGATATTCCTCATTACAAATACTTGGATTCTAAACAACACAACAAAGTTTTTCGATCCCATGATAAGTTGTTTAAAAAGGAACAAAAAGAAAGAAAGGGCACCAAGTGATCTTAAAATCAAATTTTATTCCGAATGTGAGCTTCCAAGCATTTGAGCTACTCTTAAATATTTATAACATACAAATAAACCCTAAGATGTACTACAATATAGCCCTTGATCTCATACAAGGGTTCAAAAGAAAACATCCAAAAAGCATAAAAGGTAGCAGAAAACCTGGACTAAAACATGAAAAAAATGGAGAAGTTCGTAAAACAATCTAACCATTCCTAGCAAATGCTTAAGATGTCAGAAAGGGGCACCAATATTCTCTCATATAGGGCCGTCACACTTACCCCATGTTGAAAGCCCATTACAAGTCAAATTGATGTTACCCCCCGTGCACCACATGAGTCATACTAAATGACCCTTGGATGTTACCCACAAAGGTCACCCACAACAATGAGACTAGGCATATTACTTTCCTTGGTTGCTTAATTCCTTCTTTCATAAGGGAATTTCTCCTCGAACTTGTGCTTTTTTGGGACTCGAAAAAGTGGCCATGTTCTTATACCAAACATAGGAAAAATTGCTAACCCTTTGTACCAAAAGCTTAAACTTTCAATAGGTGACACTAAAACTGTTACACTTAATCCCGGTTCAAAGCGTACACCAAGTCACAAGGATGTTACCCACCATGCGCCACACAAATCAGACAAAATGACCCTTGGATGTTACGCTGTCAATTTACAAATTATATTGAACCGTGTTTCTCAACAATTCAATGGATATTATCCATGACAAATGCTTCTTAGATGCTAAACAGCACAACAAATGTTACCAATCCCAAGATATGTTGCTTAAAAGGGAAAAAGAAAGCATGAAAGGGATCTCAAAGTACACACCAAGTCACAAGGATGTAACCCACCATGCGGCACACAAGATAGATAAAATGACACTTGGATTTACCCAGCCGATTTACAGATTATATTGCACAGGGTTTCTAAACAAATCAATGTATAGTACTCGCAATTTATCTTTTGGGAAACAAGCCACAAGGAGGTGCTATCTTCTTGATAAAGTCTAGCATAAATAACACTCTAACAAGGATAGATATTACTCATCACAAATGCTTGGATTCTAAACAACACAACAAAGTTTGCCGATCCCATGATAAGTTGTTTAAAAAGGAACAAAAAGAAAGAAAGAGCACCAAGTGATCTTAAAATCAAATTTTATTCCGAATGTGAGCTTCCAAGCAGTTGAGCTACTCTTAAATATTTATAACATATAAATAAACCCTAAGATGTACTACAATATGGCCCTTGATCTCATCGAAGGGTTGAAAAGAAAACATCAAAAAATCATAAAAGGTAGCAGAAAACCTGGACCAAAACATGAAAAAAATGGGGAACTTCGGAAAAGTATCTAACCATTTCTAGCAAATGCTTAAGATGTCAGAAAGGGGTGCCAATATTCTCTCATCTAGAGCCGTCACACTTAACCCATGTTCAAAGCCCAATTTAAGTCAAATTGATGTTACCCCCCGTGCACCACATGAGTCATACTAAATGACCCTTGGATGTTACCCACGAAGGTTACCCACAACAATGAGACCAGGCATATTACTTACCTTGGTTGCTTAATTCCTTCTTTAATAAGGGAATTTCTCCTCGAACTTGTGCTTTTTTGGGACTCGAACAAGTCACCATGTTCTTATACCAAACATAGGAAAAATTGCTAACCCTTTGTACCAAAAGCTTAAACTTTCAATAGGAGATGCTAGAACTGTCACACTTAATCCCGGTTCAAAGCGCACACCAAGTCACAAGGATGTTACCCCCCATGCGCCACACAACTCAGACAAATTGACCCTTGAATGTTACACTTTCAATTTACAAATTATATTGAACCGTGTTTCTCAACAATTCAATGGATATTATTCATCACATATGCTTCTTAGATGCTAAACAACACAATAAAAGTTACCAATCCCAAGATATATTGCTTAAAAGGGAAAAGGAAAGCATGAAAGTGATAAGAACCAAGGGGATAGGACCTAGCTAATTTCAGATTATATAGCAAAGGGTTTCTCCACAAATCAATGGATATTATTCACCATTTTTATGAGGAGAAAAGACACCACAAGGAGCTGCTAATTCCTTGATAAGTCTAGCATAAATGACACCCTAACAAGTATGGATATTACTCACCACAAATGCTTGGATGCTAAACAACGCCACAAAGGTTGTCAATCCCTTGATAAGTTGCTTAAAGAGGAACAAAGAGCTAGAATGAGGTCTCAAATTATCTGAATATTCAAAATTCATTCAAAATTGTATTTTACAGGAGCTGAGCTGCTCTTAATAGGATACAAACCAACCCTAAGCTCTACTACATCATAGCCCTTGATCTCATCCAAGGGTTGAAAATAAACACAGCTAAAAATGAGAAAAAGTAGCAGAAAACATTGACCAAATCATGGAAAAAATGGGGCAGCTGACCACAAAAGGAATCCTATAAAATATTACATCTTAACCCTTGATTTCATCCAAGGGTTGAAAAAAAAGCTGCCCAAAATCAGTCCAAATGGTATTACATCTTAACCCTTGATTTCATCCAAGGGGTGAAAAGAAAGCTGCCCAAAATCAGCCCAAATTGCACTCCACGATTGGAGCAAAATATGGAGCAGCTGAGAACAAAAGAAACCCTATAAAATATTGCATCTTAACCCTTGTTTCCATCTAAGGGCTGAAAATGAAGATGCCCAAAAAAAGTCCAAATGGCACAACAATGTGCCTAGTTTTATTTTGCCAATTTTGTGCTTATTTCCATCCTAGGATTGTCCCAATACTTGCACTCCCAATTTAGGTCCGCTTGATTATGGATGACCTCTTGAATGAGCCCATTTAAAGCCTTTTCGAGTTGTGCCTTCCTAGACCTTGTTATTGGTCCACTTCAAATTTGTAGAGCTCGATGATTCTCATCATTCCCCCTTTCTTCAAGAGGATTCGTCCTCGAATCATCACCTACATAATCAAAAGGAGAAAGATCAGAAACATTAAAAGAGGTACTAACATTATATTCACCCAGAAGATCAATTTTGTAGGCATTTTCATTGATTCGCTCAATCACTTGAAAGGGTCCATCTCCCCGAGGTTGCAACTTGGACCGTCTTTTTTCAGGAAACCTCTCCTTCCTCATATGCACCCAAACCCAATCACCAGGCTCAAAAATGACTCTTCGCCTCCCTTTGTTGGCTCTGTAAGCATAATCCTTATTTATCTTCTCAATTTGCTCATGAATGCGTTCGTGGAGCTTCTTTACTGTTTCAGCCTTCTTAGCACCATCTAAGTTAGTTTTCGTAATGTTGTTGATGGCTCGGCAATCAACACACATCCTGCTTGATCCATCCTTCTTAGGAACGAGTAGCACGAGAACAGCACATGGACTCAGGCTCTCCCTAACTTAACCTTTTGTCAAGTACTCTTCAACCTATCTTTGAATCTCCTTAGTTTCTTCGGGGTTGGTCCTATAGGCAGGTCAGTTTGGAAGAGAAGCCCCCGGTATAAAGTCAATTTGATGTTCAATACCCCTAATTGGTGGCACCCCATCTGGAATCTCTTCAGGGAGCACGTCTTCAAATTCCTGCAAAAGAGAAATAGTGGTACTAGGCAAAGACTGGTTAAGATCGTTAATAGAAAATTTTGCCTCCTTGTACAAAAGTACAAGTATAGGCTGTTTTGAATAAAAAGCCCTCTTGACCTCACTTGCCTTAGCATAAAAATTCACATTTTTTTTCTCTAGTATTTTTCCACTCTCCTCTCCTTTTTCTTTACTCTTTTTTTTCTTTCACTCTTTTTTTCTTTTTCATTCTTCTCTTTTTGTTCTTTTTCCCTAACCATCCTCAATTGATCTTCAAAGACTTGCTTGGGTGAAAGGGGTACAAGTGTGATGTTTCTACCATTCTTCACAAACGAATACTTGTTTCTATATCCGTCATGTGTAACCCTCCTATCATATTGCCAAGGCCTACCTAGCAAGATGTGTCCAGCTTGCATGGGTACCACGTCACACATCACCTCATCCTTGTACTTTCCAATGGAGAAGCTCACTAATACTTGCTTATTAACCTTCACTTCCCCACTATCATTTAACCATTGCAACTTGTAAGGCTTAGGGTGTTCAAATATAGGCAACCCTAATTTCTCAACTAAGGTAGTACTAGCCACATTGGTGCAACTTCCCCCATCTATGATAACACTACACACTTTGTTACTCACATGACACCTTGTGTGAAAGATGTTATCTCTTTGTTGTTCAAGGTCATCCTCCTTGACTTGAGTGCTCAAAGATCGCCTTATTACAAGTGCTTCCCCATCCACGGGTCCTATCTCCTCTTCACTCGCTTCCTCTGCAGATGGCATCTCATCTTCTTCACTTTCATTATCGGTTCCAACCTCACCACTCGCTAAGGTGATCATTGCCTTCTTGTTGGGACATTGAGAGGCTATATGACCATTACCAAGACACCGAAAACACCTTAAGTCACGATTACGAATTGGGGTGTCGATTTTACCTTTGTCCTTGCTAGCCCCCATCTCTTTGGCTTTGTAAGGCTCAAATCTTGGTTTGGATGTAGCTATTTCATCTTTTTTCTCATTGGACTTCCAAGGACTAGTAAGGTTTGGTTTTTGAGTAATGGGACTAGACCTTAATGGTTGGGATCGAAAACTCCGTTTCTTTAATTGCCTTTCCACCTTGATTGCCATATGGACCATGTCCTCCATCTCCACATAATGATGAAGTTCCACAATGTTGGCAATGTCCAGATTCAACCCACTAAGAAACCTAGCCATGGTTGCCTCTCTATCTTCCTCGACATTAGCTCTTGCCATAGCCACTTCCATTTCCTTGTAGTACTCATCAACACATTTATATCCTTGAGTCAATCTTTGTAAGCGTTGGTGTAACTCTCTATAGTAGTAGCTAGGCACAAACCTCTTTCTCATGATAGCCTTCATGTCCTCCCAATTATCTATGGGCCTTTCACGGTTTCTCCTCCTACTAATGACCAATTGATCCCACCAATTCAATGCATAGTCAGAAAACTCAATTACAGCAAGTTTTACTTTTTTTCCGTGGAGTAGTTGTGACATTCAAAAATATGCTCCACTTTCTTCTCCCACTCCAAATACAACTCCGGGTCATTCTTTCCTTGGAATTGTGGTATCTTCATTTTTATACCACTTAGATCTCTATCAACTCCATCTTGAGCTCTAGGTGGGGGTCTCCACATACCTCCTCTACCATTTCTTCCTCCTCTATTCCCATTTCTTCCTCCTCTAGGCATTCTTCCCCCTTCTTCCTCCAATTCTTCTTCCCAATCTTCTTCCTCTATATCATCCCCAACATGTGCTTGCCTATTAACCCTCCTAACATTGGGTGGAGGTGTTTCTCGTTAATAAAGCTGCTAAGGAATTTTCTTGCCTTTCCAATCTTTCATTCATATCAACCACCAAGTTGTTCATCCTCTCAAAAGATTGTTGCAGCGCCCTCATCATGAACATCATATCCGGTCTTCCTTCGGGACTACTGTTTGACATTTTTTTCAATTCTACACAACAATAGGTTAGTGTAATAAAATAGAACTAATATAAATTCACACAATACCTCACGTGTTTAGCACTCGGATTGATCGCTCAAACCCTCTTAGTTCCTAATCAAAGCAACCAAATCCAGGGATTCCAACCAATTTGTAGAATTATCAAACACCCAAAAAAAAAATAGTTCACAATATCCCACTTGTTAAAGCACAAAGGAAACTAACTCAAAGTGTTTAGAGTAGTAAGCACAAGAAAAAAACAATAGAACAACACGATTGGAAAGCAACAATTTCCCCAAAGGAACTAAGCACACAATGGAAGATTTATAATCAAAGTGTAAAATCCTTGAAACTATGAGTTCTAATACTCACTAGAAATTAGCAAATGTAACTTGGCCTCTCTTTTTTTTCTGTTTTTTTTTTAATTAATTCTGGCCACTCTTTTTCTGTTTTTTTTTTTCTTTTGGAACAATTATGCTAATAACTCAAGAGTAAATCAATACAATACTTTCCATATGAGTTTAAGGAATTTTTAAGATTGGTAAATAGCACATAGATTACAACACAAAGGGAAAATGAAATTTCTGCAGGAACTACCACAGAAATACTAGAAAACAACCAAAAACTGCAGAATATATCAGATATTGCAGAATTAGCAAGGAAAAATGCAGAATAGATTCAAAAATAGCAGAATTTGCAAGGAAACTGCAGAATATGAAAGGAAAATTCAGAAAACTTTCAGAAACAGCAGGATCTGCAAGGTTACTACTGAAAAACTTTGGACACAATAGAATTTGAAAGGAAAATGCAGAAAAAACGTGGAAACAAAGAAGAGCAATATTTTTAGGGTATGGAGAATAAATTTCAGCAAGAACACAGCAGAATGATACTTTTTTTTTCGTTTTTTTTATGTATCAGAAATACAACAAGAACACAAGAACAAGAACAAATATAAAGGATAGGAATCTGAAAATTAGCACCAAAAGCTCTGATACCAAATGATAAGAACCAAGGGGATAGGACCTAGCTAATTTCAGATTATATAGCAAAGGGTTTCTCCACAAATCAATGGATATTACTCACCATTTTTCTGAGGAGAAAAGACGCCACAAGGAGCTGCTAATTCCTTGATAAGTCTAGCATAAATGACACCCTAACAAGTATGGATATTACTCACCACAAATGCTTGGATGCTAAACAACGCCACAAAGGTTGCCAATCCCTTGATAAGTTGCTTAAAGAGGAACAAAGAGCTAGAATGAGCTCTCAAATGATCTGAATATTCAAACTTCATTCAAAATTATATTTTACAGCAGCTGAGCTGCTCTTAATAGGATACAAACCAACCCTAAGCTCTACTACATCATAGCCCTTGATCTCATCCAAGGGTTGAAAATAAACACAGCCAAAAAGCAGAAAACATTGACCAAATCATGGAAAAAATGGGGCAGCTGACCACATCTTAACCCTTGATTTCATCCAAGGGTTGAAAAGAAAGCTGCCCAAAATCAGTCCAAATTGTATTACATCTTAATCCTTGATTTCATCCAAGGGTTGAAAAGAAAGCTGCCCAAAATCAGTCCAAATGGCACTCCACAATTGGAGCAAAATATGGAGCAGCTGAGAACAAAAAAAACCCTATAAAATATTACATCTTAACCCTTGTTTCCATCTAAGGGCTAAAAATGAAGCTGCCCAAAAAAAAGTCCAAATGGCACAACAATGTGCCTAGTTTTATTTTGCCAATTTTGCGCTAATTTCCATCCTAGGATTGTCCCAATCCTTGCACTCCCAATTTAGGTATGCTTGATTATGCATGACCTCTTGAATGAGCCCATTTAAAGCCTTTTCGAGTTGTGCCTTCCTAGAACTTGTTATTCGTCCACTTGGAATTTGTAGAGCTCGATGATTCTCATCACCAATACAAGTCAAATTGATGTTACCCCTTGCACCACATAAGTCATACTAAATGACCCTTGGATGTTACCCACAAAGGTCACCCACAACAATGAGACCAGGCATATTACTTTCCTTGGTTGCTTAATTCCATCTTTTGTAAGGGAATTTCTCCTCGAACTTGTGCTTTTTTGGGACTCGAACAAGTGGCCATGTTCTTATACCAAACATAGGAAAAATTGCTAACCTTTTGTACCAAAAGCTTAAACTTTCAATAGGGGACGCTAGAACTGTCACACTTAATCCCGGTTCAAAGCGCACACCAAGTCACAAGGATGTTACCCACCATGCGCCACACAAATCAGATAAAATGACCCTTGGATGTTGCGCTTTCAATTTACAAATTATATTGAACCGTGTTTCTCAACAATTCAATGGATATTCTTCATCACAAATGCATCTTAGATGCTAAACAACACAACAAAAGTTACCAATCCCAAGATATGTTGCTTAAAAATCGAAAAAGAAAGCATGAACGGGATCTCAAAGCGCACACCAAGTCACAAGGATGTAACCCACCATGCGGCACACAAGATAGACAAAATGACACTTGGATTTACCCAGCCGATTTACAGATTATATTGCATAGGGTTTCTAAACAAATCAATGGATAGTACTCACCATTTATCTTTTGGGAAACAAGCCACAAGGAGGTGCTATCTTCTTGATAAGTCTAGCATAAATAACACTCTAACAAGGATAGATATTACTCATCACAAATGCTTGGATTCTAAACAACACAACAAAGTTTGCCGATCCCATGATAAGTTGTTTAAAAAGGAACAAAAAGAAAGAAAGAGCACCCAAGTGATCTTAAAATCAAATTTTATTCCGAATGTGAGGTTCCAAGCAGTTGAGCTACTCTTAAATATTTATAACATACAAATAAACCCTAAGATGTACTATAATATAGCCCTTGATCTCATCCAAGGGTTGAAAAGAAAACATCCAAAAAGCATAAAAGGTAGCAGAAAACTTGGACCAAAACATGAAAAAAATGGGGAAGGTCAGAAAAGTATCTAACCATTCCTAGCAAATGCTTAAGATGTCAGAAAGGGGCACCAATATTCTCTCATCTAGAGCCATCGCACTTAACCCATGTTCAGAGCCCATTACAAGTCAAATTGATGTTACCCCCCGTGCACCACATGAGTCATACTAAATGACCCTTGCATGTTACCCACAAAGGTTACCCACAACAATGAGACTAGGTATATTACTTACCTTGGTTGCTTAATTCCTTCTTTCGTAAGGGAATTTCTCCTCGAACTTGTGCTTTTTTGGGACTCGAACAAGTGACCATGTTCTTATACCAAACATAGGAAAAATTGCTAACCCTTTGTACCAAAAGCTTAAACTTTCAATAGGGGACGCTAGAACTGTAACACTTAATCCCGGTTCAAAGCGCACACCAAGTCACAAGGATGTTACCCACCATGCGCCACACAAATCAGACAAAATGACCCTTGGATGTTACGCTATCAATTTACAAATTATATTGAACCGTGTTTCTCAACAATTCAATGGATATTATTCATCACAAATGCTTCTTAGATGCTAAACAACACAACAAAAGTTACCAATCCCAAGATATGTTGCTTAAAAGGGAAAAAGAAAGCATGAAAGGGATCTCAAAGCGCACACCAAGTCACAAGGATGTAACCCACCATGCGGCACACAAGATAGACAAAATGACACTTGGATTTACCCAGCCGATTTACAGATTATATTGCACAGGGTTTCTAAACAAATCAATGGATAGTACTCACCATTTATATTTTGGGAAACAAGCCACAAGGAGGTGCTATCTTCTTGATAAGTCTAGCATAAATAACACTCTAACAAGGATAGATATTACTCATCACAAATGCTTGGATTCTAAACAACACAACAAAGTTTGCCGATCCCATGATAAGTTGTTTAAAAAGGAACAAAAAGAAAGAAAGAGCACCAAGTGATCTTAAAATCAAATTTTATTCCGAATGTGAGGTTCCAAGCAGTTGAGCTACTCTTAAATATTTATAACATACAAATAAACCCTAAGATGTACTACAATATAGCCCTTGATCTCATCCAAGGGTTGAAAAGAAAACATCCAAAAAGCATAAAAGGTAGCAGAAAACCTGGACCAAAACATGAAAAAAATGTTGAAGTTCGGAAAAGTATCTAACCATTCCTAGCAAATGCTTAAGATGTCAGAAAGGGGCACCAATATTCTCAAATCTAGAGCCGTCACACTTAACCCATGTTCAAAGCCCAATACAAGTCAAATTGATGTTATCCCCCTTGCACCACATGAGTCATACTAAATGAGCCTTCGATGTTACCCACAAAGGTCACCCACGACAATGAGACCAGGCATATTACTTACCTTGGTTGCTTAATTCCTTCTTTCGTATGGGAATTTCTCCTCGAACTTGTGCTTTTTTGGGACTCGAACAAGTGACCATGTTCTTATACCAAACATAGGAAAAATTGCTAACCTTAATCCCGGTTAAGCTTACGCTTACGCTTTCAATAAGGGACGCTAGAACTGTCACACTTAATCCCGGTTCAAAGCGCACACCAAGTCGTAAGGATGTTACCCACCATGCGCCACACAAATCAGAAAAATCAGACAAAATGGGGAAGTTCGGAAAAGTATATAACCATGCCTAGCAAATGCTTAAGATGTCAGAAAGGGGCACCAATATTTTCTCATATAGAGCCGTCACACTTAACCCATGTTGAAAGCCCATTACAAGACAAATTGATGTTACCCCCCGTGCACCACACGATTCATACTAAATGACCCTTGGATGTTACCCACAAAGGTTACCCACGACAATGAGACCAGGTATATTACTTACCTTGGTTGCTTAATTCCATCTTTCGTAAGGGAATTTCTCCTCGAACTTGTGCTTTTTTGGGACTCGAACAAGTGACCATGTTCTTATACCAAACATAGGAAAAATTGCTAACCCTTTGTACCAAAAGCTTAAACTTTCAATAGGGGACGCTAGAACTATCACACTTAATCCCGGTTCAAAGCGCACACCAAGTCACAAGGATGTTACCCACCATGCGCCACACAAATCAGACAAAATGACCCTTGGATGTTACGCTGTCAATTTACAAATTATATTGAACCGTGTTTCTCAACAATTCAATGGATATTATTCATCACAAATGCTTCTTAGATGCTAAACAACACAACAAAAGTTACCAATCCCAAGATATGTTGCTTAAAAGGGAAAAAGAAAGCATGAAAGGGATCTCAAAGCGCACACCAAGTCACAAGGATGTAACCCACCATGCGGCACACAAGATAGACAAAATGACACTTGGATTTACCAAGCCGATTTACAGATTATATTGCGCAGGTTTTCTAAACAAATCAATGGATAGGACTCGCCATTTATCTTTTGGGAAACAAGCCACAAGGAGGTGCTATCTTCTTGATAAGTCTAGCATAAATAACACTCTAACAAGGATAGATATTACTCATCACAAATGCTTGGATTCTAAACAACAGAACAAAGTTTTCCGATCCCCATGATAAGTTGTTTAAAAAGGAACAAAAAGAAAGAAAGAGCACCAAGTGATCTTAAAATCAAATTTTATTCCGAATGTGAGTTTCCAAGCAATTTAGCTACTCTTAAATATTTATAACATACAAATAAACCCTAAGATGTACTACAATATAGCCCTTGATCTCATCCAAGGGTTGAAAAGAAAACATCCAAAAAGCATAAAAGATACTAAAAAACCTGGACCAAAACATGAGAAAAATGGGGAAGTTCGGAAAAGAATCTAACCATTCCTAGCAAATGCTTAATATGTCGGAAAGGGGCACCAATATTCTCTCATCTACGGCCGTCACACTTAACCCATGTTCAAAGCCCATTACAAGTCAAATTGATGTTACCCCCCGTGCACCACATGAGTCATACTAAATGACCCTTGGATGTTACCCACAAAGGTCACCCACAACAATGAGACCAGGCATATTTCTTTCCTTGGTTGCTTAATTCCTTCTTTCGTAAGGGAATTTCTCCTCGAACTTGTGCTTTTTTGGGACTCGAACAAGTGACCATGTTCTTATACCAAACATAGGAAAAATTGCTAACCCTTTGTACCAAAAGCTTAAACTTTCAATAGGGGACGCTAGAACTTCACACTTAATCCCGGTTCAAAGCGCACACTAAGTCACAAGGATGTTACCAACCATGTGCCACACAAATCACACAAAATGACCCTTGGATGTTACGCTTTCAATTTACAAATTATATTGAACCGTGTTTCTCAACAATTCAATGGATATTATTCATCACAAATGCTTCTAATATGCTAAACAACACAACAAAAGTTACCAATCCTAAGATATGTTGCTTAGAAGGGAGAAAGAAAGCATGAAATGGATCTCAAAGCGTACACCAAGTCACAAGGATGTAACCCACCATGCGGCACACAAGATAGACAAAATGATACTTGGATTTACCCAGCCGATTTACAGATTATATTGCACAGGGTTTCTAAACAAATCAATGGATAGTACTCACCATTTATCTTTCGGGAAACAAGCCACGAGGAGGTGCTATCTTCTTGATAAGTCTAGCATAAATAACACTCTAACAAGGATAGATATTACTCATCAATTATGCTTAGATTCTAAACAACACAACAAAGTTTGCCGATCCCATGATAAGTTGTTTAAAAATGAACAAAAAGAAAGAAAGAGCACCAAGTGATCTTAAAATCAAATTTTATTCCGAATGTGAGGTTCCAAGCAGTTGAGCTACTCTTAAATATTTATTACATACAAATAAACCCTAAGATGTACTCCAATATAGCCCTTGATCTCATCCAAGGGTTGAAAAGAAAACATCCAAAAAGCAGAAAAGGTAGCAGAAAACCTGGACCAAAAAATGAAAAAAAATGGAGAAGTTCGGAATAGTATCTAACCATTCCTAGCAAATGCTTAGGATGTTAGAAAATGGGCACCAATATTCTCTCATCTAGAGCCGTCACACTTAACCCATGTTCAAAGCCCATTACAAGTCAAATTGATGTTACCCCCCGTGCACGACATGAGTCATACTAAATGACCCTTGGATGTTACCCACAAAGGTCACCCACAACAATGAGGCCACGAATATTACTTACCTTGGTTGCTTAATTCCTTCTTTCGTAAGGGAATTTCTCCTCGAACTTGTGCTTTTTTGGGACTCGAACAAGTGACCATGTGCTTATACCAAACATAGGAAAAATTGCTAACCCTTTGTACCAAAAGCTTAAACTTTCAATAGGGGACGCTAGAACTGTAACACTTAATCCCGGTTCAAAGCGCAAACCAAGTCACAAGGATGTTACCCACCATGCGCCACACAAATCAGACAAAATGCCCCTTGGATGTTACGCTATCAATTTACAAATTATAAGGAACCGTGTTTCTCAACAATTCAATGGATATTATTCATCACAAATGCTTCTAATATGCTAAACAACACAACAAAAGTTACCAATCCTAAGATATGTTGCTTAGAAGGGAGAAAGAAAGCATGAAATGGATCTCAAAGCGCACACCAAGTCACAAGGATGTAACCCACCATGCGGCACACAAGATAGACAAAATGACACTTGGATTTACCCAGCCGATTTACAGATTATATTGCACGGGGTTTCTAAACAAATCAATGGATAGTACTCACCATTTATCTTTTGGGAAACAAGCCACAAGGAGGTGCTATCTTCTTGATAAGTCTAGCATAAATAACACTCTAACAAGGATAGATATTACTCATCACAAATGCTTAGATTCTAAACAACACAACAAAGTTTGCCGATCCCATGATAAGTTGTTTAAAAAGGAACAAAAAGAAAGAAAGAGCACCAAGTGATCTTAAAATCAAATTTTATTCCGAATGTGAGGTTCCAAGCAGTTGAGCTACTCTTAAATATTTATAACATACAAATAAACCCTAAGATGTACTACAATATAGCCCTTGATCTCATCCAAGGGTTGAAAAGAAAACATCCAAAAAGCATAAAAGGTAGCAGAAAACCTGGACCAAAAAATGGAAAAATGGAGAAGTTCGGAATAGTATCTAACCATTCCTAGCAAATGCTTAAGATGTCAGAAAGGGGCACCAATATTCTCTCATCTAGAGCCGTCACACTTAACCCCTGTTCAAAGCCCATTACAAGTCAAATCGATGTTACCCCCCGTGCACGACATGAGTCATACTAAATGACCCTTGGATGTTACCCACAAAGGTCACCCACAACAATGAGGCCAGGCATATTACTTATCTTGGTTGCTTAATTCCTTCTTTCGTAAGGGAATTTCTCCTCGAATTTGTGCTTTTTTGGGACTCGAACAAGTGACCATGTTCTTATACCAAACATAGGAAAAATTGCTAACCCTTTGTACCAAAAGCTTAAACTTTCAATAGGGGACGCTAGAACTGTAACACTTAATCCCGGTTCAAAGCGCAAACCAAGTCACAAGGATGTTACCCACCATGCGCCACACAAATCAGACAAAATGCCCCTTGGATGTTACGCTATCAATTTACAAATTATAAGGAACCGTGTTTCTCAACAATTCAATGGATATTATTCATCACAAATGCTTCTAATATGCTAAACAACACAACAAAAGTTACCAATCCTAAGATATGTTGCTTAGAAGGGAGAAAGAAAGCATGAAATGGATCTCAAAGCGCACACCAAGTCACAAGGATGTAACCCACCATGCGGCACACAAGATAGACAAAATGACACTTGGATTTACCCAGCTGATTTACAGATTATATTGTACAGGGTTTCTAAAAAAATCAATGGATAGTACTCACCATTTATCTTTTGGGAAACAAGCCACAAGGAGGTGCTATCTTCTTGATAAGTCTAGCATAAATAACACTCTAACAAGGATAGATATTACTCATCACAAATGCTTAGATTCTAAACAACACAACAAAGTTTGCCGATCCCATGATAAGTTGTTTAAAAAGGAACAAAAAGAAAGAAAGAGCACCAAGTGATCTTAAAATCAAATTTTATTCCGAATGTGAGGTTCCAAGCAGTTGAGCTACTCTTAAATATTTATAACATACAAATAAACCCTAAGATGTACTACAATATAGCCCTTGATCTCATCCAAGGGTTGAAAAGAAAACATCCAAAAAGCATAAAAGGTAGCAGAAAACCTGGACCAAAAAATGAAAAAAATGGAGAAGTTCGGAATAGTATCTAACCATTCCTAGCAAATGCTTAAGATGTCAGAAAAGGGCACCAATATTCTCTCATCTAGAGCCGTCACACTTAACCCATGTTCAAAGCCCATTACAAGTCAAATCGATGTTACCCCCCGTGCACGACATGAGTCATACTAAATGACCCTTGGATGTTACCCACAAAGGTCACCCACAACAATGAGGCCAGGCATATTACTTATCTTGGTTGCTTAATTCCTTCTTTCGTAAGGGAATTTCTCCTCGAATTTGTGCTTTTTTGGGACTCGAACAAGTGACCATGTTCTTATACCAAACATAGGAAAAATTGCTAACCCTTTGTACCAAAAGCTTAAACTTTCAATAGGGGACGCTAGAACTATAACCCTTAATCCCGGTTCAAAGCGCAAACCAAGTCACAAGGATGTTACCCACCATGCGCCACACAAATCGCACAAAATGCCCCTTGGATGTTACGCTATCAATTTACAAATTATAAGGAACCGTGTTTCTCAACAATTCAATGGATATTATTCATCACAAATGCTTCTAATATGCTAAACAACACAACAAAAGTTACCAATCCTAAGATATGTTGCTTAGAAGGGAGAAAGAAAGCATGAAATGGATCTCAAAGCGCACACCAAGTCACAAGGATGTAACCCACCATGCGGCACACAAGATAGACAAAATGACACTTGGATTTACCCAGCCGATTTACAGATTATATTGCACAGGGTTTCTAAACAAATCAATGGATAGTACTCACCATTTATCTTTTGGGAAACAAGCCACAAGGAGGTGCTATCTTCTTGATAAGTCTAGCATAAATAACACTCTAACAAGGATAGATATTACTCATCACAAATGCTTAGATTCTAAACAACACAACAAAGTTTGCCGATCTCATGATAAGTTTTTTAAAAAGGAACAAAAAGAAAGAAAGAGCACCAGGTGATCTTAAAATCAAATTTTATTCCAAATGTGAGGTTCCAAGCTGTTGAGCTACTCTTAAATATTTATAACATACAAATAAACCCTAAGATGTACTACAATATTGCCCTTGATCTCATCCAAGGGTTGAAAAGAAAACATCCAAAAAGCGTAAAAGGTAGCAGAAAACCTGGACCGAAAAATGAAAAAAATGGAGAAGTTCGTAATAGTATCTAACCATTCCTAGCAAATGCTTAAGATGTCAGAAAGGGGCACCAATATTCTCTCATCTAGATCCGTCACACTTAACCCATCTTCAAAGCCCATTACAAGTCAAATCGATGTTACCCCCCGTGCACGACATGAGTCATACTAAATGACCCTTGGATGTTACCCACAAAGGTCACCCACAACAATGAGGCCAGGCATATTACTTATCTTTGTTGCTTAATTCCTTCTTTCGTAAGGGAATTTCTCCTCGAATTTGTGCTTTTTTGGGACTCGAACAAGTGACCATGTTCTTATACCAAACATAGGAAAAATTGCTAACCCTTTGTACCAAAAGCTTAAACTTTCAATAGGGGACGCTAGAACTATAACCCTTAATCCCGGTTCAAAGCGCAAACCAAGTCACAAGGATGTTACCCACCATGCGCCACACAAATCAGACAAAATGCCCCTTGGATGTTACGCTATCAATTTACAAATTATAAGGAACCGTGTTTCTCAACAATTCAATGGATATTATTCATCACAAATGCTTCTAATATGCTAAAAAACACAACAAAAGTTACCAATCCTAAGATATGTTGCTTAGAAGGGAGAAAGAAAGCATGAAATGGATCTCAAAACGCACACCAAGTCACAAGGATGTAACCCACCATGCGGCACACAAGATAGACAAAATGACACTTGGATTTCCCCAACACATTCACAGATTATATTGCACAGGGTTTCTAAACAAATCAATGGATAGTACTCACCATTTATCTTTTGGGAAACAAGCCACAAGGAGGTGCTATCTTCTTGATAAGTCTAGCATAAATAAAACTCTAACAAGGATAGATATTACTCATCACAAATGCTTAGATTCTAAACAACACAACAAAGTTTGCCGATCCCATGATAAGTTGTTTAAAAAGGAACAAAAAGAAAGAAAGAGCACCAAGTGATCTTAAAATCAAATTTTATTCCGAATGTGAGGTTCCAAGCAGTTGAGCTACTCTTAAATATTTATAACATACAAATAAACCCTAAGATGTACTACAATATAGCCCTTGATCTCATCCAAGGGTTGAAAAGAAAACATCCAAAAAGCATAAAAGGTAGCAGAAAACCTGGACCAAAAAATGAAAAAAATGGAGAAGTTCGGAATAGTATCTAACCATTCCTAGCAAATGCTTAAGATGTCAGAAAGGGGCACCAATATTCTCTCATCTAGAGCCGTCACACTTAACCCCTGTTCAAAGCCCATTACAAGTCAAATCGATGTTACCCCCCGTGCACGACATGAGTCATACTAAATGACCCTTGGATGTTACCCACAAAGGTCACCCACAACAATGAGGCCAGGCATATTACTTATCTTGGTTGCTTAATTCCTTCTTTCGTAAGGGAATTTCTCCTCGAATTTGTGCTTTTTTGGGACTCGAACAAGTGACCATGTTCTTATACCAAACATAGGAAAAATTGCTAACCCTTTGTACCAAAAGCTTAAACTTTCAATAGGGGACGCTAGAACTATAACCCTTAATCCCGGTTCAAAGCGCAAACCAAGTCACAAGGATGTTACCCACCATGCGCCACACAAATCAGACAAAATGCCCCTTGGATGTTACGCTATCAATTTACAAATTATAAGGAACCGTGTTTCTCAACAATTCAATGGATATTATTCATCACAAATGCTTCTAATATGCTAAACAACACAACAAAAGTTACCAATCCTAAGATATGTTGCTTAGAAGGGAGAAAGAAAGCATGAAATGGATCTCAAAGCGTACACCAAGTCACAAGGATGTAACCCACCATGCGGCACACAAGATAGACAAAATGACACTTGGATTTACCCAGCCGATTTACAGATTATATTGCACAGGGTTTCTAAACAAATCAATGGATAGTACTCACCATTTATCTTTTGGGAAACAAGCCACGAGGAGGTGCTATCTTCTTGATAAGTCTAGCATAAATAACACTCTAACAAGGATAGATATTAGTCATCACAAATGCTTAGATTCTAAACAACACAACAAAGTTTGCCGATCCCATGATAAGTTGTTTAAAAAGGAACAAAAAGAAAGAAAGAGCACCAAGTGATCTTAAAATCAAATTTTATTCCGAATGTGAGGTTCCAAGCAGTTGAGCTACTCTTAAATATTTATTACATACAAATAAACCCTAAGATGTACTCCAATATAGCCCTTGATCTCATCCAAGGGTTGAAAAGAAAACATCCAAAAAGCAGAAAAGGTAGCAGAAAACCTGGACCAAAAAATGAAAAAAAATGGAGAAGTTCGGAATAGTATCTAACCATTCCTAGCAAATGCTTAAGATGTCAGAAAGGGGCACCAATATTCTCTCATCTAGAGCCGTCACACTTAACCCCTGTTCAAAGCCCATTACAAGTCAAATCGATGTTACCCCCCTTGCACGACATGAGTCATACTAAATGACCCTTGGATGTTACCCACAAAGGTCACCCACAACAATGAGGCCAGGCATATTACTTATCTTGGTTGCTTAATTCCTTCTTTCGTCAGGGAATTTCTCCTCGAATTTGTGCTTTTTTGGTACTCGAACAAGTGACCATGTTCTTATACCAAACATAGGAAAAATTGCTAACCCTTTGTACCAAAAGCTTAAACTTTCAATAGGGGACGCTAGAACTGTCACACTTAATCCCGGTTCAAAGCGCATACCAAGTCACAAGGATGTTACCCACCATGCGCCACACAAATCAGACAAAATGCCCCTTGGATGTTACGCTATCAATTTACAAATTATAAGGAACCGTGTTTCTCAACAATTCAATGGATATTATTCATCACAAATGCTTCTAATATGCTAAACAACACAACAAAAGTTACCAATCCTAAGATATGTTGCTTAGAAGGGAGAAAGAAAGCATGAAATGGATCTCAAAGCGCCTACCAAGTCACAAGGATGTAACCCACCATGCGGCACACAAGATAGACAAAATGACACTTGGATTTACCCAGCCGATTTACAGATTATATTGCACAGGGTTTCTAAACAAATCAATGGATAGTACTCACCATTTATCTTTTGGGAAACAAGCCACAAGGAGGTGCTATCTTCTTGATAAGTCTAGCATAAATAACACTCTAACAAGGATAGTTTTTAGTCATCACAAATGCTTAGATTCTAAACAACACAACAAAGTTTGCCGATCCCATGATAAGTTGTTTAAAAATGAACAAAAAGAAAGAAAGAGCACCAAGTGATCTTAAAATCAAATTTTATTCCGAATGTGATGTTCCAAGCAGTTGAGCTACTCTTAAATATTTATAACATACAAATAAACCCTAAGATGTACTACAATATAGCCCTTGATCTCATCCAAGGGTTGAAAAGAAAACATCCAAAAAGCATAAAAGGTAGCAGAAAACCTGGACCAAAAAATGGAAAAATGGAGAAGTTCGGAATAGTATCTAACCATTCCTAGCAAATGCTTAAGATGTCAGAAAAGGGCACCAATATTCTCTCATCTAGAGCCGTCACACTTAACCCATGTTCAAAGCCCATTACAAGTCAAATCGATGTTACCCCCCGTGCACGACATGAGTCATACTAAATGACCCTTGGATGTTACCCACAAAGGTCACCCACAACAATGAGGCCAGGCATATTACTTATCTTTGTTGCTTAATTCCTTCTTTCGTAAGGGAATTTCTCCTCGAATTTGTGCTTTTTTGGGACTCGAACAAGTGACCATGTTCTTATACCAAACATAGGAAAAATTGCTAACCCTTTGTACCAAAAGCTTAAACTTTCAATAGGGGACGCTAGAACTATAACCCTTAATCCCGGTTCAAAGCGCAAACCAAGTCACAAGGATGTTACCCACCATGCGCCACACAAATCAGACAAAATGCCCCTTGGATGTTACGCTATCAATTTACAAATTATAAGGAACCGTGTTTCTCAACAATTCAATGGATATTATTCATCACAAATGCTTCTAATATGCTAAACAACACAACAAAAGTTACCAATCCTAAGATATGTTGCTTAGAAGGGAGAAAGAAAGCATGAAATGGATCTCAAAGCGCCTACCAAGTCACAAGGATGTAACCCACCATGCGGCACACAAGATAGACAAAATGACACTTGGATTTACCCAGTCAATTAATAGATTATATTGCACAGGGTTTCTAAACAAATCAATGGATAGTACTCACCATTTATCTTTTGGGAAACAAGCCACAAGGAGGTGCTATCTTCTTGATAAGTCTAGCATAAATAACACTCTAACAAGGATAGTTTTTAGTCATCACAAATGCTTAGATTCTAAACAACACAACAAAGTTTGCCGATCCCATGATAAGTTGTTTAAAAATGAACAAAAAGAAAGAAAGAGCACCAAGTGATCTTAAAATCAAATTTTATTCCGAATGTGAGGTTCCAAGAAGTTGAGCTACTCTTAAATATTTATAACATACAAATAAACGCTAAGATGTACTACAATATAGCCCTTGATCTCATCCAAGGGTTGAAAAGAAAACATCCAAAAAGCATAACAGGTAGGAGAAAACATGGACCAAAAACTGAAAAAAATGGAGAAATTCGGAAAAGTATCTAACCATTCCTAGCAATTGCTTAAGATGTCAGAAAGGGAACCAATATTCTATCATCTAGAGCCGTCACACTTAACCAATGTTCAAAGCCCATTACAAGTCAAATCGATGTTACCCCCCGTGCACGACATGAGTCATACTAAATGACCCTTGGATGTTACCCACAAAGGTCACCCACAACAATGAGGCCAGGCATATTACTTATCTTTGTTGCTTAATTCCTTCTTTCGTAAGGGAATTTCTCCTCGAATTTGTGCTTTTTTGGGACTCGAACAAGTGACCATGTTCTTATACCAAACATAGGAAAAATTGCTAACCCTTTGTACCAAAAGCTTAAACTTTCAATAGGGGACGCTAGAACTATAACCCTTAATCCCGGTTCAAAGCGCAAACCAAGTCACAAGGATGTTACCCACCATGCGCCACACAAATGAGACAAAATGCCCCTTGGATGTTACGCTATCAATTTACAAATTATAAGGAACCGTGTTTCTCAACAATTCAATGGATATTATTCATCACAAATGCTTCTAATATGCTAAACAACACAACAAAAGTTACCAATCCTAAGATATGTTGCTTAGAAGGGAGAAAGAAAGCATGAAATGGATCTCAAAGCGTACACCAAGTCACAAGGATGTAACCCACCATGCGGCACACAAGATAGACAAAATGATACTTGGATTTACCCAGCCGATTTACAGATTATATTGCACAGGGTTTCTAAACAAATCAATGGATAGTACTCACCATTTATCTTTTGGGAAACAAGCCACGAGGAGGTGCTATCTTCTTGATAAGTCTAGCATAAATAACACTCTAACAAGGATAGATATTAGTCATCACAAATGCTTAGATTCTAAACAACACACCAAAGTTTGTCGATCCCATGATAAGTTGTTTAAAAAGGAACAAAAAGAAAGAAAGAGCACCAACTGATCTTAAAATCACATTTTATTCCGAATGTGAGGTTCCAAGCAGTTGAGCTACTCTTAAATATTTATAACATACAAATAAACCCTAAGATGTACTACAATATAGCCCTTGATCTCATCCAAGGGTTGAAAAGAAAACATCCAAAAAGCAGAAAAGGTAGCAGAAAACCTGGACCAAAAAATGAAAAAAATGGAGAAGTTCGGAATAGTATCTAACCATTCCTAGCAAATGCTTAAGATGTCAGAAAGGGGCACCAATATTCTCTCATCTAGAGCCGTCACACTTAACCCCTGTTCAAAGCCCATTACAAGTCAAATCGATGTTACTAAATGAGTCATACTAAATGACCCTTGGATGTTACCCACAAAGGTCACCCACAACAATGAGGCCAGGCATATTACTTATCTTTGTTGCTTAATTCCTTCTTTCGTAAGGGAATTTCTCCTCGAATTTGTGCTTTTTTGGGACTCGAACAAGTGACCATGTTCTTATACCAAACATAGGAAAAATTGCTAACCCTTTGTACCAAAAGCTTAAACTTTCAATAGGGGACGCTAGAACTATAACCCTTAATCCCGGTTCAAAGCGCAAACCAAGTCACAAGGATGTTACCCACCATGCGCCACACAAATCAGACAAAATGCCCCTTGGATGTTACGCTATCAATTTACAAATTATAAGGAACCGTGTTTCTCAACAATTCAATGGATATTATTCATCACAAATGCTTCTAATATGCTAAACAACACAACAAAAGTTACCAATCCTAAGATATGTTGCTTAGAAGGGAGAAAGAAAGCAGGAAATGGATCTCAAAGCGTACACCAATTCACAAGGATGTAACCCACCATGCGGCACACAAGATAGACAAAATGATACTTGGATTTACCCAGCCGATTTACAGATTATATTGCACAGGGTTTCTAAACAAATCAATGTATAGTACTCACCATTTGTCTTTTGGGAAACAAGCCACGAGGAGGTGCTATCTTCTTGATAAGTCTAGCATAAATAACACTCTAACAAGGATAGATATTAGTCATCACAAATGCTTAGATTCTAAACAACACACCAAAGTTTGTCGATCCCATGATAAGTTGTTTAAAAAGGAACAAAAAGAAAGAAAGAGCACCAACTGATCTTAAAATCACATTTTATTCCGAATGTGAGGTTCCAAGCAGTTGAGCTACTCTTAAATATTTATAACATACAAATAAACCCTAAGATGTACTACAATATAGCCCTTGATCTCATCCAAGGGTTGAAAAGAAAACATCCAAAAAGCAGAAAAGGTAGCAGAAAACCTGGACCAAAAAATGAAAAAAATGGAGAAGTTCGGAATAGTATCTAACCATTCCTAGCAAATGCTTAAGATGTCAGAAAGGGGCACCAATATTCTCTCATCTAGAGCCGTCACACTTAACCCCTGTTCAAAGCCCATTACAAGTCAAATCGATGTTACCCCCCGTGCACGACATGAGTCATACTAAATGACCCTTGGATGTTACCCACAAAGGTCACCCACAACAATGAGGCCAGGCATATTACTTATCTTGGTTGCTTAATTCCTTCTTTCGTAAGGGAATTTCTCCTCGAATTTGTGCTTTTTTGGGACTCGAACAAGTGACCATGTTCTTATACCAAACATAGGAAAAATTGCTAACCCTTTGTACCAAAAGCTTAAACTTTCAATAGGGGACGCTAGAACTATAACCCTTAATCCCGGTTCAAAGCGCAAACCAAGTCACAAGGATGTTACCCACCATGCGCCACACAAATCAGACAAAATGCCCCTTGGATGTTACGCTATCAATTTACAAATTATAAGGAACCGTGTTTCTCAACAATTCAATGGATATTATTCATCACAAATGCTTCTAATATGCTAAACAACACAACAAAAGTTACCAATCCTAAGATATGTTGCTTAGAAGGGAGAAAGAAAGCATGAAATGGATCTCAAAGCGCACACCAAGTCACAAGGATGTAACCCACCATGCGGCACACAAGATAGACAAAATGACACTTGGATTTACCCAGCCGATTTACAGATTATATTGCACAGGGTTTCTAAACAAATCAATGGATAGTACTCACCATTTATCTTTTGGGAAACAAGCCACAAGGAGGTGCTATCTTCTTGATAAGTCTAGCATAAATAACACTCTAACAAGGATAGATATTACTCATCACAAATGCTTAGATTCTAAACAACACAACAAAGTTTGCCGATCCCATGATAAGTTGTTTAAAAAGGAACAAAAAGAAAGAAAGAGCACCAAGTGATCTTAAAATCAAATTTTATTCCGAATGTGATGTTCCAAGCAGTTGAGCTACTCTTAAATATTTATAACATACAAATAAACCCTAAGATGTACTACAATATAGCCCTTGATCTCATCCAAGGGTTGAAAAGAAAACATCCAAAAAGCATAAAAGGTAGCAGAAAACCTGGACCAAAAAATGAAAAAAATGGAGAAGTTCGGAATAGTATCTAACCATTCCTAGCAAATGCTTAAGATGTCAGAAAGGGGCACCAATATTCTCTCATCTAGAGCCGTCACACTTAACCCCTGTTCAAAGCCCATTACAAGTCAAATCGATGTTACCCCCCGTGCACGACATGAGTCATACTAAATGACCCTTGGATGTTACCCACAAAGGTCACCCACAACAATGAGGCCAGGCATATTACTTATCTTGGTTGCTTAATTCCTTCTTTCGTAAGGGAATTTCTCCTCGAATTTGTGCTTTTTTGGGACTCGAACAAGTGACCATGTTCTTATACCAAACATAGGAAAAATTGCTAACCCTTTGTACCAAAAGCTTAAACTTTCAATAGGGGACGCTAGAACTATAACCCTTAATCCCGGTTCAAAGCGCAAACCAAGTCACAAGGATGTTACCCACCATGCGCCACACAAATCAGACAAAATGCCCCTTGGATGTTACGCTATCAATTTACAAATTATAAGGAACCGTGTTTCTCAACAATTCAATGGATATTATTCATCACAAATGCTTCTAATATGCTAAACAACACAACAAAAGTTACCAATCCTAAGATATGTTGCTTAGAAGGGAGAAAGAAAGCATGAAATGGATCTCAAAGCGCCTACCAAGTCACAAGGATGTAACCCACCATGCGGCACACAAGATAGACAAAATGACACTTGGATTTACCCAGCCGATTTACAGATTATATTGCACAGGGTTTCTAAACAAATCAATGGATAGTACTCACCATTTATCTTTTGGGAAACAAGCCACAAGGAGGTGCTATCTTCTTGATAAGTCTAGCATAAATAACACTCTAACAAGGATAGTTTTTAGTCATCACAAATGCTTAGATTCTAAACAACACAACAAAGTTTGCCGATCCCATGATAAGTTGTTTAAAAAAGAACAAAAAGAAAGAAAGAGCACCAAGTGATCTTAAAATCAAATTTTATTCCGAATGTGATGTTCCAAGCAGTTGAGCTACTCTTAAATATTTATAACATACAAATAAACCCTAAGATGTACTACAATATTGCCCTTGATCTCATCCAAGGGTTGAAAAGAAAACATCCAAAAAGCGTAAAAGGTAGCAGAAAAACTGGACCGAAAAATGAAAAAAATGGAGAAGTTCGTAATAGTATCTAACCATTCCTAGCAAATGCTTAAGATGTCAGAAAGGGGCACCAATATTCTCTCATCTAGATCCGTCACACTTAACCCATCTTCAAAGCCCATTACAAGTCAAATCGATGTTACCCCCCGTGCACGACATGAGTCATACTAAATGACCCTTGGATGTTACCCACAAAGGTCACCCACAACAATGAGGCCAGGCATATTACTTATCTTTGTTGCTTAATTCCTTCTTTCGTAAGGGAATTTCTCCTCGAATTTGTGCTTTTTTGGGACTCGAACAAGTGACCATGTTCTTATACCAAACATAGGAAAAATTGCTAACCCTTTGTACCAAAAGCTTAAACTTTCAATAGGGGACGCTAGAACTATAACCCTTAATCCCGGTTCAAAGCGCAAACCAAGTCACAAGGATGTTACCCACCATGCGCCACACAAATCGACAAAATGCCCCTTGGATGTTACGCTATCAATTTACAAATTATAAGGAACCGTGTTTCTCAACAATTCAATGGATATTATTCATCACAAATGCTTCTAATATGCTAAACAACACAACAAAAGTTACCAATCCTAAGATATGTTGCTTAGAAGGGAGAAAGAAAGCATGAAATGGATCTCAAAGCGCACACCAAGTCACAAGGATGTAACCCACCATGCGGCACACAAGATAGACAAAATGACACTTGGATTTACCCAGCCGATTTACAGATTATATTGCACAGGGTTTCTAAACAAATCAATGGATAGTACTCACCATTTATCTTTTGGGAAACAAGCCACAAGGAGGTGCTATCTTCTTGATAAGTCTAGCATAAATAACACTCTAACAAGGATAGATATTACTCATCACAAATGCTTAGATTCTAAACAACACAACAAAGTTTGCCGATCCCATGATAAGTTGTTTAAAAAGGAACAAAAAGAAAGAAAGAGCACCAAGTGATCTTAAAATCAAATTTTATTCCGAATGTGAGGTTCCAAGCAGTTGAGCTACTCTTAAATATTTATAACATACAAATAAACCCTAAGATGTACTACAATATTGCCCTTGATCTCATCCAAGGGTTGAAAAGAAAACATCCAAAAAGCGTAAAAGGTAGCAGAAAACCTGGACCAAAAAATGAAAAAAATGGAGAAGTTCGTAATAGTATCTAACCATTCCTAGCAAATGCTTAAGATGTCAGAAAGGGGCACCAATATTCTCTCATCTAGATCCGTCACACTTAACCCATCTTCAAAGCCCATTACAAGTCAAATCGATGTTACCCCCCGTGCACGACATGAGTCATACTAAATGACCCTTGGATGTTACCCACAAAGGTCACCCACAACAATGAGGCCAGGCATATTACTTATCTTTGTTGCTTAATTCCTTCTTTCGTAAGGGAATTTCTCCTCGAATTTGTGCTTTTTTGGGACTCGAACAAGTGACCATGTTCTTATACCAAACATAGGAAAAATTGCTAACCCTTTGTACCAAAAGCTTAAACTTTCAATAGGGGACGCTAGAACTATAACCCTTAATCCCGGTTCAAAGCGCAAACCAAGTCACAAGGATGTTACCCACCATGCGCCACACAAATCGGACAAAATGCCCCTTGGATGTTACGCTATCAATTTACAAATTATAAGGAACCGTGTTTCTCAACAATTCAATGGATATTATTCATCACAAATGCTTCTAATATGCTAAACAACACAACAAAAGTTACCAATCCTAAGATATGTTGCTTAGAAGGGAGAAAGAAAGCATGAAATGGATCTCAAAGCGCACACCAAGTCACAAGGATGTAACCCACCATGCGGCACACAAGATAGACAAAATGACACTTGGATTTACCCAGCCGATTTACAGATTATATTGCACAGGGTTTCTAAACAAATCAATGGATAGTACTCACCATTTATCTTTTGGGAAACAAGCCACAAGGAGGTGCTATCTTCTTGATAAGTCTAGCATAAATAACACTCTAACAAGGATAGTTTTTAGTCATCACAAATGCTTAGATTCTAAACAACACAACAAAGTTTGCCGATCCCATGATAAGTTGTTTAAAAATGAACAAAAAGAAAGAAAGAGCACCAAGTGATCTTAAAATCAAATTTTATTCCGAATGTGATGTTCCAAGCAGTGCAGCTACTCTTAAATATTTATAACATACAAATAAACCCTAAGATGTACTACAATATTGCCCTTGATCTCATCCAAGGGTTGAAAAGAAAACATCCAAAAAGCGTAAAAGGTAGCAGAAAACCTGGACCAAAAAATGAAAAAAATGGAGAAGTTCGTAATAGTATCTAACCATTCCTAGCAAATGCTTAAGATGTCAGAAAGGGGCACCAATATTCTCTCATCTAGAGCCGTCACACTTAACCCCTGTTCAAAGCCCATTACAAGTCAAATCGATGTTACCCCCCGTGCACGACATGAGTCATACTAAATGACCCTTGGATGTTACCCACAAAGGTCACCCACAACAATGAGGCCAGGCATATTACTTATCTTGGTTGCTTAATTCCTTCTTTCGTAAGGGAATTTCTCCTCGAATTTGTGCTTTTTTGGGACTCGAACAAGTGACCATGTTCTTATACCAAACATAGGAAAAATTGCTAACCCTTTGTACCAAAAGCTTAAACTTTCAATAGGGGACGCTAGAACTGTAACACTTAATCCCGGTTCAAAGCGCAAACCAAGTCACAAGGATGTTACCCACCATGCGCCACACAAATCAGACAAAATGCCCCTTGGATGTTACGCTATCAATTTACAAATTATAAGGAACCGTGTTTCTCAACAATTCAATGGATATTATTCATCACAAATGCTTCTAATATGCTAAAAAACACAACAAAAGTTACCAATCCTAAGATATGTTGCTTAGAAGGGAGAAAGAAAGCATGAAATGGATCTCAAAACGCACACCAAGTCACAAGGATGTAACCCACCATGCGGCACACAAGATAGACAAAATGACACTTGGATTTACCCAGCCCATTTACAGATTATATTGCACAGGGTTTCTAAACAAATCAATGGATAGTACTCACCAATTATCTTTTGGGAAACAAGCCACAAGGAGGTGCTATCTTCTTGATAAGTCTAGCATAAATAACACTCTAACAAGGATAGTTTTTAGTCATCACAAATGCTTAGATTCTAAACAACACAACAAAGTTTGCCGATCCCATGATAAGTTGTTTAAAAAAGAACAAAAAGAAAGAAAGAGCACCAAGTGATCTTAAAATCAAATTTTATTCCGAATGTGATGTTCCAAGCAGTTGAGCTACTCTTAAATATTTATAACATACAAATAAACCCTAAGATGTACTACAATATTGCCCTTGATCTCATCCAAGGGTTGAAAAGAAAACATCCAAAAAGCGTAAAAGGTAGCAGAAAACCTGGACCAAAAAATGAAAAAAATGGAGAAGTTCGTAATAGTATCTAACCATTCCTAGCAAATGCTTAAGATGTCAGAAAGGGGCACCAATATTCTCTCATCTAGAGCCGTCACACTTAACCCATGTTCAAAGCCCATTACAAGTCAAATCGATGTTACCCCCCGTGCACGACATGAGTCATACTAAATGACCCTTGGATGTTACCCACAAAGGTCACCCACAACAATGAGGCCAGGCATATTACTTATCTTTGTTGCTTAATTCCTTCTTTCGTAAGGGAATTTCTCCTCGAATTTGTGCTTTTTTGGGACTCGAACAAGTGACCATGTTCTTATACCAAACATAGGAAAAATTGCTAACCCTTTGTACCAAAAGCTTAAACTTTCAATAGGGGACGCTAGAACTATAACCCTTAATCCCGGTTCAAAGCGCAAACCAAGTCACAAGGATGTTACCCACCATGCGCCACACAAATCAGACAAAATGCCCCTTGGATGTTACGCTATCAATTTACAAATTATAAGGAACCGTGTTTCTCAACAATTCAATGGATATTATTCATCACAAATGCTTCTAATATGCTAAACAACACAACAAAAGTTACCAATCCTAAGATATGTTGCTTAGAAGGGAGAAAGAAAGCATGAAATGGATCTCAAAGCGCACACCAAGTCACAAGGATGTAACCCACCATGCGGCACACAAGATAGACAAAATGACACTTGGATTTACCCAGCCGATTTACAGATTATATTGCACAGGGTTTCTAAACAAATCAATGGATAGTACTCACCATTTATCTTTTGGGAAACAAGCCACAAGGAGGTGCTATCTTCTTGATAAGTCTAGCATAAATAACACTCTAACAAGGATAGATATTACTCATCACAAATGCTTAGATTCTAAACAACACAACAAAGTTTGCCGATCCCATGATAAGTTGTTTAAAAAGGAACAAAAAGAAAGAAAGAGCACCAAGTGATCTTAAAATCAAATTTTATTCCGAATGTGAGGTTCCAAGCAGTTGAGCTACTCTTAAATATTTATAACATACAAATAAACCCTAAGATGTACTACAATATAGCCCTTGATCTCATCCAAGGGTTGAAAAGAAAACATCCAAAAAGCATAAAAGGTAGCAGAAAACCTGGACCAAAAAATGAAAAAAATGGAGAAGTTTGGTATAGTATCTAACCATTCCTAGCAAATGCTTAGGATCTCAGAAAAGGGCACCAATATTCTCTCATCTAGAGCCGTCATACTTAACCCATGTTCAAAGCCCATTTCAAGTCAAATCGATGTTACCCCCCGTGCACGACATGAGTCATACTAAATGACCCTTGGATGTTACCCACAAAGGTCACCCACAACAATGAGGCCAGGCATATTACTTATCTTGGTTGCTTAATTCCTTCTTTCGTAAGGGAATTTCTCCTCGAATTTGTGCTTTTTTGGGACTCGAACAAGTGACCATGTTCTTATACCAAACATAGGAAAAATTGCTAACCCTTTGTACCAAAAGCTTAAACTTTCAATAGGGGACGCTAGAACTATAACCCTTAATCCCGGTTCAAAGCGCAAACCAAGTCACAAGGATGTTACCCACCATGCGCCACACAAATCAGACAAAATGCCCCTTGGATGTTACGCTATCAATTTACAAATTATAAGGAACCGTGTTTCTCAACAATTCAATGGATATTATTCATCACAAATGCTTCTAATATGCTAAACAACACAACAAAAGTTACCAATCCTAAGATATGTTGCTTAGAAGGGAGAAAGAAAGCATGAAATGGATCTCAAAGCGCACACCAAGTCACAAGGATGTAACCCACCATGCGGCACACAAGATAGACAAAATGACACTTGGATTTACCCAGTCCATTTACAGATTATATTGCACAGGGTTTCTAAACAAATCAATGGATAGTACTCACCATTTATCTTTTGGGAAACAAGCCACAAGGAGGTGCTATCTTCTTGATAAGTCTAGCATAAATAACACTCTAACAAGGATAGATATTACTCATCACAAATGCTTAGATTCTAAACAACACAACAAAGTTTGCCGATCCCATGATAAGTTGTTTAAAAATGAACAAAAAGAAAGAAAGAGCACCAAGTGATCTTAAAATCAAATTTTATTCCGAATGTGATGTTCCAAGCAGTTGAGCTACTCTTAAATATTTATAACATACAAATAAACCCTAAGATGTACTACAATATTGCCCTTGATCTCATCCAAGGGTTGAAAAGAAAACATCCAAAAAGCGTAAAAGGTAGCAGAAAACCTGGACCAAAAAATGGAAAAATGGAGAAGTTCGGAAAACTATCTAACCATTCCAAGCAAATGCTTAATATGTTCGAAAGTCGCACCAATATTCTCTCATCTAGAGCCGTCACACTTAACCCCTGTTCAAAGCCCATTACAAGTCAAATCGATGTTACTAAATGAGTCATACTAAATGACCCTTGGATGTTACCCACAAAGGTCACCCACAACAATGAGGCCAGGCATATTACTTATCTTTGTTGCTTAATTCCTTCTTTCGTAAGGGAATTTCTCCTCGAATTTGTGCTTTTTTGGGACTCGAACAAGTGACCATGTTCTTATACCAAACATAGGAAAAATTGCTAACCCTTTGTACCAAAAGCTTAAACTTTCAATAGGGGACGCTAGAACTATAACCCTTAATCCCGGTTCAAAGCGCAAACCAAGTCACAAGGATGTTACCCACCATGCGCCACACAAATCAGACAAAATGCCCCTTGGATTTTACACTATCAATTTACAAATTATAAGGAACCGTGTTTCTCAACAATTCAATGGATATTATTCATCACAAATGCTTCTAATATGCTAAACAACACAACAAAAGTTACCAATCCTAAGATATGTTGCTTAGAAGGGAGAAAGAAAGCATGAAATGGATCTCAAAGCGCCTACCAAGTCACAAGGATGTAACCCACCATGCGGCACACAAGATAGACAAAATGACACTTGGATTTACCCAGCCGATTTACAGATTATATTGCACAGGGTTTCTAAACAAATCAATGGATAGTACTCACCATTTATCTTTTGGGAAACAAGCCACAAGGAGGTGCTATCTTCTTGATAAGTCTAGCATAAATAACACTCTAACAAGGATAGTTTTTAGTCATCACAAATGCTTAGATTCTAAACAACACAACAAAGTTTGCCGATCCCATGATAAGTTGTTTAAAAATGAACAAAAAGAAAGAAAGAGCACCAAGTGATCTTAAAATCAAATTTTATTCCGAATGTGATGTTCCAAGCAGTTGAGCTACTCTTAAATATTTATAACATACAAATAAACCCTAAGATGTACTACAATATTGCCCTTGATCTCATCCAAGGGTTGAAAAGAAAACATCCAAAAAGCATAAAAGGTAGCAGAAAACCTGGACCAAAAAATGAAAAAAATGGAGAAGTTCGGAATAGTATCTAACCATTCCTAGCAAATGCTTAGGATCTCAGAATATTCTCTCATCTAGAGCCGTCACACTTAACCCCTGTTCAAAGCCCATTACAAGTCAAATCGATGTTACCCCCCGTGCACGACATGAGTCATACTAAATGACCCTTGGATGTTACCCACAAAGGTCACCCACAACAATGAGGCCAGGCATATTACTTATCTTGGTTGCTTAATTCCTTCTTTCGTAAGGGAATTTCTCCTCGAATTTGTGCTTTTTTGGTACTCGAACAAGTGACCATGTTCTTATACCAAACATAGGAAAAATTGCTAACCCTTTGTACCAAAAGCTTAAACTTTCAATAGGGGACGCTAGAACTGGAACCCTTAATCCCGGTTCAAAGCGCAAACCAAGTCACAAGGATGTTACCCACCATGCGCCACACAAATCAGACAAAATGCCCCTTGGATGTTACGCTATCAATTTACAAATTATAAGGAACCGTGTTTCTCAACAATTCAATGGATATTATTCATCACAAATGCTTCTAATATGCTAAACAACACAACAAAAGTTACCAATCCTAAGATATGTTGCTTAGAAGGGAGAAAGAAAGCATGAAATGGATCTCAAAGCGCACACCAAGTCACAAGGATGTAACCCACCATGCGGCACACAAGATAGACAAAATGACACTTGGATTTACCCAGCCGATTTACAGATTATATTGCACAGGTTTCTAAACAAATCAATGGATAGTACTCACCATTTATCTTTTGGGAAACAAGCCACAAGGAGGTGCTATCTTCTTGATAAGTCTAGAATAAATAAAAATCTAACAAGGATAGATATTACTCATCACAAATGCTTAGATTCTAAACAACACAACAAAGTTTGCCGATCCCATGATAAGTTGTTTAAAAATGAACAAAAAGAAAGAAAGAGCACCAAGTGATCTTAAAATCAAATTTTATTCCGAATGTGATGTTCCAAGCAGTTGAGCTACTCTTAAATATTTATAACATACAAATAAACCCTAAGATGTACTACAATATAGCCCTTGATCTCATCCAAGGGTTGAAAAGAAAACATCCAAAAAGCATAAAAGGTAGCAGAAAACCTGGACCAAAAAATGAAAAAAATGGAGAAGTTCGTAATAGTATCTAACCATTCCTAGCAAATGCTTAAGATGTCAGAAAGGGGCACCAATATTCTCTCATCTAGATCCGTCACACTTAACCCATCTTCAAAGCCCATTACAAGTCAAATCGATGTTACCCCCCGTGCACGACATGAGTCATACTAAATGACCCTTGGATGTTACCCACAAAGGTCACCCACAACAATGAGGCCAGGCATATTACTTATCTTTGTTGCTTAATTCCTTCTTTCGTAAGGGAATTTCTCCTCGAATTTGTGCTTTTTTGGGACTCGAACAAGTGACCATGTTCTTATACCAAACATAGGAAAAATTGCTAACCCTTTGTACCAAAAGCTTAAACTTTCAATAGGGGACGCTAGAACTATAACCCTTAATCCCGGTTCAAAGCGCAAACCAAGTCACAAGGATGTTACCCACCATGCGCCACACAAATCAGACAAAATGCCCCTTGGATGTTACGCTATCAATTTACAAATTATAAGGAACCGTGTTTCTCAACAATTCAATGGATATTATTCATCACAAATGCTTCTAATATGCTAAACAACACAACAAAAGTTACCAATCCTAAGATATGTTGCTTAGAAGGGAGAAAGAAAGCATGAAATGGATCTCAAAGCGTACACCAAGTCACAAGGATGTAACCCACCATGCGGCACACAAGATAGACAAAATGATACTTGGATTTACCCAGCCGATTTACAGATTATATTGCACAGGGTTTCTAAACAAATCAATGGATAGTACTCACCATTTATCTTTTGGGAAACAAGCCACGAGGAGGTGCTATCTTCTTGATAAGTCTAGCATAAATAACACTCTAACAAGGATAGATATTACTCATCACAAATGCTTAGATTCTAAACAACACAACAAAGTTTGCCGATCCCATGATAAGTTGTTTAAAAAGGAACAAAAAGAAAGAAAGAGCACCAAGTGATCTTAAAATCAAATTTTATTCCGAATGTGATGTTCCAAGCAGTTGAGCTACTCTTAAATATTTATAACATACAAATAAACCCTAAGATGTACTCAAATATAGCCCTTGATCTCATCCAAGGGTTGAAAAGAAAACATCCAAAAAGCATAAAAGGTAGCAGAAAACCTGGACCAAAAAATGAAAAAAATGGAGAAGTTCGGAATAGTATCTAACCATTCCTAGCAAATGCTTAGGATCTCAGAAAAGGGCACCAATATTCTCTCATCTAGAGCCGTCACACTTAACCCATGTTCAAAGCCCATTTCAAGTCAAATCGATGTTACCCCCCGTGCACGACATGAGTCATAATAAATGACCCTTGGATGTTACCCACAAAGGTCACCCACAACAATGAGGCCACGAATATTACTTACCTTGGTTGCTTAATTCCTTCTTTCGTAAGGGAATTTCTCCTCGAATTTGTGCTTTTTTGGGACTCGAACAAGTGACCATGTTCTTATACCAAACATAGGAAAAATTGCTAACCCTTTGTACCAAAAGCTTAAACTTTCAATAGGGGACGCTAGAACTGTAACACTTAATCCCGGTTCAAAGCGCAAACCAAGTCACAAGGATGTTACCCACCATGCGCCACACAAATCAGACAAAATGCCCCTTGGATGTTACGCTATCAATTTACAAATTATAAGGAACCGTGTTTCTCAACAATTCAATGGATATTATTCATCACAAATGCTTCTAATATGCTAAACAACACAACAAAAGTTACCAATCCTAAGATATGTTGCTTAGAAGGGAGAAAGAAAGCATGAAATGGATCTCAAAGCGCACACCAAGTCACAAGGATGTAACCCACCATGCGGCACACAAGATAGACAAAATGACACTTGGATTTACCAATTTACAGATTATATTGCACAGGGTTTCTAAACAAATCAATGGATAGTACTCACCATTTATCTTTTGGGAAACAAGCCACAAGGAGGTGCTATCTTCTTGATAAGTCTAGCATAAATAACACTCTAACAAGGATAGATATTACTCATCACAAATGCTTAGATTCTAAACAACACAACAAAGTTTGCCGATCTCATGATAAGTTGTTTAAAAAGGAACAAAAAGAAAGAAAGAGCACCAAGTGATCTTAAAATCAAATTTTATTCCGAATGTGAGGTTCCAAGCAGTTGAGCTACTCTTAAATATTTATAACATACAAATAAACCCTAAGATGTACTACAATATAGCCCTTGATCTCATCCAAGGGTTGAAAAGAAAACATCCAAAAAGCATAAAAGGTAGCAGAAAACCTGGACCAAAAAATGAAAAAAATGGAGAAGTTTGGAATAGTATCTAACCATTCCTAGCAAATGCTTAAGATCTCAGAAAAGGGCACCAATATTCTCTCATCTAGAGCCGTCACACTTAACCCATGTTCAAAGCCCATTACAAGTCAAATCGAGGTTACCCCCCGTGCACGACATGAGTCATACTAAATGACCCTTGGATGTTACCCACAAAGGTCACCCACAACAATGAGGCCAGGCATATTACTTATCTTGGTTGCTTAATTCCTTCTTTCGTAAGGGAATTTCTCCTCGAATTTGTGCTTTTTTGGGACTCGAACAAGTGACCATGTTCTTATACCAAACATAGGAAAAATTGCTAACCCTTTGTACCAAAAGCTTAAACTTTCAATAGGGGACGCTAGAACTGTAACACTTAATCCCGGTTCAAAGCGCAAACCAAGTCACAAGGATGTTACCCACCATGCGCCACACAAATCAGACAAAATGCCCCTTGGATGTTACGCTATCAATTTACAAATTATAAGGAACCGTGTTTCTCAACAATTCAATGGATATTATTCATCACAAATGCTTCTAATATGCTAAACAACACAACAAAAGTTACCAATCCTAAGATATGTTGCTTAGAAGGGAGAAAGAAAGCATGAAATGGATCTCAAAGCGGCTACCAAGTCACAAGGATGTAACCCACCATGCGGCACACAAGATAGACAAAATGACACTTGGATTTACCCAGCCGATTTACAGATTATATTGCACAGGTTTCTAAACAAATCAATGGATAGTACTCACCATTTATCTTTTGGGAAACAAGCCACAAGGAGGTGCTATCTTCTTGATAAGTCTAGCATAAATAACACTCTAACAAGGATAGATATTACTCATCACAAATGCTTAGATTCTAAACAACACAACAAAGTTTGCCGATCCCATGATAAGTTGTTTAAAAAGGAACAAAAAGAAAGAAAGAGCACCAAGTGATCTTAAAATCAAATTTTATTCCGAATGTGAGGTTCCAAGCAGTTGAGCTACTCTTAAATATTTATAACATACAAATAAACCCTAAGATGTACTACAATATAGCCCTTGATCTCATCCAAGGGTTGAAAAGAAAACATCCAAAAAGCATAAAAGGTAGCAGAAAACCTGGACCAAAAAATGGAAAAATGGAGAAGTTCGGAAAAGTATCTAACCATTCCCAGCAAATGCTTAAGATGTCAGAAAGGGGCACCAATATTCTCTCATCTAGAGCCGTCACACTTAACCCTTGTTCAAAGCCCATTTCAAGTAAAATCGATGTTACAACCCGTGCACGACATGAGTCATACTAAATGACCCTTGGATGTTACCCACAAAGGTCACCCACAACAATGAGGCCAGGCATATTACTTATCTTGGTTGCTTAATTCCTTCTTTCGTAAGGGAATTTCTCCTCGAATTTGTGCTTTTTTGGGACTCGAACAAGTGACCATGTTCTTATACCAAACATAGGAAAAATTGCTAACCCTTTGTACCAAAAGCTTAAACTTTCAATAGGGGACGCTAGAACTGTAACACTTAATCCCGGTTCAAAGCGCAAACCAAGTCACAAGGATGTTACCCACCATGCGCCACACAAATCAGACAAAATGCCCCTTGGATGTTACGCTATCAATTTACAAATTATAAGGAACCGTGTTTCTCAACAATTCAATGGATATTATTCATCACAAATGCTTCTAATATGCTAAACAACACAACAAAAGTTACCAATCCTAAGATATGTTGCTTAGAAGGGAGAAAGAAAGCATGAAATGGATCTCAAAGCGCACACCAAGTCACAAGGATGTAACCCACCATGCGGCACACAAGATAGACAAAATGACACTTGGATTTACCCAGCCGATTTACAGATTATATTGCACAGGGTTTCTAAACAAATCAATGGATAGTACTCACCATTTATCTTTTGGGAAACAAGCCACAAGGAGGTGCTATCTTCTTGATAAGTCTAGCATAAATAACACTCTAACAAGGATAGATATTACTCATCACAAATGCTTAGATTCTAAACAACACAACAAAGTTTGCCGATCCCATGATAAGTTGTTTAAAAATGAACAAAAAGAAAGAAAGAGCACCAAGTGATCTTAAAATCAAATTTTATTCCGAATGTGATGTTCCAAGCAGTTGAGCTACTCTTAAATATTTATAACATACAAATAAACCCTAAGATGTACTACAATATTGCCCTTGATCTCATCCAAGGGTTGAAAAGAAAACATCCAAAAAGCGTAAAAGGTAGCAGAAAACCTGGACCAAAAAATGAAAAAAATGGAGAAGTTTGGTATAGTATCTAACCATTCCTAGCAAATGCTTAGGATCTCAGAAAAGGGCACCAATATTCTCTCATCTAGAGCCGTCATACTTAACCCATGTTCAAAGCCCATTTCAAGTCAAATCGATGTTACCCCCCGTGCACGACATGAGTCATACTAAATGACCCTTGGATGTTACCCACAAAGGTCACCCACAACAATGAGGCCAGGCATATTACTTATCTTGGTTGCTTAATTCCTTCTTTCGTAAAGGAATTTCTCCTCGAATTTGTGCTTTTTTGGGACTCGAACAAGTGACCATGTTCTTATACCAAACATAGGAAAAATTGCTAACCCTTTGTACCAAAAGCTTAAACTTTCAATAGGGGACGCTAGAACTGTAACACTTAATCCCGGTTCAAAGCGCAAACCAAGTCACAAGGATGTTACCCACCATGCGCCACACAAATCAGACAAAATGCCCCTTGGATGTTACGCTATCAATTTACAAATTATAAGGAACCGTGTTTCTCAACAATTCAATGGATATTATTCATCACAAATGCTTCTAATATGCTAAACAACACAACAAAAGTTACCAATCCTAAGATATGTTGCTTAGAAGGGAGAAAGAAAGCATGAAATGGATCTCAAAGCGCACACCAAGTCACAAGGATGTAACCCACCATGCGGCACACAAGATAGACAAAATGACACTTGGATTTACCCAGCCGATTTACAGATTATATTGCACAGGGTTTCTAAACAAATCAATGGATAGTACTCACCATTTATCTTTTGGGAAACAAGCCACAAGGAGGTGCTATCTTCTTGATAAGTCTAGCATAAATAACACTCTAACAAGGATAGATATTACTCATCACAAATGCTTAGATTCTAAACAACACAACAAAGTTTGCCGATCCCATGATAAGTTGTTTAAAAAGGAACAAAAAGAAAGAAAGAGCACCAAGTGATCTTAAAATCAAATTTTATTCCGAATGTGAGGTTCCAAGCAGTTGAGCTACTCTTAAATATTTATAACATACAAATAAACCCTAAGATGTACTACAATATAGCCCTTGATCTCATCCAAGGGTTGAAAAGAAAACATCCAAAAAGCATAAAAGGTAGCAGAAAACCTGGACCAAAAAATGAAAAAAATGGAGAAGTTCGGAATAGTATCTAACCATTCCTAGCAAATGCTTAAGATGTCAGAAAGGGGCACCAATATTCTCTCATCTAGAGCCGTCACACTTAACCCCTGTTCAAAGCCCATTACAAGTCAAATCGATGTTACCCCCCGTGCACGACATGAGTCATACTAAATGACCCTTGGATGTTACCCACAAAGGTCACCCACAACAATGAGGCCAGGCATATTACTTATCTTGGTTGCTTAATTCCTTCTTTCGTAAGGGAATTTCTCCTCGAACTTGTGCTTCTTTGGGACTCGAACAAGTGACCATGTGCTTATACCAAACATAGGAAAAATTGCTAACTCTTTGTACCAAAAGCTTAAACTTTCAATAGGGGACGCTAGAACTGTAACACTTAATCCCGGTTCAAAGCGCAAACCAAGTCACAAGGATGTTACCCACCATGCGCCACACAAATCAGACAAAATGCCCCTTGGATGTTACGCTATCAATTTACAAATTATAAGGAACCGTGTTTCTCAACAATTCAATGGATATTATTCATCACAAATGCTTCTAATATGCTAAACAACACAACAAAAGTTACCAATCCTAAGATATGTTGCTTAGAAGGGAGAAAGAAAGCATGAAATGGATCTCAAAGCGCACACCAAGTCACAAGGATGTAACCCACCATGCGGCACACAAGATAGACAAAATGACACTTGGATTTACCCAGCTGATTTACAGATTATATTGCACAGGGTTTCTAAACAAATCAATGGATAGTACTCACCATTTATCTTTTGGGAAACAAGCCACAAGGAGGTGCTATCTTCTTGATAAGTCTAGCATAAATAACACTCTAACAAGGATAGATATTACTCATCACAAATGCTTGGATTCTAAACAACACAACAAACTTTTCCGATCCCCATGATAAGTTGTTTAAAAAGGAACAAAAAGAAAGAAAGAGCACCAAGTGATCTTAAAATCAAATTTTATTCCGAATGTGAGTTTCCAAGCAATTTAGCTACTCTTAAATATTTATAACATACAAATAAACCCTAAGATGTACTACAATATAGCCCTTGATCTCATCCAAGGGTTGAAAAGAAAACATCCAAAAAGCATAAAATGTAGCCGAAAACCTGGACCAAAAAATGAAAAAAATGGAGAAGTTCGGAATAGTATATAACCATTCCTAGCAAATGCTTAAGATGTCAGAAAAGGGCACCAATATTCTCTCATCTAGAGCCGTCACACTTAACCCCTGTTCAAAGCCCATTACAAGTCAAATCGATGTTACCCCCCGTGCACGACATGAGTCATACTAAATGACCCTTGGATGTTACCCACAAAGGTCACCCACAACAATGAGGCCAGGCATATTACTTATCTTGGTTGCTTAATTCCTTCTTTCGTAAGGGAATTTCTCCTCGAATTTGTGCTTTTTTGGGACTCGAACAAGTGACCATGTTCTTATACCAAACATAGGAAAAATTGCTAACCCTTTGTACCAAAAGCTTAAACTTTCAATAGGGGACGCTAGAACTGTAACACTTAATCCCGGTTCAAAGCGCAAACCAAGTCACAAGGATGTTACCCACCATGCGCCACACAAATCAGACAAAATGCCCCTTGGATGTTACGCTATCAATTTACAAATTATAAGGAACCGTGTTTCTCAACAATTCAATGGATATTATTCATCACAAATGCTTCTAATATGCTAAACAACACAACAAAAGTTACCAATCCTAAGATATGTTGCTTAGAAGGGAGAAAGAAAGCATGAAATGGATCTCAAAGCGCACACCAAGTCACAAGGATGTAACCCACCATGCGGCACACAAGATAGACAAAATGACACTTGGATTTACCCAGCCGATTTACAGATTATATTGCACAGGGTTTCTAAACAAATCAATGGATAGTACTCACCATTTATCTTTTGGGAAACAAGCCACAAGGAGGTGCTATCTTCTTGATAAGTCTAGCATAAATAACACTCTAACAAGGATAGATATTACTCATCACAAATGCTTAGATTCTAAACAACACAACAAAGTTTGCCGATCCCATGATAAGTTGTTTAAAAAGGAACAAAAAGAAAGAAAGAGCACCAAGTGATCTTAAAATCAAATTTTATTCCGAATGTGAGGTTCCAAGCAGTTGAGCTACTCTTAAATATTTATAACATACAAATAAACCCTAAGATGTACTACAATATAGCCCTTGATCTCATCCAAGGGTTGAAAAGAAAACATCCAAAAAGCATAAAAGGTAGCAGAAAACCTGGACCAAAAAATGAAAAAAATGGAGAAGTTCGGAATAGTATCTAACCATTCCTAGCAAATGCTTAAGATGTCAGAAAGGGGCACCAATATTCTCTCATCTAGAGCCGTCACACTTAACCCCTGTTCAAAGCCCATTACAAGTCAAATCGATGTTACCCCCCGTGCACGACATGAGTCATACTAAATGACCCTTGGATGTTACCCACAAAGGTCACCCACAACAATGAGGCCAGGCATATTACTTATCTTGGTTGCTTAATTCCTTCTTTCGTAAGGGAATTTCTCCTCGAACTTGTGCTTCTTTGGGACTCGAACAAGTGACCATGTGCTTATACCAAACATAGGAAAAATTGCTAACCCTTTGTACCAAAAGCTTAAACTTTCAATAGGGGACGCTAGAACTGGAACCCTTAATCCCGGTTCAAAGCGCAAACCAAGTCACAAGGATGTTACCCACCATGCGCAACACAAATCAGACAAAATGACCCTTGGATGTTACGCTATCAATTTACAAATTATAAGGAACCGTGTTTCTCAACAATTCAATGGATATTTTTCATCACAAATGCTTCTAATATGCTAAACAACACAACAAAAGTTACCAATCCTAAGATATGTTGCTTAGAAGGGAGAAAGAAAGCATGAAATGGATCTCAAAGCGCACACCAAGTCACAAGGATGTAACCCACCATGCGGCACACAAGATAGACAAAATGACACTTGGATTTACCCAGCCGATTTACAGATTATATTGCACAGGGTTTCTAAACAAATCAATGGATAGTACTCACCATTTATCTTTTGGGAAACAAGCCACAAGGAGGTGCTATCTTCTTGATAAGTCTAGCATAAATAACACTCTAACAAGGATAGATATTACTCATCACAAATGCTTAGATTCTAAACAACACAACAAAGTTTGCCGATCCCATGATAAGTTGTTTAAAAAGGAACAAAAAGAAAGAAAGAGCACCAAGTGATCTTAAAATCAAATTTTATTCCGAATGTGAGGTTCCAAGCAGTTGAGCTACTCTTAAATATTTATAACATACAAATAAACCCTAAGATGTACTACAATATATCCCTTGATCTCATCCAAGGGTTGAAAAGAAAACATCCCAAAAGCATAAAAGGTAGCAGAAAACCTGGACCAAAAAATGAAAAAATAGGGAAGTTCGGAAAAGTATCTAACCATTCCTAGCAAATGCTTAGGATCTCAAAAAAGGGCACCAATATTCTCTCATCTAGAGCCGTCATACTTAACCCATGTTCAAAGCCCATTTCAAGTCAAATCGATGTTACCCCCCGTGCACGACATGAGTCATAATAAATGACCCTTGGATGTTACCCACAAAGGTCACCCACAACAATGAGGCCACGAATATTACTTACCTTGGTTGCTTAATTCCTTCTTTCGTAAGGGAATTTCTCCTCGAACTTGTGCTTCTTTGGGACTCGAACAAGTGACCATGTGCTTATACCAAACATAGGAAAAATTGCTAACCCTTTGTACCAAAAGCTTAAACTTTCAATAGGGGACGCTAGAACTGTAACACTTAATCCCGGTTCAAAGCGCAAACCAAGTCACAAGGATGTTACCCACCATGCGCCACACAAATCAGCCAAAATGCCCCTTGGATGTTACGCTATCAATTTACAAATTATAAGGAACCGTGTTTCTCAACAATTCAATGGATATTATTCATCACAAATGCTTCTTAGATGCTAAACAACACAACAAAAGTTAGCAATCCGAAGATATGTTGCTTAGAAGGGAGAAAGAAAGCATGAAATGGATCTCAAAGCACACACCAAGTCACAAGGATGTAACCCCCCATGCGGCACACAAGATAGACAAAATGACACTTGGATTTACCCCAGCCGATTTACAGATTATATTGCACAGGGTTTCTAAACAAATCAATGGATAGTACTCACCATTTATCTTTTGGGAAACAAGCCACAAGGAGGTGCTATCTTCTTGATAAGTCTAGCATAAATAACACTCTAACAAGGATAGATATTACTCATCACAAATGCTTAGATTCTAAACAACACAACAAAGTTTGCCGATCCCATGATAAGTTGTTTAAAAAGGAACAAAAAGAAAGAAAGAGCACCAAGTGATCTTAAAATCAAATTTTATTCCGAATGTGAGGTTCCAAGCAGTTGAGCTACTCTTAAATATTTATAACATACAAATAAACCCTAAGATGTACTACAATATAGCCCTTGATCTCATCCAAGGGTTGAAAAGAAAACATCCAAAAAGCATAAAAGGTAGCAGAAAACCTGGACCAAAAAATGAAAAAAATGGAGAAGTTCGGAATAGTATCTAACCATTCCTAGCAAATGCTTAAGATGTCAGAAAGGGGCACCAATATTCTCTCATCTAGAGCCGTCACACTTAACCCCTGTTCAAAGCCCATTACAAGTCAAATCGATGTTACCCCCCGTGCACGACATGAGTCATACTAAATGACCCTTGGATGTTACCCACAAAGGTCACCCACAACAATGAGGCCAGGCATATTACTTATCTTGGTTGCTTAATTCCTTCTTTCGTAAGGGAATTTCTCCTCGAACTTGTGCTTTTTTGGGACTCGAACAAGTGACCATGTTCTTATACCAAACATAGGAAAAATTGCTAACCGTTTGTACCAAAAGCTTAAACTTTCAATAGGTGACGCTAGAACTGTAACACTTAAACCCGGTTCAAAGCGCAAACCAAGTCACACGGATGTAACCCACCATGCGCCACACAAATCAGACAAAATGACCCTTGGATGTTACGCTGTCAATTTACAAATTATATTGAACCGTGTTTCTCAACAATTCAATGGATATTATTCATCACAAATGCTTCTTATATGCTAAACAACACAACAAAAGTTACCAATCCCAAGATATGTTGCTTAGAAGGGAAAAAGAAAGCATGAAATGGATCTCAAAGCGCACACCAAGTCACAAGGATGTAACCCACCATGCGGCACACAAGATAGACAAAATGACACTTGGATTTACCCAGCCGATTTACAGATTATATTGCACAGGGTTTCTAAACAAATCAATGGATAGTACTCACCATTTATCTTTTGGGAAACAAGCCACAAGGAGGTGCTATCTTCTTGATAAGTCTAGCATAAATAACACTCTAACAAGGATAGATATTACTCATCACAAATGCTTGGATTCTAAACAACACAACAAAGTTTGCCGATCCCATGATAAGTTGTTTAAAAAGGAACAAAAAGAAAGAAAGAGCACCCAAGTGATCTTAAAATCAAATTTTATTCCGAATGTGAGGTTCCAAGCAGTTGAGCTACTCTTAAATATTTATAACATACAAATAAACCCTAAGATGTACTACAATATAGCCCTTGATCTCATCCAAGGGTTGAAAAGAAAACATCCAAAAAGCATAAAAGGTAGCAGAAAACCTGGACCAAAAAATGAAAAAAATGGAGAAGTTCGGAAAAGTATCTAACCATTCCTAGCAAATGCTTAAGATGTCAGAAAGGGGCACCAATATTCTCTCATCTAGAGCCGTCACACTTAACCCATGTTCAAAGCCCATTACAAGTCAAATTGATGTTACCCCCCGTGCACCACATGAGTCATACTAAATGACCCTTGGATGTTACCCACAAAGGTCACCCACAACAATGAGACCAGGCATATTACTTACCTTGGTTGCTTAATTCCTTCTTTCGTAAGGGAATTTCTCCTCGAACTTGTGCTTTTTTGGGACTCGAACAAGTGACCATGTTCTTATACCAAACATAGGAAAAATTGCTAACCCTTTGTACCAAAAGCTTAAACTTTCAATAGGGGACGCTAGACCTGTAACACTTAATCCCGGTTCAAAGCGCAAACCAAGTCACACGGATGTAACCCACCATGCGCCACACAAATCAGACAAAATGCCCCTTGGATGTTACGCTGTCAATTTACAAATTATATTGAACCGTGTTTCTCAACAATTCAATGGATATTATTCCTCACAAATGCTTCTTATATGCTAAACAACACAACAAAAGTTACCAATCCCAAGATATGTTGCTTAAAAGGGAAAAAGAAAGAATGAAATGGATCTCAAAGCGCACACCAAGTCACAAGGATGTAACCCACCATGCGGCACACAAGATAGATAAAATGACACTTGGATTTACCCAGCCGATTTACAGATTATATTGCACAGGGTTTCTAAACAAATCAATGGATAGTACTCACCATTTATCTTTTGGGAAACAAGCCACAAGGAGGTGCTATCTTCTTGATAAGTCTAGCATAAATAACACTCTAACAAGGATAGATATTACTCATCACAAATGCTTAGATTCTAAACAACACAACAAAGTTTGCCGATCCCATGATAAGTTGTTTAAAAAGGAACAAAAAGAAAGAAAGAGCACCAAGTGATCTTAAAATCAAATTTTATTCCGAATGTGAGGTTCCAAGCAGTTGAGCTACTCTTAAATATTTATAACATACAAATAAACCCTAAGATGTACTACAATATAGCCCTTGATCTCATCCAAGGGTTGAAAAGAAAACATCCAAAAAGCATAAAAGGTAGCAGAAAACCTGGACCAAAACATGAAAAAAATGGAGAAGTTCGGAAAAGTATCTAACCATTCCTAGCAAATGCTTAAGATGTCAGAAAGGGGCACCAATATTCTCTCATCTAGAGCCGTCACACTTAACCCATGTTCAAAGCCCATTTCAAGTCAAATCGAGGTTACCCCCGTGCACGACATGAGTCATAATAAATGACCCTTGGATGTTACCCACAAAGGTCACCCACAACAATGAGGCCACGAATATTACTTACCTTGGTTGCTTAATTCCTTCTTTCGTAAGGGAATTTCTCCTCGAATTTGTGCTTTTTTGGGACTCGAACAAGTGACCATGTTCTTATACCAAACATAGGAAAAATTGCTAACCCTTTGTACCAAAAGCTTAAACTTTCAATAGGGGACGCTAGAACTGTAACACTTAATCCCGGTTCAAAGCGCAAACCAAGTCACAAGGATGTTACCCACCATGCGCCACACAAATCAGCCAAAATGCCCCTTGGATGTTACGCTATCAATTTACAAATTATAAGGAACCGTGTTTCTCAACAATTCAATGGATATTATTCATCACAAATGCTTCTTAGATGCTAAACAACACAACAAAAGTTACCAATCCGAAGATATGTTGCTTAGAAGGGAAAAAGAAAGCATTAAATGGATCTCAAAGCGCACACCAAGTCACAAGGATGTAACCCACCATGCGGCACACAAGATAGACAAAATGACACTTGGATTTACCCAGCCGATTTACAGATTATATTGCACAGGGTTTCTAAACAAATCAATGGATAGTACTCGCCATTTATCTTTTGGGAAACAAGCCACGAGGAGGTGCTATCTTTTTGATAAAACTAGGATAAATAACACTCTAACAAGGATAGATATTACTCATCACAAATGCTTAGATTCTAAACAACACAACAAAGTTTGCCGATCCCATGATAAGTTGTTTAAAAAGGAACAAAAAGAAAGAAAGAGCACCAAGTGATCTTAAAATCAAATTTTATTCCGAATGTGAGGTTCCAAGCAGTTGAGCTACTCTTAAATATTTATAACATACAAATAAACCCTAAGATGTACTACAATATAGCCCTTGATCTCATCCAAGGGTTGAAAAGAAAACATCCAAAAAGCATAAAAGGTAGCAGAAAACCTGGACCAAAACATGAAAAAAATGGGGAAGTTCGGAAAAGTATCTAACCATTCCTAGCAAATGCTTAAGATGTCAGAAAAGGGCACCAATATTCTCTCATCTAGAGCCGTCACACTTAACCCATGTTCAAAGCCCATTACAAGTCAAATCGATGTTACCCCCGTGCACCACATGAGTCATACTAAATGACCCTTGGATGTTACCCACAAAGGTCACCCACAACAATGAGACCAGGCATATTACTTACCTTGGTTGCTTAATTCCTTCTTTCGTAAGGGAATTTCTCCTCGAACTTGTGCTTCTTTGGGACTCGAACAAGTGACCATGTTCTTATACCAAACATAGGAAAAATTGCTAACCCTTTGTACCAAAAGCTTAAACTTTCAATAGGGGACGCTAGAACTGTAACACTTAATCCCGGTTCAAAGCGCAAACCAAGTCACAAGGATGTTACCCACCATGCGCCACACAAATCAGACAAAATGCCCCTTGGATGTTACGCTATCAATTTACAAATTATAAGGAACCGTGTTTCTCAACAATTCAATGGATATTATTCATCACAAATGCTTCTTATATGCTAAACAACACAACAAAAGTTACCAATCCCAAGATATGTTGCTTAGAAGGGAAAAAGAAAGCATGAAATGGATCTCAAAGCGCACACCAAGTCACAAGGATGTAACCCACCATGCGGCACACAAGATAGACAAAATGACACTTGGATTTACCCAACCGATTTACAGATTATATTGCGCAGGGTTTCTAAACAAATCAATGGATAGTACTCACCATTTATCTTTTGGGAAACAAGCCACAAGGAGGTGCTATCTTCTTGATAAGTCTAGCATAAATAACACTCTAACAAGGATAGATATTACTCATCACAAATGCTTAGATTCTAAACAACACAACAAAGTTTGCCGATCCCATGATAAGTTGTTTAAAAAGGAACAAAAAGAAAGAAAGAGCACCAAGTGATCTTAAAATCAAATTTTATTCCGAATGTGAGGTTCCAAGCAGTTGAGCTACTCTTAAATATTTATAACATACAAATAAACCCTAAGATGTACTACAATATAGCCCTTGATCTCATCCAAGGGTTGAAAAGAAAACATCCAAAAAGCATAAAAGGTAGCAGAAAACCTGGACCAAAAAATGAAAAAAATGGAGAAGTTCGGAATAGTATCTAACCATTCCTAGCAAATGCTTAGGATCTCAGAAAAGGGCACCAATATTCTCTCATCTAGAGCAGTCACACTTAACCCATGTTCAAAGCCCATTTCAAGTCAAATCGAGGTTACCCCCGTGCACGACATGAGTCATAATAAATGACCCTTGGATGTTACCCACAAAGGTCACCCACAACAATGAGGCCACGAATATTACTTACCTTGGTTGCTTAATTCCTTCTTTCGTAAGGGAATTTCTCCTCGAACTTGTGCTTCTTTGGGACTCGAACAAGTGACCATGTGCTTATACCAAACATAGGAAAAATTGCTAACTCTTTGTACCAAAAGCTTAAACTTTCAATAGGGGACGCTAGAACTGTAACACTTAATCCCGGTTCAAAGCGCAAACCAAGTAACAAGGATGTTACCCACCATGCGCCACACAAATCAGACAAAATGCCCCTTGGATGTTACGCTATCAATTTACAAATTATAAGGAACCGTGTTTCTCAATAATTCAATGGATATTATTCATCACAAATACTTCTTAGATGCTAAACAACACAACAAAAGTTACCAATCCCAAGATACGTTGCTTAAAAGGGAAAAGGAAAGAATGAAAGGGTTCTCAAAGCGCACACCAAGTCACAAGGATGTAACCCACCATGCGGCACACAAGATAGATAAAATGACACTTGGATTTACCCAGCCGATTAACAGATTATATTGCACAGGGTTTATAAACTAATCAATGGATAGTACTCACCATTTATCTTTTGGGAAATAAGGCACAAGGAGGTGCTATCTTCTTGATAAGTCTAGCATAAATAACACTCTAACAAGGATAGATATTACTCATCACAAATGCTTGGATTCTAAACAACACAACAAAGTTTGCCGATCCCATGATAAGTTGTTTAAAAAGGAACAAAAAGAAAGAAACAGCACCAAGAGATCTTAAAATCAAATTTTATATCGAATGTGAGGTTCCAAGCAGTTGAGCTACTCTTAAATATTTATAACATACAAATAAACCCTAAGAAGTACTACAATATAGCCCTTGATCTCGTCCAAGGGTTGAAAAGAAAACATCCAAAAAGCATTAAAGGTAGCAGAAAACCTGGACCAAAACATGAGAAAAATGGAGAAGTTTGGTATAGTATCTAACCATTCCTAGCAAATGCTTAAGATTTCAGAAAGGGGCACCAATATTCTCTCATCTAGAGCCGTCACACTTAACCCCTGTTCAAAGCCCATTACAAGTCAAATTGATGTTACCCCCCGTGCACGACATGAGTCATACTAAATGACCCTTGGATGTTACCCACAAAGGTCACCCACAACAATGAGGCCACGAATATTACTTACCTTGGTTGCTTAATTCCTTCTTTCGTAAGGGAATTTCTCCTCGAACTTGTGCTTTTTTGGGACTCGAACAAGTGACCATGTGCTTATACCAAACATAGGAAAAATTGCTAACCCTTTGTACCAAAAGCTTAAACTTTCAATAGGGAACGCTAGAACTGTCACACTTAATCCCGGTTCAAAGCGCAAACCAAGTCACAAGGATGTTACCCACCATGCGCCACACAAATCAGACAAAATGACCCTTGGATGTTACGCTATCAATTTACAAATTATATTGAACCGTGTTTCTCAACAATTCAATGGATATTATTCATCACAAATGCTTCTTAGATGCTAAACAACACAACAAAAGTTACCAATCCCAAGATATGTTGCTTAAAAGGGAAAAAGAAAGCATGAAAGGGATCTCAAAGCGCACACCAAGTCACAAGGATGTAACCCACCATGCGGCACACAAGATAGACAAAATGACACTTGGATTTACCCAACCGATTTACAGATTATATTGCACAGGGTTTCTAAACAAATCAATGGATAGTACTCACCATTTATCTTTTGGGAAACAAGCCACAAGGAGGTGCTATCTTCTTGATAAGTCTAGCATAAATAACACTCTAACAAGGATAGATATTACTCATCACAAATGCTTGGATTCTAAACAACACAACAAAGTTTGCCGATCCCATGATAAGTTGTTTAAAAAGGAACAAAAAGAAAGAAAGAGCACCAAGTGATCTTAAAATCAAATTTTATTCCGAATGTGAGGTTCCAAGCAGTTGAGCTACTCTTAAATATTTATAACATACAAATAAACCCTAAGATGTACTACAATATAGCCCTTGATCTCATCCAAGGGTTGAAAAGAAAACATCCAAAAAGCATAAAAGGTAGCATAAAACCTGGACCAAAACATGAAAAAAATGGAGAAGTTCGGAAAAGTATCTAACCATTCCTAGCAAATGCTTAAGATGTCAGAAAGGGGCACCAATATTCTCTCATCTAGAGCCGTCACACTTAACCCATGTTCAAAGCCCATTACAAGTCAAATTGATGTTACCCCCCGTGCACCACATGAGTCATACTAAATGACCCTTGGATGTTACCCACAAAGGTCACCCACAACAATGAGACCGGGCATATTACTTACCTTGGTTGCTTAATTCCTTCTTTCGTAAGGGAATTTCTCCTCGAACTTGTGCTTTTTTGGGACTCGAACAAGTGACCATGTTCTTATACCAAACATAGGAAAAATTGCTAACCCTTTGTACCAAAAGCTTAAACTTTCAATAGGGGACGCTAGAACTGTAACACTTAATCCCGGTTCAAAGCGCAAACCAAGTCACAAGGATGTTACCCACCATGCGCCACACAAATCAGACAAAATGACCCTTGGATGTTACGCTATCAATTTACAAATTATATTGAACCGTGTTTCTCAACAATTCAATGGATATTATTCATCACAAATGCTTCTTATATGCTAAACAACACAACAAAAGTTACCAATCCCAAGATATGTTGCTTAAAAGGGAAAAAGAAAGCATGAAAGGGATCTCAAAGCGCACACCAAGTCACAAGGATGTAACCCACCATGCGGCACACAAGATAGACAAAATGACACTTGGATTTACCCAGCGATTAACAGATTATATTGCACAGGGTTTCTAAACAAATCAATGGATAGTACTCACCATTTATCTTTTGGGAAACAAGCCACAAGGAGGTGCTATCTTCTTGATAAGTCTAGCATAAATAACACTCTAACAAGGATAGATATTACTCATCACAAATGCTTGGATTCTAAACAACACAACAAAGTTTGCCGATCCCATGATAAGTTGTTTAAAAAGGAACAAAAAGAAAGAAAGAGCACCAAGTGATCTTAAAATCAAATTTTATTCCGAATGTGAGGTTCCAAGCAGTTGAGCTACTCTTAAATATTTATAACATACAAATAAACCCTAAGATGTACTACAATATAGCCCTTGATCTCATCCAAGGGTTGAAAAGAAAACATCCAAAAAGCATAAAAGGTAGAAGAAAACCTGGACCAAAACATGAAAAAAATGGGGAAGTTCGGAAAAGTATCTAACCATTCCTAGCAAATGCTTAAGATGTCAGAAAGGGGCACCAATATTCTCTCATCTAGAGCCGTCACACTTAACCCATGTTCAAAGCCCATTACAAGTCAAATTGATGTTACCCCCCGTGCACCACATGAGTCATACTAAATGACCCTTGGATGTTACCCACAAAGGTCACCCACAACAATGAGACCAGGCATATTACTTACCTTGGTTGCTTAATTCCTTCTTTCGTAAGGGAATTTCTCCTCGAACTTGTGCTTTTTTGGGACTCGAACAAGTGACCATGTTCTTATACCAAACATAGGAAAAATTGCTAACCCTTTGTACCAAAAGCTTAAACTTTCAATAGGGGACGCTAGAACTGTAACACTTAATCCCGGTTCAAAGCGCACACCAAGTCACAAGGATGTTACCCATCATGCACCACACAAATTAGGCAAAATGACCCTTGGATGTTACGCTATCAATTTACAAATTATATTGAACCGTGTTTGTCCATAATTCAATGGATATTATTCATCACAAATGCTTCTTATATGCTAAACAACACAACAAAAGTTACCAATCCCAAGATATGTTGCTTAGAAATGAAAAAGAAAGCATGAAATGGATCTCAAAGCTCACACCAAGTCACAAGGATGTAACCCACCATGCGGCACACAAGATAGACAAAATGACACTTGGATTTACCCAGCCGATTTACAGATTATATTGCACAGGGTTTCTAAACAAATCAATGGATAGTACTCACCATTTATCTTTTGGGAAACAAGCCACAAGGAGGTGCTATCTTCTTGATAAGTCTAGCATAAATAACACTCTAACAAGGATAGATATTACTCATCACAAATGCTTGGATTCTAAACAACACAACAAAGTTTGTCGATCCCATGATAAGTTGTTTAAAAAGGAACAAAAAGAAAGAAAGAGCACCCAAGTGATCTTAAAATCAAATTTCATTCCGAATGTGAGGTTCAAGTAGTTGAGCTATTCTTAAATATTTATAACATACAAATAAACCCTAAGATGTACTACAATATAGCCCTTGATCTCATCCAAGGGTTGAAAAGAAAACATCCAAAAAGCATAAAAGGTAGCAGAAAACCTGGACCAAAACATGAAAAAAATGGGGAAGTTCGGAAAAGTATCTAACCATTCCTAGCAAATGCTTAAGATGTCAGAAAGGGGCACCAATATTCTCTCATCTAGAGCCGTCACACTTAACCCATGTTCAAAGCCCATTACAAGTCAAATTGATGTTACCCCCCGTGCACCACATGAGTCATACTAAATGACCCTTGGATGTTACCCACAAAGGTCACCCACAACAATGAGGCCACGAATATTACTTACCTTGGTTGCTTAATTCCTTCTTTCGTAAGGGAATTTCTCATCGAACTTGTGCTTTTTTGGGACTCGAACAAGTGACCATGTTCTTATACCAAACATAGGAAAAATTGCTAACCGTTTGTACCAAAAGCTTAAACTTTCAGTAGGGGACGCTAGACCTGTAACACTTAATCCCGGTTCAAAGCGCAAACCAAGTCACAAGGATGTAACCCACCATGCGCCACACAAATCAGACAAAATGCCCCTTGGATGTTACGCTGTCAATTTACAAATTATAAGGAACCGTGTTTCTCAACAATTCAATGGATATTATTCATCACAAATGCTTCTAATATGCTAAACAACACAACAAAAGTTACCAATCCTAAGATATGTCGCGTAGAAGGGAGAAAGAAAGCATGAAATGGATCTCAAAGCGCACACCAAGTCACAAGGATGTAACCCACCATGCGGCACAAAAGATAGACAAAATGACACTTGGATTTACCCCAGCCGATTTACAGATTATATTGCACAGGGTTTCTAAACAAATCAATGGATAGTACTCACCATTTATCTTTTGGGAAACAAGCCACAAGGAGGTGCTATCTTCTTGATAAGTCTAGCATAAATAACACTCTAACAAGGATAGATATTACTCATCACAAATGCTTAGATTCTAAACAACACAACAAAGTTTGCCGATCCCATGATAAGTTGTTTAAAAAGGAACAAAAAGAAAGAAAGAGCACCAAAGTGATCTTAAAATCAAATTTTATTCCAAATGTGAGGTTCCAACCACATGAACTACACTTAAATATTTATAACATACAAATAAACCCTAAGATGTACTACAATATAGCCCTTGATCTCCTCCAAGGGTTGAAAAGAAAACATCCAAAAAGCATAAAAGGTAGCAGAAAACCTGGACCAAAACATGAAAAAAATGGGGAAGTTCGGAAAAGTATCTAACCATTCCTAGCAAATGCTTAAGATGTCAGAAAGGGGCACCAATATTCTCCCATCTAGAGCCGTCACACTTAACCCATGTTCAAAGCCCATTACAAGTCAAATTGATGTTAACCCCCGTGCACCACATGAGTCATACTAAATGACCCATGGATGTTACCCACAAAGGTCACCCACAACAGTGTGACCTCGCATATTACTTACCATGGTTGCTTAATTCCTTCTTTCGTAAGGGAATTTCTCCTCGAACTTGTGCTTTTTTGGGACTCGAACAAGGGACCATGTTCTTATACCAAACATAGGAAAAATTGCTAACCCTTTGTACCAAAAGCATAAACTTTCAATAGGGGATGCTATACCTGTAACACTTAATCCCTGTTCAAAGCTCATACCAAGTCACAAGGATGTTACCCACCATGCGGCACACAAGATAGACAAAATGACACTTGGATTTACCCAGCCGATTTACAGATTATATTGCACAGGGTTTCTAAACAAATCAATGGATAGTACTCACCATTTATCTTTTGGGAAACAAGCCACAAGGAGGTGCTATCTTCTTGATAAGTCTAGCATAAATAACACTCTAACAAGGATAGATATTACTCATCACAAATGCTTGGATTCTAAACAACACAACAAAGTTTGCCGATCCCATGATAAGTTGTTTAAAAAGGAACAAAAAGAAAGAAAGAGCACCAAGTGATCTTAAAATCAAATTTTATTCCGAATGTGAGGTTCCAACCAGTTGAGCTACTCTTAAATATTTATAACATACAAATAAACCCTAAGATGTACTACAATATAGCCCTTGATCTCATCCAAGGGTTGAAAAGAAAACATCCAAAAAGCATAAAAGGTAGCAGAAAACCTGGACCAAAACATGAAAAAAATGGGGAAGTTCGGAAAAGTATCTAACCATTCCTAGCAAATGCTTAAGATGTCAGAAAGGGGCACCAATATTCTCTCATCTAGAGCCGTCACACTTAACCCATGTTCAAAGCCCATTACAAGTCAAATTGATGTTACCCCCCGTGCACCACATGAGTCATACTAAATGACCCTTGGATGTTACCCACAAAGGTCACCCACAACAATGATACTATTACTTACCTTGGTTGCTTAATTCCTTCTTTCGTAAGGGAATTTCTCCTCGAACTTTTGCTTTTTTGGGACTCGAACAAGTGACCATGTTCTTATACCAAACATAGGAAAAATTGCTAACCCTTTGTACCAAAAGCTTAAACTTTCAATAGGGGACGCTAGACCTGTAACATTTAATCCCGGTTCAAAGCGCAAACCAAGTCACAAGGATGTTACCCATCATGCGCCACACAAATTAGGCAAAATGACCCTTGGATGTTACGCTATCAATTTACAAATTATATTGAACCGTGTTTCTCCACAATTCAATGGATATTATTCATCACAAATGCTTTTTAGATGCTAAATAACACAACAAAAGTTACCAATCCCAAGATATGTTGCTTAAAAGGGAAAAAGAAAGCATGAAAGGGATCTCAAACCGCATACCAAGTCACAATTATTTAACCCACCATGCGGCACACAAGATAGACAAAATAAAACTGGGATTTACCCAACCGATTTACAGATTATATTGCTCAAGGTTTCTAAACAAATCAATGGATAGTACTCACCATTTATCTTTTGGGAAACAAGCCACAATGAGGTGCTATCTTCTTGATAAGTCTAGCATAAATAACACTCTAACAAGGATAGATATTACTCATCACAAATGCTTGGATTCTAAACAACACAACAAAGTTTGTCGATCCCATGATAAGTTGTTTAAAAAGGAACAAAAAGAAAGAAAGAGCACCCAAGTGATCTTAAAATCAAATTTTATTCCGAATGTGAGGTTCCAACCAGTTGAGCTACTCTTAAATATTTATAACATACAAATAAACCCTAAGATGTACTACAATATAGCCCTTGATCTCATCCAAGGGTTGAAAAGAAAACATCCAAAAAGCATAAAAGGTAGCAGAAAACCTGGACCAAAACATGAAAAAAATGGGGAAGTTCGGAAAAGTATCTAACCATTCCTAGCAAATGCTTAAGATGTCAGAAAGGGGCACCAATATTCTCTCATCTAGAGCCGTCACACTTAACCCATGTTCAAAGCCCATTACAAGTCAAATTGATGTTACCCCCCGTGCACCACATGAGTCATACTAAATGACCATGGATGTTACCCACAAAGGTCACCCACAACAATGAGACCTGGCATATTACTTACCTTGGTTGCTTAATTCCTTCTTTCGTAAGGGAATTTCTCCTCGAAATTGTGCTTTTTTGGGACTCGAACAAGTGACCATGTTCTTATACCAAACATAGGAAAAATTGCTAACCCTTTGTACCAAAAGCTTAAACTATCAATAGGGGACGCTAGACCTGTAACACTTAATCCCGGTTCAAAGCGCATACCAAGTCACAAGGATGTTACCCACCATGCGGCACACAAGATAGACAAAATGACACTGGGATTTACCCAACCGATTTACAGATTATATTGCTCAGGGTTTCTAAACAAATCAATGGATAGTACTCGCCATTTATCTTTTGGGAAACAAGCCATGATGAGGTCCTATCTTCTTGATAAGTCTAGCATAAATAACACTCTAACAAGGATAGATATTACTCATCACAAATGCTAGGATTCTAAACAACACAACAAAGTTTGCCGATCCCATGATAAGTTGTTTAAAAAGGAACAAAAAGAAAGAAAGAGCCCCCAAGTGATCTGAAAATCAAATTTTATTCCGAATGTGAGGTTCCAACCAGTTGAGCTACACTTAAATATTTATAACATACAAATAAACCCTAAGATGTACTACAATATAGCCCTTGATCTCCTCCAATGGTTGAAAAGAAAATATCCAAAAAGCATAAAAGATAGAAGAAAACCTGGACCAAAACATGAAAAAAATGGGGAAGTTTGGAAAAGTACCTAACCATTCCTAGCAAATGCTTAAGATGTCAGAAAGGGGCACCAATATTCTCTCATCTAGAGCCGTCACACTTAACCCATGTTCAAAGGCCATTACAAGTCAAATTGATGTTACCCCCCGTGCACCACATGAGTCATACTAAATGACCCATGGATGTTACCCACAAAGGTCACCCACAACAATGAGACCTGGCATATTAGTTACCTTGGTTTCTTAATTCCTTCTTTCGTAAGGGAATTTCTCCTCGAACTTGTGCTTTTTTGGGACTCGAACAAGTGACCATGTTCTTATACCAAACATAGGAAAAATTGCTAACCCTTTGTACCAAAAGCTTAAACTATCAATAGGGGACGCTAGACCTGTAACACTTAATCCCGGTTCAAGTGCACACCAAGTCACAAGGATGTTACCCTTGGATGTTACGTTATCAATTTACAAATTATATTGAACTGTGTTTCTCAACAATTCAATGGATATTATTCATCACAAATGCTTCTTAGATGCTAAACAACACAACAAAAGTTACCAATCCCAACATATGTTGCTTAAAAGGGAAAAAGAAAGCATGAAAGGGAACTCAAAGCGCACCCCAAGTCACAAGGATGTAACCCACCATGCGGCACACAAGATAGACAAAATGACACTTGGATTTACTCAACCGAGTTACAGATTATATTGCACAGGGTTTCTATACAAATCAATGGATAGTACTCGCCATTTATCTTTTGGGAAACAAGCCACAAGGAGGTCCTACGTTCTTGATAAGTCTAGCATAAATAACACTCTAACAAGGATAGATATTACTCATCACAAATGCTTGGATTCTAAACAACACAACAAAGTTTGCCGATCCCATGATAAGTTGTTTAAAAAGGAACAAAAAGAAAGAAAGAGCACCCAAGTGTTCTTAAAATCAAATTTGATTCCGAATGTGAGGTTCCAACCAGTTGAGCTACTCTTAAATATTTATAACATACAAATTAACCCTAAGATGTACTACAATATAGCCCTTGATCTCTTCCAAGGGTTGAAAAGAAAACATCCAAAAAGCATAAAAGGTAGCAGAAAACCTAGACCAAAACATGAAAAAAATGAGAAAGTTCGGAAAAGTATCAAACCATTCCTAGCAAATGCTTAAGATGTCAGAAAGGGGCACCAATATTCTCTCATCTAGAACCGTCACACTTAACCCATGTTCAAAGCCCATTACAAGTCAAATTGATGTTACCCCCCGTGCACCACATGAGTCCTACTAAATGACCCTTGGATGTTACCCACAAAGGTCTCCCACAACAATGAGACCAGGCATATTACTTACGTTGGTTGCTTAATTCCTTCTTTCGTAATGGAATTTCTCCTCGAACTTGTGCTTTTTTGGGACTCGAACAAGTGACCATGTTCTTATACCAAACGTAGAAAAAATTGCTAACCCTTTGTACCAAATGCTTAACCTTTCAATAGGAGACGCTAGAACTGTAACACTTAATCCCGTTTCAAAGTGCACACCAAGTCACAAGGATGTTACCCACCATGCGCCACACAAATCAGACAAAATGACCCTTGGTTGTTACGCTGTCAATTTACAAATTATATTGAACCGTGTTTCTCAACAATTCAATGGATATTATTCATCACAAATGCTTCTTAGATGCTAAACAACACAACAAAAGTTACCAATCCCAAGATATGTTGCTTAAAAGAAAAAAAGAAAGCATGAAAGGGATCTCAAAGCGCATACCAAGATACAAGGATGTAACCCACCATGCGGCACACAAGATAGACAAAATGACACTTGGATTTACCCAACCGATTTACAGATTATATTGCACTGGGTTTCTAAACAAATCAATGGATAGTACTCTCCATTTATCTTTTGGGAAACAAGCCACAATGAGGTGCTATCTTCTTGATAAGTCTATTATAAATAACACTCTAACAAGGATAGATATTACTCATCACAAATGCTTGGATTCTAAACAACACAACAAAGTTTGCCGATCCCATGATAAGTTGTTTAAAAAGGAACAAAAAGAAAGAAAGAGCACCCAAGTGATCTTAAAATCAAATTTTATTCCGAATGTGAGGTTCCAACCAGTTGAGCTACTCTTAAATATTTATAACATACAAATAAACCCTAAGATGTACTACAATATAGCCCTTGATCTCATCCAAGGGTTGAAAAGAAAACATCCAAAAAGCATAAAAGGTAGCAGAAAACCTGGACTGATAACTGTATTTTATATAGTTATTTTTACCTATTTTATTAATTATAATTGCTATGTTCTTTCTAGTTTTAGTTAATTTTAGTTTAATAAATTAGGGTTTACTGTTTTTTTATATATTTTAAGAAAAGTAAATAATTTGTACCGAAAACGTACTTAATTGCAAATTTGTGTCCAAAAATATAATTTCAAATAAAAGAATGTTTAATTGCAATTTATAAAAGTTGAAAATATAATTTAAATTAAAATCAGGCTTAATTTCAAATATTAAAAGTTTAAAATTTAATTTAAATTACAAAAAGGGCTGTATTGCAATTAAACAAAGTTTAAAATGTAATTTGAAATATATTTGTGGGTGAAAATGAAATTGAGAAAGTTTAATTTTCTGCGCAGATTAGAAGAACCACGCGCCAACAACACGCGCAAAACGTGGACCGTCCGATCAAAGAAGAAATGGCTACGATGCGCGCGTCCAGATCACGCCCGACCAAATCGCGTGTGCGCAGATTCTTTCACGCGGCTCGGCGCCCGAGTGGGCCCCACCTACCGCGCAGGCCAGCGTGCAGGTGGGACCCACATGTCTGACGCGTCCAGCCGCTGTCCCCCACGTTCGCGCGCCTCTGATCCCGTGCGCTGATCGCAGTGTGCAACCGGATTTTCCTCGAATAAAAAGCTGCCACGTGTCCCACTCTATTTTGTAGCGAATCAAGTTATGACACGTGGTATGTTATGGTGATCGTGAAAGCGCATGATCAAGCCCGTGTGTAGCCGTTGTCTCCCGTGCTCTGATGTCCCCTGCGTTGTTTCCCGCAACCAATGAATTGCTGCCACGTGTCCGCATTAAATCCTACAGCGAATCAGACGCTGACACGTGGCATGCACTTTGAATTTAAAATGCAGAACGGCGCCTCTCTGTCTACGCGTGAAATTAATTAATATTTTCGATATCGAAATTCGATACGCGTGATTTTTGTTTTTCGATACAAAAATTATTACGCGTTTTTATAAAAAATAAAATAAAAAATGTAATATTTTTGATGTATTTTTTAGCTATAAATAGGAGATAGTTTTAGTTTTAAAAAGGTTTTTTGGAGTAGAGTTTTAGTTGTAGTTTTAGTTTTCAAAAGTTTTTTAGAGTTGTAGTTTTTTTGAGTTTGTAATTTTATTGTGTTTGTGTGTTGGCTGCGGAACACGCAGAAGCCATTTTTGGCTTTTGTTGTGTTCTGCGTGTGCCAAAAATTTTAATATTGAGATGTTTTAATTTTATTTCTGCTTCATCTTATTTTTCTGTAGTTGTTATAATTTTTAGTTTTAATTTATGAAGTAATTTAATTTTTCTAGGGTTGCATTTGATCTAAATTTATGAAGTTTTGATTTTAATTATTTTTGATAGATTTATAAGACGTTCGATTTGTTCGTTCTATTTTGTGTTTAATGTTTTTTGATTATTTACGAATCTTATCAAAACGATCCGTGGCACATGAATACACTTGAGAAAGGCATTTGTGTGTGTATTGCTCGTAAATAGAATGACATGTATGATGAAGGATAGAAATATACCCTAATTGTATGTGTGGCCATTTGAAAACTTAGAACGTAATGAATCTCTGTAAATTTAATTTTCATAGAGATATAGTTAATTAATTTAACGAGGTGTGTTTATACGGAGCTCGGAAGAGATGTATGAATAAAAAAGAAGTTTTCGGTTGACAAATTAAATGTACTAAAAAATATAAATCAAAAGAAAATAACATGATTTGAGTGAATTAATTTGGTGAAAAATTGCAATCCTAGATTTCTTTTATTTTCTTAATACTTTTTTGTTAAATCAACGATCGTTTTGGATAAAATCAGAGAGATACAATTTTAGTACTCAACAAACTATAATAACAAATCCTCGTGAAAAAACGATACTTTACTTTACTTGTGACCGTGTATGCTTGCACGTTTTTATGTTCTCTTTTTGAGACAACATGGACCAAAACATGAAAAAAATGGGGAAGTTTGGAAAAGTATCTAACCATTCGTAGAAAATGCTTAAGATGTCAGAAAGGGGCACCAATATTCTCTCATCTAGAGCCGTCATACTTAACCCATGTTCAAAGCCCATTACAAGTCAAATTGATGTTACCCCCTGTGCACCACATGAGTCATACTAAATGACCTTTGGATGTTACCCACAAAGGTCACCCGCAACAATGAGACCAGACATATTACTTACCTAGGTTGCTTAATTCCTTCTTTAGTAAGGGAATTTCTCCCCGAACTTGTGCTTTTTTGGGACTCGAACAAGTGACCATGTTCTTATACCAAACATAGGAAAAATTACTAACCCTTTGTACCAAAAGCTTAAATTCAATAGGGGACGCTAGAACTGTAACACTTAATCCCGGTTCAAAGCGCACACCATGTCACAAGGAAACCACTATGCGCCACACAAATAAGACAAAATGACATTTGGATGTTACGCTGTCAATTTACAAATTATATTGAACGATGTTTCTCAACAATTCAATGGATATTATTCATCACAAATGCTTCTTAGATGCTAAACAACACAACAAAAGTTACCAATCCAGAGATATGTTGCTTAAAAGGGAAAAAGAAAGCATGAAAGGGATCTTAAAGCGCACACCAAGTCACAAGGATGTAACCCACCATGCGGAACACAAGATAGACAAAATGACACTTGGATTTACCCAACCGATTTACAGATTATATTGCACAGGGTTTCTAAATAAATCAATGGATAGTACTCACCATTTATCTATTGGGAAACAGGCCACAATGAGGTGCTATCTTCTTGATAAGTCTAGCATAAATAACACTCTAACAAGGATAGATAATACTCATCACAAATGCTTGGATTCTAAACAACACAACAAAGTTTACCGATCCGATGATAAGTTGTTTAAAAAGGAACAAAAAGAAAGAAAGAGCACCCAAGTGATCTTAAAATCAAATTTTATTCCGAATGTGAGGTTCCAACTAGTTGAGCTACTCTTAAATATTTATAACGTACAAATAAACCCTAAGATGTACTACAATATAGCCCTTGATCTCATCCAAGGGTTGAAAAGAAAACATCCAAAAAGCATTAAAGGTAGTAGAAAACCTGGACCAAAACATGAAAAAAATGGGGAAGTTCGGAAAAGTATCTAACAATTCCTAGCAAATGCTTAAGATGTCAGAAAGGGGCACCAATATTCTCTCATCTAGAGCTGTGACACTTAACCCATGTTCAAAGCCCATTACAAGTCAAATTGATGTTACCCCCGTGCACCACATGAGGCATACTAAATGACCCTTGGATGTTAGCCACAAAGGTCACCCACAACAATGAGACCAGGCATATTACTTACCTTGGTTGCTTAATCCCTTCTTTCGTAAGAGAAGTTCTGCTCGAACTTGTGCTTTTTTGGGACTCGAACAAGTGACCATGTTCTTATACCAAACAAAGAAAAAATTGCTAACCCTTTGTACCAAAACCTTAAACTTTCAACAGGGGACGCTAGAACAATAACACTTAATCCAGGTTCAAAGCGCACACCCAGTCACAAGGATGTTACCCACCATGCGCCACACAAATTAGACAAAATGACCCTTGGATGTTAGGCTGTCAATTTACAAATTATGTTGAACCATGTTTCTCAACAATTCAATGGATATTATTCATCACAAATGCTTCTTAGATGCTAAACAACACAACAAAAGTTACCAATCCAGAGATATGTTGCTTAAAAGGGAAAAAGAAAGCATGAAAGGGTTCTCAAAGCGCACACCAAGTCACAAGGATGTAACCCACCATGTAGCACACAAGATAGACAAAATGACACTTGGATTTACCCAACCGATTTACAGATTATATTGCACAGGGTTTCAAAACAAATCAATGGATAGTACTCTCCATTTATCTTTTGGGAAACAAGCCACAATGAGGTGCTATCTTCTTGATAAGTCTATCATAAATAACACTCTAACAAGGATAGATATTACTCATCACAAATGTTTAGATTCTAAACAACACAATAAAGTTTGCCGATCCCATGATAAGTTGTTTAAAAAGGAACAAAAAGAAAGAAAGAGCACCCAAGTGATCTTAAAATCAAATTTTATTCCGAATGTGAGGTTCCAACCAGTTGAGCTACTCTTAAATATTTATAACGTACAAATAAACCCTAAGATGTACTACAATATAGCCCTTGATCTCATCCAAGGGTTGAAAAGAAAACATCCAAAAAGCATAAAAGGTAGTAGAAAACCTGGACCAAAACATGAAAAAAATTATGAAGTTCGGAAAAGTATCTAACCATTCGTAGCAAATGCTTAAGATGTCAGAAAGGCGCGACAATATTCTCTCATCTAGAGCCGTGACACTTAACCCATGTTCAAAGCCCATTACAATTCAAATTGATGTTACCCCTCGTGCACCACATGAGTCATACTAAATGACCCTTGGATGTTACCCACAAAGGTCACCCACACCAATGAGACCAGGCATATTACTTACCTTGGTTGCTTAATCCCTTCTTTCGGAAGAGAAGTTCTGCTTGAACTTGTTCTTTTTTGGGACTCGAAGAAGTGACCATGTTCTTATACCAAACATAGGAAAAATTGCTAACCCTTTGTACCAAAAGCTTAAACTTTCAACAGGGGACGCTAGAACTGTAACACTTAATCCCGGTTCAAAGCGCACACCAAGTCACAAGGATGTTACCTACCATGCGCCACACAAATCAGACAAAATGACCCTCGGATGCTTCGCTGTCAATTTACAAATTATATTGAACCGTGTTTCTCAACAATTCAATGGATATTATTCATCACAAATGCTTCTTAGATGCTAAACAACACAACAAAAGTTACCAATCCCAAGATATGTTGCTTAAAAGGGAAAAAGAAAGCATGAAAGGGATCTCAAAGCGCACACCAAGTCACAAGGATGTAACCCACCATGCGGCACACAAGATAGACAAAATGACACTTGGATTTACCCAACCGATTTACAGATTATATTGCACAGGGTTTCTAAACAAATCAATGGATAGTACTCTCCATTTATCTTTTGGGAAACAAGCCACAAGGAGGTGCTATCTTGTTGATAAGTCTAACATAAATAACACTCTAACAAGGTTAGATATTTCTCATCACAAATGCTTGGATTCTAAACAACACAACAAAGTTTGCCGATCCCATGATAAGTTGTTTAAAAAGGAACAAAAAGAAAGAAAGAGCACCCTAGTGATCTTAAAATCCAATTTTATTCCGACTGTGAGGTTCCAACCAGTTGAGCTACTCTTAAATATTTATAACGTACAAATAAACCCTAAGATGTACTACAATATAGCCCTTGATCTCATCCAAGGGTTGAAAAGAAAACATCCAAAAAGCATAAAAGGTAGCAGAAAACCTGGACCAAAACATGAAAAAATGGGGAAGTTCGAAAAAGTATCTAACCATTCCTAGCAAATGCTTAAGATGTCAGAAAGGGGCACCAATATTCTCTCATCTAGAGCCGTCATACTTAACCCATGTTCAAAGCCCATTACAAGTCAAATTGATGTTACCCCCCGTGCACCACATGAGTCATACTAAATGACCCTAGGATGTTACCCACAAAGGTCACCCACAACAATGAGACCAGGCATATTACTTACCTTGGTTACTTAATCCCTTCTTTCGTAAAAGAAGTTCTGCTCGAACTTGTGCTTTTTTGGGACTCGAACAAGTGACCATGTTCTTATACCAAACATAGGAAAAATTGCTAACCTTTTGTACCAAAAGCTTAAACTTTCAACAGGGGATGCTAGAACTGTAACACTTAATCCCAGTTCAAAGCGCACACCAAGTCACAAGGATGTTACCTACCATGCGCCACACAAATCAGACAAAATGACCCTTGGATGTTACACTGTCAATTTACAAATTATATTGAACCGTGTTTCTCAACAATTCAATGGATATTATTCATCACAAATGCTTCTTAGATGCTAAACATCACAACAAAAGTTACCAATCCCAAGATATGTTGCTTAAAAGGGAAAAAGAAAGCATGAAAGGGATCTCAAAGCGCACACCAAGTCACAAGGATGTAACCCACCATGCGGCACAGAAGATAGACAAAATGACACTTGTATTTACCCAACCGATTTACAGATTATATTGCACAGGGTTTCTAAACAAATCAATGGATAGTACTCTCCATTTATCTTTTGGGAAACAAGCCACAATGAGGTGCTATCTTCTTGATAAGTCTAACATAAATAACACTCTAACAAGGATAGATATTACTCATCACAAATGCTTGGATTCTAAACAACACAACAAAGTTTGCCGATCCCATGATAAGTTGTTTAAAAAGGAACAAAAAGAAAGAAAGAGCACCCAAGTGATCTTAAAATCAAATTTTATTCCGAATGTCAGGTTCCAACCAGTTGAGCTACTCTTAAATATTTATAACGTACAAATAAACCCTAAGATGTACTACAATATAGCCCGTGATCTCATCCAAGGGTTGAAAAGAAAACATCCAAAAAACATAAAAGGTAGTAGAAAACCTGGACCAAAACATGAAAAAAATTATGAAGTTCGGAAAAGTATCTAACCATTCGTAGCAAATGCTTAAGATGTCAGAAAGGCGCACCAATATTCTCTCATCTAGAGCCGTGACACTTAACCCATGTTCAAAGCCCATTACAATTCAAATTGATGTTACCCCTCGTGCACCACATGAGTCATACTAAATGACCCTAGGATGTTACCCACAAAGGTCCCCCACACCAATGAGACCAGGCATATTACTTACCTTGGTTACTTAATCCCTTCTTTCGTAAAAGAAGTTCTGCTCGAACTTGTGCTTTTTTGGGACTCGAACAAGTGACCATGTTCTTATACCAAACAAAGAAAAAATTGCTAACCCTTTGTACCAAAACCTTAAACTTTCAACAGGGGACGCTAGAACAATAACACTTAATCCAGGTTCAAAGCGCACACCCAGTCACAAGGATGTTACCCACCATGCGCCACACAAATTAGACAAAATGACCCTTGGATGTTAGGCTGTCAATTTACAAATTATGTTGAACCATGTTTCTCAACAATTCAATGGATATTATTCATCACAAATGCTTCTTAGATGCTAAACAACACAACAAAAGTTACCAATCCAGAGATATGTTGCTTAAAAGGGAAAAAGAAAGCATGAAAGGGTTCTCAAAGCGCACACCAAGTCACAAGGATGTAACCCACCATGTAGCACACAAGATAGACAAAATGACACTTGGATTTACCCAACCGATTTACAGATTATATTGCACAGGGTTTCAAAACAAATCAATGGATAGTACTCTCCATTTATCTTTTGGGAAACAAGCCACAATGAGGTGCTATCTTCTTGATAAGTCTATCATAAATAACACTCTAACAAGGATAGATATTACTCATCACAAATGTTTAGATTCTAAACAACACAATAAAGTTTGCCGATCCCATGATAAGTTGTTTAAAAAGGAACAAAAAGAAAGAAAGAGCACCCAAGTGATCTTAAAATCAAATTTTATTCCGAATGTGAGGTTCCAACCAGTTGAGCTACTCTTAAATATTTATAACGTACAAATAAAGCCTAAGATGTACTACAATATAGCCCTTGATCTCATCCAAGGGTTAAAAAGAAAACATCCAAAAAGCATAAAAGGTAGCAGAAAACCTGGAACAAAACATGAAAAAAGGGGGAAGTTCGGAAAAGTATCTAACCATTCGTAGCAAATGCTTAAGATGTCAGAAAGGCGCGACAATATTCTCTCATCTAGAGCCGTGACACTTAACCCATGTTCAAAGCCCATTACAATTCAAATTGATGTTACCCCTCGTGCACCACATGAGTCATACTAAATGACCCTTGGATGTTACCCACAAAGGTCCCCCACACCAATGAGACCAGGCATATTACTTACCTTGGTTGCTTAATCCCTTCTTTCGGAAGAGAAGTTCTGCTTGAACTTGTTCTTTTTTGGGACTCGAACAAGTGACCATGTTCTTATACCAAACATAGGAAAAATTGCTAACCCTTTGTACCAAAAGCTTAAACTTTCAACAGGGGACGCTAGAACTGTAACACTTAATCCCGGTTCAAAGCGCACACCAAGTCACAAGGATGTTACCTACCATGCGCCACACAAATCAGACAAAATGACCCTCGGATGCTTCGCTGTCAATTTACAAATTATATTGAACCGTGTTTCTCAACAATTCAATGGATATTATTCATCACAAATGCTTCTTAGATGCTAAACAACACAACAAAAGTTACCAATCCCAAGATATGTTGCTTAAAAGGGAAAAAGAAAGCATGAAAGGGATCTCAAAGCGCACACCAAGTCACAAGGATGTAACCCACCATGCGGCACACAAGATAGACAAAATGACACTTGGATTTACCCAACCGATTTACAGATTATATTGCACAGGGTTTCTAAACAAATCAATGGATAGTACTCTCCATTTATCTTTTGGGAAACAAGCGACAAGGAGGTGCTATCTTGTTGATAAGTCTAACATAAATAACACTCTAACAAGGTTAGATATTTCTCATCACAAATGCTTGGATTCTAAACAACACAACAAAGTTTGCCGATCCCATGATAAGTTGTTTAAAAAGGAACAAAAAGAAAGAAAGAGCACCCTAGTGATCTTAAAATCCAATTTTATTCTGACTGTGATGTTCCAACCAGTTGAGCTACTCTTAAATATTTATAACGTACAAATAAACCCTAAGATGTACTACAATATAGCCCTTGATCTCATCCAAGGGTTGAAAAGAAAACATCCAAAAAGCATAAAAGGTAGCAGAAAACCTGGACCAAAACATGAAAAAAATGGGGAAATTCGGAAAAGTATCTAACCATTCCTAGCAAATGCTTAAGATGTCAGAAAGGGGCACCAATATTCTCTCATCTAGAGCCGTCATACTTAACCCATGTTCAAAGCCCATTACAAGTCAAATTGATGTTACCCCCCGTGCACCACATGAGTCATACTAAATGACCCTAGGATGTTACCCACAAAGGTCACCCACAACAATGAGACCAGGCATATTACTTACCTTGGTTACTTAATCCCTTCTTTCGTAAAAGAAGTTCTGCTCGAACTTGTGCTTTTTTGGGACTCGAACAAGTGACCATGTTCTTATACCAAACATAGGAAAAATTGCTAACCTTTTGTACCAAAAGCTTAAACTTTCAACAGGGGATGCTAGAACTGTAACACTTAATCCCAGTTCAAAGCGCACACCAAGTCACAAGGATGTTACCTACCATGCGCCACACAAATCAGACAAAATGACCCTTGGATGTTACACTGTCAATTTACAAATTATATTGAACCGTGTTTCTCAACAATTCAATGGATATTATTCATCACAAATGCTTCTTAGATGCTAAACAACACAACAAAAGTTACCAATCCCAAGATATGTTGCTTAAAAGGGAAAAAGAAAGCATGAAAGGGATCTCAAAGCGCACACCAAGTCACAAGGATGTAACCCACCATGCGGCACACAAGATAGACAAAATGACACTTGGATTTACCCAACCGATTTACAGATTATATTGCACAGGGTTTCTAAACAAATCAATGGATAGTACTCACCATTTATCTTTTGGGAAACAAGCCACAATGAGGTGCTATCTTCTTGATAAGTCTAGCATAAATAACACTCTAACAAGGATAGATATTACTCATCACAAATGCTTGGATTCTAAACAACACAACAAAGTTTGCCGATCCCATGATAAGTTGTTTAAAAAGGAACAAAAAGAAAGAAAGAGCACCCAAGTGATCTTAAAATCATATTTTATTCTGAATGTGAGGTACCAACTAGTTGAGCTACTCTTAAATATTTATAAGATACAAATAAACCCTAACATGTACTACAATATAGCCCTTTATCTCATCCAAGGGTTGAAAAGAAAACTTACAAAAAGCATAAAAGGTAGCAGAAAACCTGAACCAAAACATGAAAAAAATGGGGAAGTTCGGAAAAGTATCTAACCATTCCTAGCAAATGCTAAAGATGTCAGAAAGGTGCGCGAATATTCTCTCATCTAGAGCCGTGACACTTAACCCATGTTCAAAGCCCATTACAATTCAAATTGATGTTACCCCTCGTGCACCACATGAGTCATACTAAATGACCCTTGGATGTTACCCACAAAGGTCACCCACACCAATGAGACCAGGCATATTACTTACCTTGGTTGCTTAATCCCTTCTTTCGGAAGAGAAGTTCTGCTTGAACTTGTTCTTTTTTGGGACTCGAAGAAGTGACCATGTTCTTATACCAAACATAGGAAAAATTGCTAACCCTTTGTACCAAAAGCTTAAACTTTCAACAGGGGACGCTAGAACTGTAACACTTAATCCCGGTTCAAAGCGCACACCAAGTCACAAGGATGTTACCTACCATGCGCCACACAAATCAGACAAAATGACCCTTGGATGTTACGCTGTCAATTTACAAATTATATTGAACCGTGTTTCTCAACAATTCAATGGATATTATTCATCACAAATGCTTCTTAGATGCTAAACAACACAACAAAAGTTACCAATCCCAAGATATGTTGCTTAAAAGATAAAAAGAAAGCATGAAAGGGATCTCAAAGCGCACACCAAGTAACAAGGATGTAACCCACCATGCGGCACACAAGATAGACAAAATGACACTTGGATTTACCCAACCTATTTACAGATTAGATTGCACAGGGTTTCTAAACAAATCAATGGATAGTACTCACCATTTATCTTTTGGGAAACAAGCCACAATGAGGTGCTATCTTCTTGATAAGTCTAGCATAAATAACACTCTAACAAGGATAGATATTACTCAGCACAAATGCTTGGAATCTAAACAACACAACAAAGTTTGCCGATCCCATGATAAGTTGTTTAAAAAGGAACAAAAAGAAAGAAAGAGCACCCAAGTGATCTTAATATCAAATTTTATTCCGAATGTGAGGTTCCAACTAGTTGAGCTACTCTTAAATATTTATAACATACAAATAAACCCTAAGATATACTACAATATAGCCCTTGATCTCATCCAAGGGTTGAAAAGAAAACATCCAAAAAGCATAAAAGGTAGCAGAAAACCTGAACCAAAACATGAAAAAAATGGGGATGTTCGGAAAAGTATCTAAGAATTCCTAGCAAATGATTAAGATGTCAGAAAGGGGCACCAATATTCTCTCATCTAGAGCCGTCACACTTAACCCATGTTCAAGGCCCATTACAAGTCAAATTGATGTTACCCCCCGTGCACCACATGAGTCATACTAAATGACCCTTGGATGTTACCCACAAAGGTCACCCACAACAATGAGACCAGGCATATTACTTACCTTGGTTGCTGAATTCCTTCTTTCGTAAGTGAAGTTCTGCTCGAACTTGTGCTTTTTTGGGACTCGAACAAGTGACCATGTTCTTATACCAACCATAGGAAAAATTGCTAACCCTTTGTACCAAAAGCTTAAATTCAATAGGGGACGCTAGAACTGTAACACTTAATCCCGGTTCAAAGCGCACACCAGGTCACAAGGATGTTACCCACTATGCACCACACAAATCAGACAAAATGACCCTTGGATGTTACGCTGTCAATTTACAAATTATATTGAACCGTGTTTCTCAACAATTCAATGGATATTATTCATCACAAATGCTTCTTAGATGCTAAACAACACAACAAAAGTTACCAATCCCAAGATATGTTGCTTAAAAGATAAAAAGAAAGCATGAAAGGGATCTCAAAGCGCACACCAAGTCACAAGGATGTAACCCACCATGCGGCACACAAGATAGACAAAATGACACATGGATTTACCCAACCGATTTACAGATTATATTGCACAGGGTTTCTAAACAAATCAATGGATAGTACTCACCATTTATCTTTTGGGAAACAAGCCACAATGAGGTGCTATCTTCTTGATAAGTCTAGCATAAATACCACTCTAACAATGATAGATATTACTCATCACAAATGCTTGGAATCTAAACAACACAACAAAGTTTGCCGATCCCATGATAAGTTGTTTAAAACGGAACAAAAAGAAAGAAAGAGCACCCAAGTGATCTTAAAATCAAATTTTATTCCGAATGTGAGGTTCCAACCAGTTGAGCTACTCTTAAATATTTATAACCTACAAATAAACCCTAAGATGTACTACAATATAGCCCTGGATCTCATCCAAGGGTTGAAAAGAAAACATTCAAAAAGCATAAAAGGTAGCAGAAAACCTGGACTAAAACATGAAAAAAATGGAGAAGTTTGGAAAAGTATCTAACCATTCCTAGCAAATGCTAAAGATGTCAGAAAGGGGCATCAATATTCTCTCATCTAGAGCCGTCACACTTAACCCATGTTCAAAGCCCATTACAAGTCAAATTAATGTTACCCCCCGTGCACCACATGAGTCATACTAAATGACCCTTGGATGTTACCCACAAAGGTCACCCACAACAATGAGACCAGGTATATTACTTACCTTGCTGGCTTAATTCCTTCTTTCGTAAGGGAATTTCTCCTCGAACTTGTGGTTTTTTGGGACTCGAACAAGTGACCATGTTCTTATACCAAACATAGGAAAAATTGCTAACCCTTTGTATCAAAAGCTTAAATTTAATAGGGGACGCTAGAACTGTAGGACTTAATCCTGGTTCAAAGCGCACACCAGGTCACAAGGATGTTACCCACTATGCGCCACACAAATCAGACAAAATGAACCTTGGATGTTACACTGTCAATTTACAAATTATATTGAACCGTGCTTCTCAACAATTCAATGGATATTATTCATCACAAATGCTTGTTAGATGCTAAACAACACAACAAAAGTTACCAATCCCAAGATATGTTGCTTAAAAAGGAAAAAGAAAGCATGAAAGGGATCTCAAAGTGCACACCAAGTTACAAGGATGTAACCCACCATGCGACACACAAGATAGACAAAATTACACTTGGATTTACCCAACCGATTTACAGATTATATTGCACAGGGTTTCCAAACAAATCAATGGATAGTACTCACCATTTATCTTTGGGGAAACAAGCCACAATGAGGTGCTATCTTCTTGAAAAGTCTAGCATAAATAACACACTAACAAGGATAGATATTACCCCTCACAAATGCTTGGATTCTAAACAACACAACAAAGTTTGGCGATCGTATGATAAGTTGTTTAAAGAGGACAAAAAGAAAGAAAGAGCACCCAAGTGATCTTAAAATCAAATTTTATTCCAAATGTGAGGTTCCAAGCAGTTGAGCTACTCTTAAATATTTATAACATACAAATAAACCCTAAGATGTACTACAATATAGCCCTTGATCTCATCCAAGGGTTGAAAAGAAAACTTACAAAAAGCATAAAAGGAAGCAGAAAACCTGGACCAAAACATGAAAAAAATGGGGAAGTTCGGAAAAGTATCTAACCATTCCTAGCAAATGCTAAAGATGTCAGAAAGGGGCGCCAATATTCTTTCATCTGGAGCCATCAAAGCCCATTACAATCAAATTGATGTTACCCCTCGTGCACCACATGAGTCATACTAAATGACCCTTGGATGTTACCCACAAAGGCACCCACAACAATGAGACCAGGTATATTACATACCATGCTGGCTTAATTCCTTCTTTCGTAAGGGAATTTCTCCCCGAACTTGTGCTTTTTTGGGACTCGAACAAGTGACCATGTTCTTATACCAAACATAGGAAAAATTGCTAACCCTTTGTACCAAATGCTTAAATTCAATAGGGGACACTAGAATTGTAACACTTAATCCCGGTTCAAAGCGCACACCAAGTCACAAGGATGTTACCCACTATGCGCCACACAAATCAGACAAAATGACCCTTGGATGTTACGCTGTCAATTTACAAATTATATTGAACCGTGTTTCTCAACAATTCAATGGATATTATTCATCACAAATGCTTCTTAGATGCTAAACAACACAACAAAAGTTACCAATCCCAAGATATGTTGCTTAAAAAGGAAAAAGAAAGCATGAAAGGGATCTCAAAGTGCACACCAAGTCACAAGGATGTAACCCACCATGCGGCACACAAGATAGACAAAATGACACTTAGATTTACCCAACCTATTTACAGATTAGATTGCACAGGGTTTCTAAACAAATCAATGGATAGTACTCACCATTTATCTTTTGGGAAACAAGCCACAATGAGGTGCTATCTTCTTGATAAGTCTAGCATAAATAACACTCTAACAAGGATAGATATTACTCAGCACAAATGCTTGGAATCTAAACAACACAACAAAGTTTGCCGATCCCATGATAAGTTGTTTAAAAAGGAACAAAAAGAAAGAAAGAGCACCCAAGTGATCTTAATATCAAATTTTATTCCGAATGTGAGGTTCCAACTAGTTGAGCTACTCTTAAATATTTATAACATACAAATAAACCCTAAGATGTACTACAATATAGCCCTTGATCTCATCCAAGGGTTGAAAAGAAAATATCCAAAAAGTATAAAAAGGTAGTAGAAAACCTAAACCAAAACATGAAAAAAATGGGGAAGTTCGGAAAAGTATCTAACCATTCCTAGCAAATGCTAAAGATGTCAGAAAGGGGGACAAATATTCTCTCATCTTGAGCCGTCACACTTAACCCATGTTCAAAGCCCATTACAAGTCAAATTGATGTTACCCCCCGTGCACCACATGAGTCATACTAAATGACCCTTGGATGTTACCCACAAAGGTCACCCACAACAATGAGACCAGGCATATTACTTACCTTGGTTGCTTAATTCCTTCTTTTGTAAGGGAATTTCTCCTCGAACTTGTGCATTTTTGGGACACGAAAAGTGACCATGTTCTTATACCAAACATAGGAAAAATTGCAAACCCTTTGTACCGAAAGCTTAAAATTTCAATAGGGGACGCTAGAACTATAACACTTAATCCCGGTTCAAAGCCCACACCAAGGTACAAGGATGTTACCCACATTGCGTCACACAAATCAGACAATATGACCCTTGGATGTTACGCTGTCAATTTACAAATTATATTGAACCGTGTTTCTACACAATTCAATGGATATTATTCCTCACAAATGCTTCTTAGATGCTAGACAAGACAACAAAAGTTACCAATCCCAAGATATGTTGCTTAAAAAGGAGGAAGAAAGCATGAAAGGGATCTTAGAGCGCACACCAATTCACAAGGATGTAACCCACCATGTGGCACACAAGATAGACAAAATGACACTTGGATTTACCCAACCGATTTACAGATTATATTGCACAGGGTTTCTAAACACTTCAATGGACAGTACTCACCATTTATCTTTTGGGAAACAAGCCACAATGAGGTGCTATCTTCTTGATAAATCTAGCATAAATAACACTCTAACAAGGATAGATATTACTCATCACAAATGCTTGGATTCTAAACAACACAACAAAGTTTGCCGATCCCATGATAAGTTGTTTAAAAAGGAACAAAAAGAAAGAAAGAGCACGCAAGTGATCTTAAAATCAAATTTTATTCCTAATGTGAAGTTCCAACCAGCTAAGCTACTCTTAAATATTTATAACACACAAATAAACCCTAAGATGTACTACAATATAGCCCTTGATCTCATACAAGGGTTGAAAAGAAAACTTCCAAAAAGCATAAAAGGTAGCAGAAAACCTGGACCAAAACATGAAAAAAATGGGGAAGTTCGGAAAAGTATCTAACCATTCCTAGCAAATGCTAAAGATGTCAGAAAGGGGCACCAATATTCTCTCATCTAGAGGCGTCACACTTAACCCACGTTCAAAGCCCATTACAAGTCAAATTGATGTTACCCCCCGTGCACCACATGAGTCATACTAAATGACCCTTGGATGTTACCCACAAAGGTCACCCACAACAATGAGACCAGGCATATTACTTACCTTGGTTGCTTAATTCCTTCTTTTGTAAGGGAATTTCTGGACGAACTTGTGCTTTTTTGGGACACGAAAAGTGACCATGTTCTTATACCAAACATAGGAAAAATTGCAAACCATTTGTACCGAAAGCTTAAACTTTCAATAGGGGAAGCTAGAACTGTAACACTTAATCCCGGTTCAAAGCGCACACCAAGTCACAAGGATGTTACCCACCATGCGCCACACAAATCAGACAAAATGACCCTTGGATGTTACGCTGTCAATTTATAAATTATATTGAATCGTGTTTCTCAACAATTCAATGGATATTATTTATCGCAAATGCTTCTTAGATGCTAAACAACACAACAAAAATTACCAATCCCAATATATGTTGCTTAAAAGAGAAAAAGAAAGCATGAATGGGTTCTCAAACCGCACACCAAATCACAAGGATGTAACCCACCATGTGGCACACATGATAGACAAAATGACACTTGGATTTACCCAGCCGATTTACATATTATATTGCACAGGGTTTCTAAACAAATCAATGGATAGTACTCGACATTTATCTATTGGGAAACAAGCCACAAGGAGGTGCTATCTTCTTGATAAGTCTAACATAAAGAACACTCCAACAAGGATAGATATTACTCATCACAAATGCTTGGATTCTAAACAACACAACAAAGTTTGCCGATCCCATGATAAGTTGTTTAAAAAGGAACAAAAAGAAAGAAAGAGCACCCAAGTGATCTTAAAATCAAATTTTATTCCGAATGTGAGGTTCCAACCAGCTGAGATACTCTTAAATATTTATAACATACAAATAAACCCTAAGATGTACTACAATATAGCCCTTGATCTCATACAAGGGTTGAAAAGAAAACTTCCAAAAAGCAAAAAAAGGTAGCAGAAAACCTGGACCAAAACATGAAAAAAATGGGGAAGTTCGAAAAAGTATCTAACCATTCCTAGCAAATACTAATGATGTCAGAAAGGGGCACCAATATTCTCTCATCTAGAGCCGTCACACTTAACCCATGTTCAAAGCCCATTACAAGTCAAATTGATGTTACCCCCCGTGCACCACATAAGTCATACTAAATGACCCTTGGATATTACCCACAAAGGTCACCCACAACAATGAGACCAGGTATATTACTTACCTTGGTTGCTTAATTCCTTCTTTCGTAAGGCAATTTCTCCTCGAACTTGTGCTTTTTTGGGACTCGAACAAGTGACCATGTTCTTATACCAATCATAGGAACAATTGCTAACCCTTTGTACCAAAAGCTTAAATTCAATAGGGGACGCTAGAACTGTAACACTTAATCCCGGTTCAAAGCGCACACCAAGTCACAAGGATGTTACCCACTATGCGCCACACAAATCAGACAAAATGACCCTTCGTTGTTACGCTGTCAATTTACAAATTATATTGAACCGTGTTTCTCAACAATTCAAGGGATATTATTCATCACAAATGCTTCTTAGATGCTAAACAAGACAACAAAAGTTACCAATCCCAAGATATGTTGCTTAGAAGGGAAAAAGAAAGCGTGAATGGGATCTCAAACCGCACACCAAGTCACAAGGATGTAACCCACCAAGCGGCACACAAGATAGACAAAATGACACTTGTATTTACCCAACCGATTTACAGATTATATTGCACAGGGTTTCTAAACAAATCAATGGATAGTACTCTCCATTTATCTTTTGGGAAACAAGCCATAATGAGGTGCTATCTTCTTGATAAGTCTAACATAAATAACACTCTAACAAGGATAGATATTACTCATCACAAATTCTTGGATTCTAAACAACACAACAAAGTTTGCCGATCCCATGATAAGTTGTTTAATAAGGAACAAAAAGAAAGAAGGAGCTCCCAAGTGATCTTAAAATCAAATTTTATTCTGAATGTGAAGTTCCAAGCAGTTGAGCTAATCTTAAATATATATAACATACAAATAAACCCTAAGATGTACTACAATATAGCCCTTGATCCCATCCAAGGGTTGAAAAGAAAACATCCAAAAAGCATAAAAGGTACGAGAAAATCTGGACCAAAACATGAAAAAAATGGGGAAGTTCGGAAAAGTATCTAACCATTCCTAGCAAATGCTTAAGATGTCAGAAAGGGGCACCAATATTCTCTCATCTAGAGCCGTCACACTTAAACCATGTTCAAAGCCCAATACATGAGTCATACTAAATGAGCCTTGGATGTTACCCACAAAGGTCTCCTATAACAATGAGACTAGGCATATTACTTACCTTGGTTGCTTAATTCCTTCTTTCGTAAGGGAATTTCTCCTCGATCTTGTGCTTTTTTGGGACTCGAACAAGTGACCATGTTCTTATACCAAACATAGGAAAAATTGCTAACCCATTGTACCAAAAGCTTAAACTTTCAATAGGGGATGCTAGAACTATCACACTTAATCCCAGTTCAAAGTGCACACCAAGTCACAAGGATGTTACCCACCATGCGCCACACAAATCAGACAAAATGACCCTTGGATGTTACGCTGTCAATTTACAAATTATATTGAACCATGTTTCTCAACAATTCAATGGATATTATTCATCACAAATGCTTCTTAGATGCTAAACAACACAACAAAAGTTACCAATCCCAAGATATGTTGCTTAAAAGCGACAAAGAAAGCATGAAAGGGATCTCAAAGCGCACACCACGTCACAAGGATGTAACCCACCATGCGGCACACAAGATAGACAAAATGACACTTGGTTTTACCCAGCCGATTTACAGATTATATTGAACAGGGTTTCTAAACAAATCAATGAATAGTACTAACCATTTATCTTTTGGGAAACAAGCCACAAGGAGGTGCTATCTCCTTTATAAGTCTAGCATAAATAACACTCTAACAAGGATTGATATTACTCATCACAAATGCTTGGATTCTAAACAACACAACAAAGTTTGCCGATCCCATGATAAGTTGTTTAAAAAGGAACCAAAAGAAAAAAAGAGCACCCAAGTGATCTTAAAATCAAATTTTATTCCGAATGTGAGGTTCCAAGCAGTTGAGCTACTATTAAATAATTATAACATACAAATAAACCCTAAGATGTAGTACAATATAGCCCTTGATCTCATCCAAGGGTTGAAAAGAAAACATCCAAAAAGCATAAAAGGTAGCAGAAAACCTGGACCCAAACATGAAAAAAATGGGGAAGTTCGGAAAAGTATCTAACCATTCCTAGCAAATGCTTAAGATGTCAGAAAGGGGCACCAATATTCTCTCATCTAGAGCCGTCACACTTAATCCATGTTCAAAGCCCAATAGATGAGTCATACTAAATGACCCTTGGATGTTACCCACAAAGGTTACCCATAACTATGAGACCAGGCATATTACTTACCTTGGTTGTTTAATTCCTTCTTTCGTAAGGGAATTTCTCCTCGAACTTGTGCTTTTTTGGGACTCGAACAAGAGACCATGTTCTTATACCAAACATAGGAAACATTGCTAACCCTTTGTACCAAAAGCTTAAAATTTCAATAGGGGACGCTAGAACTATAACACTTAATCCCGGTTCAAAGCGCACACCAAGTCACAAGGATGTTACCCACCATGCGCCACACAAATCATACAAAATGACCCTTGGATGTTACACTGTCAATTTACAAATTATATTGAACCGTGTTTCTCAACAATTCAATGGATATTATTCATCATAAATGCTTCTTAGATGCTAAATAAGACAACAAAAGTTACCAATCCCAAGATATGTTGCTTAAAAGCAATAAAGAAAGCATGAAAGGGATCTCAAAGCGCACACCAAGTCACAAGGATGTAACCCACCATGCGGCACACAAGATAGACAAAATGAGACTTAGATTTACCCAGCCGATTTACAGATTATATTGCACAGGGTTTCTAAACAAATCAATGAATAGTATGCACCATTTATCTTTTGGGAAACAAGCCACATGGAGGTGCTATCTTCTTGATAAGTCTAGCATAAATAACACTCTAACAAGGATAGATATTACTCATCACAAATGCTTGGATTCTAAACAACACAACAAAGTTTGCCGATCCCATGATATGTTGTTTAAAAAGGAACCAAAAGAAAGAAAGAGCACCCAAGTGATCTTAAAATCAAATTTTATTTCGAATGTGAGGTTCCAAGCAGTTGAGCTACTCTTAAATATTTATAACATACATATAAACCCTAAGATGTAGTACAATATAGCCCTTGATCTCATCCATGGGTTGAAAAGAAAACATCCAAAAAGCATAAAAGGTAGCAGAAAACCTGGACCAAAACATGAAAAAAAAGGGGAAGTTCGGAAAAGTATCTAACCATTCCTAGCAAATGCTTAAGATGTCAGAAAGGGGCACCAATATTCTCTCATCTAGAGCCGTCACACTTAACCCATGTTCAAAGCCCATTACACGTCAAATTGATGTTCCCCCCCGTGTACCACATGAGTCATGCTAAATGACCCTTGGATGTTACCCACAAAGGTCACCCACAACAATGAGACCATGCATATTATTTACCTTGGTTGTCTAATTCCTTCTTTCGTAAGGGCATTTCTCCTCGAACTTGTGCCTTTTTGGGACTCGAACAAGTGACCATGTTCTTATACCAAACATAGGAAAAATTGCTAACCCTTTGTACCAAAAGCTTAAACTTTCAATAGGGGACGCCCGAAATGTCACACTTAATCTGGGTTCAAAGCGCACACTAAGTAACAAGGATGTTACCCATCATGCGCCACACAAATCAGACAAAATGACCCTTGGATGTTACGCTGTCAATTTACAAATTATATTGAACCGTGTTTCTCAACAATTCAATGGATATTATTCATCACAAATGCTTCTTAGATGCTAAACAACAAAACAAAAGTTACCAATCCCAAGATATGTTGCTTAAAAGGGAAAAAGAAAGCATGAAAGGGATCTCAAAGCGCACACCAAGTGACAAGCATGTAACCCACCATGCGGCACACACGATAGACAAAATGACACTTGGATTTACCCAGCCGATTTACGGATTATATTGCATAGGGTTTCTAAACAAATCAAGGGATAGTACTCACCATTTATCTTTCGGGAAACAAGCCACAAGGAGGTGCTATCTTGTTGATAAGTCTAGCATAAATAACACTCTAACAAGGATAGATATTACTCATCACAAATGCTTGGATTCTAAACAACACAACAAAGTTTGCCGATCCCATGATAAGTTGTTTAAAATGGAACCAAAACTAAGAAAGAGCACCAAAGTGATCTTAAAATCAAATTTTATTCCGAATGTGAGCTTCCAAGCAGTTGATGATGAGAATCATCGAGCTCTACAAATTCCAAGTGGACCAATAACAAGGTCTAGGAAGGCACAACTCGAAAAGGCTTTAAATATGCTCATTCAAGAGGTCATGCATAATCAAGCGGACCTAAATTGTGAGTGCAAGGATTGGGACAATCCTAGGATAAAAATTAGCGCAAAATTGGCAAAATAAAACTAGGCACATTGTTGTGCCATTTGGACTTTTTTTTTGGGCAGCTTCATTTTCAGCCTTAGATGGAAACAAGGGTTAAGATGTAATATTTTATAGGATTTCTTTTGTTCTCAGCTGCTCCATATTTTGCTCCAATTGTGGAGTGCCATTTGGAATGATTTTGGCCAGCTTTCTTTTCAACCCTTGGATGAAATCAAGGGTTAAGATGTTATATTTTATAGGATTACTTTTGTGGTCAGCTGCCCCATTTTTTCCATGATTTGTTCAATGTTTTCTGCTACCTTTTCTACTTTTTGGCTGTGTTTATTTCAACCCTTGGATGAGATCAAGGGCTATGATGTAGTAGAGCTTAGGGTTGGTTTGTATCCTATTAAGAGCAGCTCAGCTGCTGTAAAATACAATTTTGAATGAAGTTTGAATATTCAGATCATTTGAGAGCTCATTCTAGCTCTTTGTTCCTCTTTAAGCAACTTATCAAGGGAATGGCAACCTTTGTGGCGTTGTTTAGCATCCAAGCATTTGTGGTGAGTAATATCCATACTTGTTAGGGTGTCATTTATGCTAGACTTATCAAGGAATTAGCAGCTCCTTGTGGCGTCTTTTCTCCTCAGAAAAATGGTGAGTAATATCCATTGATTTGTGGAGAAACCCTTCGCTATATAATCTGAAATTAGCTAGGTCCTTTCCCCTTGGTTTATATCATTTGGTATCAGAGCTTTTGGTGCTAATTTTCAGATTCCTATCCTTTATATTTGTTCTTGTTCTTGTGTTCTTGTTGTATTTCTGATACATAAAAAAAACGAAAAAAAGTATCATTCTGCTGTGTTCTTGCTGAAATTTATTCTCCATGCCCTAAAAATATTGCTCTTCTTCATTTCCACGTTTTTTTTTCTGAATTTTCCTTTCAAATTCCATTGTGTCCAAAGTTTTTCAGTAGTAACCTTGCATATCCTGCTGTTTCTGAAAGTATTCTGAATTTTCCTTTCATATTCTGTAGTTTCCTTGAAAATTCTGTTATTTTTGAATCTATTCTGCATTTTTCCTTGCTAATTCTGCAATATCTGATATATTCTGCAGTTTTTGGTTCTTTTCTAGTATTTCTATGGTACTTCCTGCAGAAATTTCATTTTCCCTTTGTGTTGTAATCTATGTGCTATTTACCAATCTTAAAAATTCCTTAAACCCTAAGATGTACTACAATATAGCCCTTGATCTCATCCAAGGATTGAAAAGAAAACATCCAAAAAGCATAAAAGGTAGCAGAAAACCTGGACCAAAACATGAAAAAAATGGGGAAGTTCGGAAAAGTATCTAACCATTCCTAGCAAATGCTTAAGATGTTAGAAAGGGGCACCAATATTCTCTCATCTAGAGCCATCACACTTAACCCATGTTCAAAGCCCAATACATGAGTCATACTAAATGACCCTTGGATGTTACCCACAAAGGTTACTAATCACAAATTCTGTCATCTAGAGCCGTCACACTTAACCCACAAAGCAACTTATCTTGGGATTGGTAACCTTTGTTGTGGTGTTAAGCATCTAAGCATTTGTGATGAGTAATATCTATTGAATTATTGAGAAACACATTGCAATATAATTTGTAAATTATTTGGGTAACATCCAATGGTCATTTTTTATTATTTGTGTGGCGCATTGTGGGTAACATCCATGTGACTTGGTGTGGGCTTTGAACGGGGATTAAGTATGACAATTCTTGATAAGAACCAAGGGGATAGGACCTAGCTAATTTCAGATTATATAGCAAAGGATTTCTCCACAAATCAATGGATATTACTCACCATTTTTCTGACAAGAAAAGACGCCACAAGGAGCTGCTAATTCCTTGATAAGTCTAGCATAAATGACACCCTAACAAGTATGGATATTACTCACCACAAATGCTTGGATGCTAAACAACGCCACAAAGGTTGCCAATCCCTTGATAAGTTGCTTAAAGAGGAACAAAGAGCTAGAATGAGCTCTCAAATGATCTGAATATTCAAACTTCATTCAAAAATTATATTTTACAGCAGCTGAGCTGCTCTTAATAGGATACAAACCTACCCTAAGCTCTAATACATCATAGCCCTTGATCTCATCCAAGGGTTGAAAATAAACACAGCCAAAAAGTAGAAAAGGTAGTAGAAAACATTGACCAAATCATGGAAAAATTGGGGCAGCTGACCACAAAAGTAATCCTATAAAATATAAAATCTTAACCCTTGATTTCATCCAAGGGTTGAAAAGAAAGCTGCCCAAAATCAGTCCAAATGGCACTCTAAAATTGGAGCAAAATATGGAGCAGCTGAGAACAAAAGAAACCCTATAAAATATTACATCTTAACCCTTGTTTCCATCTAAGGGCTGAAAATGAAGCTGCCAAAAAAAAAGTCCAAATGGCACAACAATGTGCCTAGTTTTACTTTGCCAATTTTGCGCTAATTTCCATAATAGGATTGTCCCAATCCTTGCACTCCCAATTTAGGTCCGCTTGATTATGCATGACCTCTTGAATGAGCCCATTTAAAGCCTTCCCGAGTTGTGCCTTCCTAGACCTTGTTATTGGTCCACTTGGAATTTGTAGAGCTCGATGATTCTCATCATTCCCCCTTTCTTCAAGAGGATTCGTCCTCGAATCATCACCTGCATAATCAAAAATAGAAAGATCAGAAACATTAAAAGAGGTACTAACATTATACTCACCAGGAAGATCAATTTTGTAGGCATTGTCATTGATTCGCTCAATCACTTGAAAGGGTCCATCTCCCTGAGGTTGCAACTTGGACCGTCTTTTTTCAAGAAACCGTTCCTTCCTCATATGCACCCAAACCCAATCACCAGGCTAAAAAATGAATCTTCGCCTCCCTTGGTTGGCTCTGTAAGCATAATACTTATTTCTCTTCTCAATTTGCCCATGAATGCGTTCATGGAGCTTCTTTACTGTTTCAGCCTTCTAAGCACCATCTAAGTTAGTTTTTGTAATGTTGTTGATGGCTCGGCAATCAATACACATCCTGCTTGATCCATCCTTCTTGGGAACGAGTAGCACGGGAACAGCACATGGACTCAGGCTCTCCCTAACTTGACCTTTGATCAAGTACTCTTCAACTTGTCTTTGAATCTCCTTAGTTTCTTCGGGGTTGGTCCTATAGGCAGGTCGGTTTGGAAGAGAAGCCCCCGGTATAAAGTCAATTTGATGCTCAATCCCCCTAATTGGTGGCACCCCATCTGGAATCTCTTCAGGGAACACGTCTTCAAATTCCTGCAAAAGAGAAATAGTGGTACTAGGCAAAGACTGGTTAAGATCATTAATAGAAAAATTTGCCTCCTTGTACAAAAGAACAAGTATGGGCTGTTTTGAATAAAAAGCTCTCTTGACCTCACTTGCCTTAGCATAAAAATTCACATTTTTTTCTCTAGTATTTTTCCACTCTCCTCTCCTTTTTCTTCACTCTTTTTTTTTTCTTTCACTCTTTTTTTCTTTTTCATTCTTCTCTTTTTGTTCTTTTTCCTTAACCATCCTCAATTGATCTTCAAAGACTTGCTTGGGTGAAAGGGGTACAAGTGTGATGTTTCTACCATTCTTCACAAACGAATACTTGTTTCTATATCCGTCATGTGTAACCCTCCTATCATATTGCCAAGGTCTACCTAGCAAGATGTGTCCAGCTTGCATGGGTACCACATCACACATCACCTCATCCTTATACTTTCCAATGGAGAAGCTCACTAATACTTGCTTATTAACCTTCACTTCCCCACTATCATTTAACCATTGCAACTTGTAAGGCTTAGGGTGTTCAAATGTTGTCAACCCTAATTTCTCAACTAAGGTAGTACTAGCCACATTGGTGCAACTTGCCCCATCTATGATAACACTACACACTTTGTTACTCACATGACACCTTGTGTGAAATATGTTATCTCTTTGTTGTTCAAGGTCATCCTCCTTGACTTGAGTGCTCAAAGATCGCCTTATTACAAGTGCTTCCCCATCCACGGGTCCTATCTCCTCTTCACTAGCTTCCCCTGCAGATGGTATCTCATCTTCTTCACTTTCATTATCGGTTCCAACCTCACCACTCGCTAAGGTGATCATTACCTTCTTGTTGGGACATTGAGAGGCTATATGACCATTACCAAGACATCGAAAACACCTTAAGTCACGATTACGAATTGGGGTGTCGATTTTACCTTTGTCCTTGCTAGCCCCCATCTCTTTGGCTTTGTAAGGCTCAAATCTTGGTTTGGATGTAGCTATTTCATCTTTTACGCATTGGACTTCCAAGGACTAGTAAGGTTTGGTTTTTGAGTAATGGGACTAGACCTTAATGGTTGGGATCGAAAACTCCGTTTCTTTAATTGCCTTTCCACCTTGATTGCCATATGGACCATGTCCTCCATCTCCACATAATGATGAAGTTCCACAATGTTGGCAATGTCCGGATTCAACCCACTAAGAAACCTAGCCATGGTTGCTTCTCTATCTTCCTCGACATTAGCTCTTGCCATAGCCACTTCCATTTCCTTGTAGTACTCATCAACACATTTATATCCTTGAGTCAATCTTTGTAAGCGTTGGTGTAACTCTCTATAGTAGTAGCTAGGCACAAACCTCTTTCTCATGATAGCCTTCATGTCCTCCCAATTATCTATGGGCCTTTCACGGTTTCTCCTCCTACTAATGACCAATTGATCCCACCAATTCAATGCATAGTCGAGAAAACTCAATTACAAAGAAGTTTTACTTTTTCTCCGTGGAGTAGTTGTGACATTCAAAAATATGCTCCACTTTCTTCTCCCACTCCAAATACAACTCCGGGTCATTCTTTCCTTGGAATTGTGGTATCTTCATTTTTATACCACTTAGATCTCTATCAACTCCATCTTGAGCTCTAGGTGGGGGTCTCCACATACCTCCTCTACCATTTCTTCCTCCTCTATTCCCATTTCTTCCTCCTCTAGGCATTCTTCCCCCTTCTTCCTCCAATTCTTCTTCCCAATCTTCTTCCTCTATATCATCCCCAACATGTGCTTGCCTATTAACCCTCCTAACATTAGGTGGAGGTGTTTCTCGTTGTAAAGCTGCTAAGGAATTTTCTTGTCTTTCCAATCTTTCATTCATATCAACCACCAAGTTGTTCATCCTCTCAAAAGATTGTTGCAGCGCCCTCATCATGAACATCATATCCGGTCTTCCTTCGGGACTATTGTTTGACATTTTTTTTGTTTCAATTCTACACAACAATAGGTTAGTGTAATAAAATAGAACTAATATAAATTCACACAATACCTCACGTGTTTAGCACTCGGATTGATCGCTCAAACCCTCTTAGTTCCTAATCAAAGCAACCAAATCCAGGGATTCCAACCAATTTGTAGAATTATCAAACACCCAAAAAAAAAAATAGTTCACAATATCCCACTTGTTAAAGCACAAAGGAAACTAACTCAAAGTGTTTAGAGTAGTAAGCACAAGAAAAAGCAATAGAACAACACGATTGGAAAGCAACAATTTCCCCAAAGGAACTAAGCACACAATGGAAGATTTATAATCAAAGTGTAAAATCCTTGAAACTATGAGTTCTAATACTCACTAGAAATTAGCAAATGTAACTTGGCCTCTCTTTTTTTCTGTTTTTTTTTAATTAATTCTGGCCACTCTTTTTCTGTTTTTTTTTTCTTTTGGAACAATTATGCTAATAACTCAAGAGTAAATCAATACAATACTTTCCATATGAGTTTAAGGAATTTTTAAGATTGGTAAATAGCACATAGATTACAACACAAAGGGAAAATGAAATTTCTAGAACTACCACAGAAATACTAGAAACCAACCAAAAACTCAGAATATATCGGATATTGCGTAATTAGCAAGGAAAAAATGCGAGAATAGATTCAAAAATAGCGTAATTTGCAAGGAAACTGAGAATATGAAAGGAAAATTCAGAAAACTTTCGAAACAAAGTAGGATCTGCAAGGTTACTCTTGAAAAACTTTGGACACAATAGAATTTGAAAGGAAAATGCAGAAAAAACGTGGAAACAAAGAAGAGCAATATTTTTAGGGTATGGAGAATAAATTTCAAAGAAGAACACAAATGAGAATGATACTTTTTTTTCGTTTTTTTTATGTATCAGAAATACAATAAGAACACAAGAACAAGAACACAAGAACAAGAACAAATAAAAAGGATAGGAATCTGAAAATTAGCACCAAAAGCTCTGATACCAAATGATAAGAAACCAAGGGGATAGGACCTAGCTAATTTCAGATTATATAGCAAAGGGTTTCTCCACAAATCAATGGATATTACTCACCATTTTTCTGACAAGAAAAGACGCCACAAGGAGCTGCTAATTCCTTGATAAGTCTAGCATAAATGACACCCTAACAAGTATGGATATTACTCACCACAAATGCTTGGATGCTAAACAACGCCACAAAGGTTGCCAATCCCTTGATAAGTTGCTTAAAGAGGAACAAAGAGCTAGAATGAGCTCTCAAATGATCTGAATATTCAAACTTCATTCAAAAATTATATTTTACAGCAGCTGAGCTGCTCTTAATAGGATACAAACCAACCCTAAGCTCTAATACATCATAGCCCTTGATCTCATCCAAGGGTTGAAAATAAACACAGCCAAAAAGTAGAAAAGGTAGTAGAAAACATTGACCAAATCATGGAAAAACTGGGGCAGCTGACCACAAAAGTAATCCTATAAAATATAAAATCTTAACCCTTGATTTCATCCAAGGGTTGAAAAGAAAGCTGCCCAAAATCAGTCCAAATGGCACTCTACAATTGGAGCAAAATATGGAGCAGCTGAGAACAAAAGAAACCCTATAAAATAATACATCTTAACCCTTGTTTCCATCTAAGGGCTGAAAATGAAGCTGCCAAAAAAAAGTCCAAATGGCACAACAATGTGCCTAGTTTTACTTTGCCAATTTTGCGCTAATTTCCATAATAGGATTGTCCCAATCCTTGCACTCCCAATTTAGGTCCCCTTGATTATGCATGACCTCTTGAATGAGCCCATTTAAAGCCTTCCCGAGTTGCGCCTTCCTAGACCTTGTTATTGGTCCACTTGGAATTTGTAGAGCTCGATGATTCTCATCAATTCTAGCGTCTCCTATTGAAAACTTAAACTTTTATTAGAATGGGTTACTTGTTTTTCCTATGTTTGGTATCAGAACATGGTCTCTTGTTCGAGTCCCAAAAAAGAACAAGTTCAGGGAGAACTTTCCTAAGGAAAGAAGGAATGATGGAACCAAGGTATGTAAAAATAATGGGCTCATTGTTGTGGGTAACCTTTGTGGGTAACATCCAAGGGTCATTTAGTATGACTTGTGTGGTGCACTGGCGGTAACATCAATTTGACAGGGTATGGGCTCTGATCGTGGGTTAAGTGTGACGACTCTAGATGAGAGAATATCGGTTCCCCTTTCTCACATCTTAAGCATTTGCTAGGAATGGTTAGATACTTTTCCAAACTTCCCTCATTGTTTTTCATGTATGGGTCCAGGTTTTCTCCTACCTTTTATGCTTTCTGGCTGTTTTTCTTTTCAACCCTTGGATGAGATCAAGGGCTATATTATAGTATAATTTACGGTTTATTTGTACGTTATAAATATTTAAGAGCAGATAAACTACTTGGAACGTCACATTGTGGATGAAATTTGATTTTAAGATCACTTGGGAGTTCTTTCTTGCTTTTTGTTTCTCTATAAACAACTTATCAAATGATTGGCAACCTTTGTGGTATCGTTTAGAATCCAAGAATTTGGGATTAGTAATCCATACTTGTTAGAGTTATATTTATGCTAGACTTATCAAGGAGATACACCTCCTTGTGGCATGTTTCACAAAAGATAAATTGTGAGTACTATCTTTTGAATTGTGGAGAAAGCCTATGCAATATAATTTTTAAATTGGTTGGGTAACATCCTAGGGTCATTTTGTCAGACTTGTGTGGCGCATCGTAGTTTATATCCTTTTGACTTGGTGTTTGCTTTGAGATCCCTTTCATGCATTCTCTTTCCTTTTAAAGCAACTTATCTTGGGATTGGCAACCTTTGTTGTGTTGTTAAGCATCTAAGGATTTGTGATGAGTAATATCTAGTGAATTATTGAGAAACATGTTGCAATATAATTTGTAAATTGGTTGGGTGACATGCAATGGTCATTTTTTATTATTTGTGTGGCGCATTGTGGGTTACATCCCTATGACTTGGTGTGGGCTTCGAACGGGGATTAAGTATGACAGTTCTAGCGTCTCCTATTGAAAATTTAAACTTTTATTAGTATGGGTTACTTGTTTTTCCCATGTTTGGTATCAGAACATGGTCTCTTGTTCGAGTCCCGAAAAAGCACAAGTTCCAGGAGAACTTACCTAAGGAAAGAAGGAATGATGGAACCAAGTTAAGTAATAATACTGGGCTCATTGTTGTGGGTAACCTTTGTGGGTAACATCCAAGGGTCATTTAGTATGACTTGTGTGGTGCACCGGCGGTAACATCAATTTGACATGGTATGGGCTCTGATCGCGGGTTAAGGGTGACGGCTCTAGATGAGAGAATATCGGTTCCCCTTTCTCACATCTTAAGCATTTGCTAGGAATGGTTAGATACTTTTCCAAACTTCACTAAATTTTTTTCATGTTTAGGTCCAGGTTTTCTCCTACCTTTTATGCTTTCTAGCTGTTTTTCTTTTTAACACTTGGATGAGATCAAGGGCTATATTATAGTATAATTTACAGTTTATTTGTACGTTATAAATATTTAAGAGCATATTGGAACGTCACATTGTGGATGAAATTTGATTTTAAGATCACTTGGGAGCTCTTTCTTGCTTTTTGTTTCTCTTTAAACAACTTATCAAATGATTGGCAACCTTTGTGGTGTCATTTAGAATCCAAGAATTTGTGATTAGTAATCCCTAATTGTTAGAGTTATATTTATGCTAGACTTATCAAGGAGATATCACCTCCTTATGGCATGTTTCACAAAAGATAAATGGTGAGTATTATCTATTGAATTGTTGAGAAACCCTATGCCATATAATTTGTAAATTGGTTGTGTAACATCCAAGGGTCATTTTGTCTGACTTGTGTGGCACATCGTAGGTTACATCCTTTTGACTTGGTGTTCGCTATGAAATCCCTTTCATGTCTCTTTCTTTTTAAAGCAACTTATCTTGGGATTGGTAACCTTTGTTGTGTTGTTAAGCATCTAGGCATTTGTGATGAGTAATATCTATTGAATTATTGAGAAACACGTTGCAATATAATTTCTAAATTGGTTGGGTAACATCCAATGGTCATATTTTATTATTTGTGTGGCGCATTGTGGGTAACATCCATGTGACTTGGTGTGGGCTTTGAACGGGGATTAAGTATGACAATTCTAGCGTCTCCTACTTAAAACTTAAACTTTTATTAGAATGGGTTACTTGTTTTTCCCATGTTTTGTATGAGAACATGGTCTCTTGTTCGAGTCCCGAAAAACAACAAGTTCCAAGAGAACTTCCCTAACGAAAGAAGGAATGATGGAACCAAATTAAGTAATAATACTAGGGTCATTGTTGTGGGTAACCTTTATGGGTAACATCCAAGGGTCATTTAGTATGACTTGTGTGGTGCACGGGCAGTAACATCAATTTGACATTGTATGGGCTCTGATCGCGGGTTAAGTGTGCCAGCTCTAGATGAGAGAATATTGGTTCCCCTTTCTCTCATCTTAAGCATTTCCTAGGAATGGTTAGATAGTTTTCCAAACTTCCCTAATTTTTTTTCATGTTTGGGTCTAGGTTTTCTCCTACCTTTTATGCTTTTTGGCAATTTACGGTTTATTTGTACGTTATAAATATTTAAGAGCATATCAACTACTTGGAACGTCACATTATGGATGAAATTTGATTTTAAGATCACTTGGGAGCTCTTTCTCGCTTTTTGTTTCTCTTTAAACAACTTATCAAATGATTGGCAACCTTTGTGGTGTCATTTAGAATCCAAGAATTTGTGATTAGAAATCCATAATTGTTAGAGTTATATTTATGCTAGACTTATCATGGAGATATCACCTCCTTATGGCATGTTTCACAAAATATAAATGGTGAGTACTATCTATTGAATTGTGGAGAAAGCCTATGCAATATAATTTGTAAATTGGTTGGGTAACATCCTAGGGTCATTTTGTCTGACTTGTGTGGCGCATCGTAGTTTACATCCTTTTGACTTGGTGTTTGCTTTGAGATCCCTTTCAAGCGTTCTCTTTCCTTTTAAAGCAATTTATCTTGGGATTGGCAACCTTTGATCTGTTGTTAAGCATCTAAGGATTTGTGATGAGTAATATCCAGTGAATTATTGAGAAACATGTTGCAATATAATTTGTAAATTGGTTGGGTGACATGCAATGGTCATTTTTTATTATTTGTGTGGCGCATTTTGGGTTACATCCCTATGACTTGGTGTGGGCTTCGAACGGGCATTAAGTGTGACAGTTCTAGCGTCTCCTATTGAAAACTTAAACTTTTATTAGTATGGGTTACTTGGTTTTCCCATGTTTGGTATCAGAACATGGTCTCTTGTTCGAGTCCCGAAAAAGCACAAGTTCCAGGAGAACTTACCTAAGGAAAGAAGGAATGATGGAACCAAGTTAAGTAATAATACTGGGCTCATTGTTGTGGGTAACCTTGATGGGTAACATCCAAGGGTCATTTAGTATGACTTGTGTGGTGCACGGGGGGTAACATCAATTTGACATTGTAAGGGCTCTGATCGCAGGTTAAGTGTGACGGCTCTAGATGGGAGAATATTGGTTCCCCTTTCTCTCATCTTAAGCATTTCCTAGGAATGGTTAGATAGTTTTCCAAACTTCCCTAATTTTTTTTTCATGTTTGGGTCTAGGTATTCTCCTACCTTTTATGCTTTTTGGCAATTTATGGTTTATTTGTACGTTATAAATATTTAAGAGTAGATCAACTACTTCGAACGTCACATTGTGGATGAAATTTGATTTTAAGATCACTTTGGAGCTCGTTTTTGCTTTTTGTTTCTCTTTAAACAACTTATCAAATGATTGGCAACCTTTGTGGTGTCGTTTAGAATCCAAGAATTTATGATTAGTAATCCATACTTGTTAGAATTATATTTATGCTAGACTTATCAAGGAGATATACCTCCTTGTGGCATGTTTCACAACAGATAAATTGGTGTGTATCATCTATTGAATTGTTGAGAAACCCTATGCCATATAATTTGTAAATTGGTTGCGTAACATCCAAGGGTCATTTTGTCTGACTTGTGTGGCACATCGTAGGTTACATCCTTTTGACTTGGTGTTCGCTATGAGATCCCTTTCATGTCTCTTTCCTTTTAAAGCAACTTATCTTGGGTTTTGGTAACCTTTGTTGTGTTGTTAAGCGTCTAGGCATTTGTGATGAGTAATATCTATTGAATTATTGAGAAACATGTTGCAATATAATTTCTAAATTGGTTGGGTAACATCCAATGGTCATATTTTATTATTTGTGTGGCGCATTGTGGGTAACATCCTTGTGACTTGGTGTGGGCTTTGAACGGGGATTAAGTGTGACAATTCTAGCGTCTCCTACTGAAAACTTAAACTTTTATTAGATTGGGTTACTTGTTTTTCCCATGTTTGGTATGAGAACATGGTCTCTTGTTCGAGTCCCGAAAAACAACAAGTTCCAGGAGAACTTCCCTAATGAAAGAAGGAATGATGGAACCAAATTAAGTAATAATACTAGGCTCATTGTTGTGGGTAACCTTTATGGGTAACATCCAAGGGTCATTTAGTATGACTTGTGTGGTGCACGGGCGTAACATCAATTTGACATGGTATGGGCTCTGATCATGGGTTAAGTGTGACGGCTCTAGATGAGAGAATATTGGTTCCCCTTTCTCTCATCTTAAGCATTTCCTAGGAATGGTTAGATAGTTTTCCAAACTTCCCTAATTTTTTTTCATGTTTGCGTCTAGGTTTTCTCCTACCTTTTATGCTTTTTGGCAATTTACGGTTTATTTGTACGTTATAAATATTTAAGAGCAGATGAACTACTTGGAACGTCACATTGTGGATGAAATTTGATTTTAAGATCACTTTGGAGCTCGTTTTTGCTTTTTGTTTCTCTTTAAACAACTTATCAAATGATTGGCAACCTTTGTGGTGTCGTTTAGAATCCAAGAATTTGTGATTAGTAATCCATACTTGTTAGAGTTATATTTATGCTAGACTTATCTAGGAGATATACCTCCTTGTGGCATGTTTCACAAAAGATAAATGGTGAGTACTATCTATTGAATTGTGGAGAAACCCTATGCAATATAATTTGTAAATTGGTTGGGTAACATTCTAAGGTCATTTTGTCTGACTTGTGTGGCGCATAGTAGTTTACATCCTTTTGACTTGGTGTTCGCTTTGAGATCCTTTTCATGCGTTCTCTTTCCTTTTAAAGCAACTTATCTTGGGATTGGCAACCTTTGTTGTGTTGTTAAGCAGTTAAGGATTTGTGATGAGTAATATCTAGTGAATTATTGAGAAACATGTTGCAATATAATTTGTAAATTGGTTGGGTGACATGCAATGGTCATTTTTTATTATTTGTGTGGCGCATTGTGGGTTACATCCCTATGACTTGGTGTGGGCTTCGAACGGGGATTAAGTATGACAGTTCTAGCGTCTCCTATTGAAAATTATAACTTTTATTAGTATGGGTTACTTGTTTTTCCCATGTTTGGTATCAGAACATGGTCTCTTGTTCGAGTCCCGAAAAAGCACATGTTCCAGGAGAACTTACCTAAGGAAAGAAGGAATGATGGAACCAAGTTAAGTAATAATACTCGGCTCATTGTTGTGGGTAACCTTTGTGGGTAACATCCAAGGGTCATTTAGTATGACTTGTGTGGTGCACCGGCGGTGACATCAATTTGACATGGTATGGGCTCTGATCGCGGGTTAAGGGTGACGGCTCTAGATGAGAGAATATCGGTTCCCCTTTCTCACATCTTAAGCATTTGCTAGGAATGGTTAGATACTTTTCCAAACTTCACTAAATTGTTTTCATGTTTGGGTCCAGGTTTTCTCCTACCTTTTATGCTTTCTAGCTGTTTTTCTTTTTAACCCTTGGATGAGATCAAGGGCTATATTATAGTATAATTTACAGTTTATTTGTACGTTATAAATATTTAAGAGCATATCAACTACTTGGAACGTCACATTGTGGATGAAATTTGATTTTAAGATCACTTGGGACCTCTTTCTTGCTTTTTGTTTCTCTTTAAACAACTTATCAAATGATTGGCAACCTTTGTGGTGTCATTTAGAATCCAAGAATTTGTGATTAGTAATCCCTAATTGTTAGAGTTGTATTTATGCTAGACTTATCAAGGAGATATCACCTCCTTATGGCATGTTTCACAAAAGATAAATGGTGAGTATTATCTATTGAATTGTTGAGAAACCCTATGCCATATAATTTGTAAATTGGTTGGGTAACATCCAAGGGTCATTTTGTCTGACTGGCGTGGTGCATCGTAGGTTACATCCTTTTGACTTGGTGTTCGCTATGAAATCCCTTTCATGTCTCTTTCCTTTTAAAGCAACTTATCTTGGGATTGGTAACCTTTGTTGTGTTGTTAAGCATCTAGGCATTTATGATGAGTAATATCTATTGAATTATTGAGAAACACGTTGCAATATAATTCTAAATTTGTTGGGTAACATCCAATGGTCATATTTTATTATTTGTGTGGCGCATTGTGGGTAACATCCTTGTGACTTGGTGTGGGCTTTGAACGGGGATTAAGTGTGACAATTCTAGCGTCTCCTACTTAAAACTTAAACTTTTATTAGAATGGGTTACTTGTTTTTCCCATGTTTGGTATGAGAACATGGTCTCTTGTTCGAGTCCCGAAAAACAACAAGTTCCAGGAGAACTTCCCTAACGAAAGAAGGAATGATGGAACCAAATTAAGTAATAATACTAGGCTCATTGTTATGGGTAACCTTTATTGGTAACATCCAAGGGTCATTTAGTATGACTTGTGTGGTGCACGGGTGGTAACTTGAATTTGACATTGTATGGGCTCTGATCGCGGGTTAAGTGTGACGGCTCTAGATGAGAGAATATTGGTTCCCCTTTCTCTCATCTTAAGCATTTCCTAGGAATGGTTAGATAGTTTTCCAAACTTCCCTAATTTTTTTTCATGTTTGCGTCTAGGTTTTCTCCTACCTTTTATGCTTTTTGGCAATTTACGGTTTATTTGTACGTTATAAATATTTAAGAGCAGATCAACTACTTGGAACGTCACATTGTGGATGAAATTTGATTTTAAGATCACTTTGGAGCTCGTTTTTGCTTTTTGTTTCTCTTTAAACAACTTATCAAATGATTGGCAACCTTTGTGGTGTCGTTTAGAATCCAAGAATTTGTGATTAGTAATCCATACTTGTTAGAGTTATATTTATGCTAGACTTATCTAGGAGATATACCTCCTTGTGGCATGTTTCACAAAAGATAAATGGTGAGTACTATCTATTGAATTGTGGAGAAACCCTATGCAAAATAATTTTTAAATTGGTTGGGTAACATTCTAAGGTCATTTTGTCTGACTTGTGTGGCGCATAGTAGTTTACATCCTTTTGACTTGGTGTTCGCTTTGAGATCCCTTTCATGCGTTCTCTTTCCTTTTAAAGCAACTTATCTTGGGATCGGCAACCTTTGTTGTGTTGTTAAGCATCTAAGGATTTGTGATGAGTAATATCTAGTGAATTATTGAGAAACATGTTGCAATATAATTTGTAAATTGGTTGGGTGACATGCAATGGTCATTTTTTATTATTTGTGTGGCGCATTGTGGGTTACATCCCTATGACTTGGTGTGGGCTTCGAACGGGGATTAAGTATGACAGTTCTAGCGTCTCCTATTGAAAATTAAAACTTTTATTAGTATGGGTTACTTGTTTTTCCCATGTTTGGTATCAGAACATGGTCTCTTGTTCGAGTCCCGAAAAAGCACAAGTTCCAGGAGAACTTACCTAAGGAAAGAAGGAATGATGGAACCAAGTTAAGTAATAATACTGGGCTCATTGTTGTGGGTAACCTTTGTGGGTAACATCCAAGGGTCATTTAGTATGACTTGTGTGGTGCACCGGCGGTGACGTCAATTTGACATGGTATGGGCTCTGATCGCGGGTTAAGGGTGATGGCTCTAGATGAGAGAATATCGGTTCCCCTTTCTCACATCTTAAGCATTTGCTAGGAATGGTTAGATACTTTTCCAAACTTCACTAAATTTTTTTCATGTTTGGGTCCAGGTTTTCTCCTACCTTTTATGCTTTCTAGCTGTTTTTCTTTTTAACCCTTGGATGAGATCAAGGGCTATATTATAGTATAATTTACAGTTTATTTGTACGTTATAAATATTTAAGAGCATATCAACTACTTCGAACGTCACATTGTGGATGAAATTTGATTTTAAGATCACTTGGGAGCTCTTTCTTGCTTTTTGTTTCTCTTTAAACAACTTATCAAATGATTGGCAACCTTTGTGGTGTCATTTAGAATCCAAGAATTTGTGATTAGTAATCCCTAATTGTTAGAGTTATATTTATGCTAGACTTATAAAGGAGATATCACCTCCTTAAGGCATGTTTCACAAAAGATAAATGGTGAGTATTATCTATTGAATTGTTGAGAAACCCTATGCCATATAATTTGTAAATTGGTTGGGTAACATCCAAGGGTCATTTTGTCTGACTTGTGTGGCACATCGTAGGTTACATCCTTTTGACTTGGTGTTCGCTATGAAATCCCTTTCATGTCTCTTTCCTTTTAAAGCAACTTATCTTGGGATTGGTAACCTTTGTTGTGTTGTTAAGCATCTAGGCATTTGTGATGAGTAATATCTATTGAATTATTGAGAAACACGTTGCAATATAATTTCTAAATTGTTTGGGTAACATCCAATGGTCATATTTTATTATTTGTGTGGCGCATTGTGGGTAACATCCTTGTGACTTGGTGTGGGCTTTGAACGGGGATTAAGTGTGACAATTCTAGCGTCTCCTACTGAAAACTTAAACTTTTATTAGAATAGGTTACTTGTTTTTCCCATGTTTGGTATGAGAACATGGTCTCTTGTTCGAGTCCCTAAAAACAACAAGTTGCAGGAGAACTTCCCTAACGAAAGAAGGAATGATGGAACCAAATTAAGTAATAATACTAGGCTCATTGTTGTGGGTAACCTTTATGGGTAACATCCAAGGGTCATTTAGTATGACTTGTGTGGTGCACGGGCGGTAACATCAATTTGACATGGTATGGGCTCTGATCGCAAGTTAAGTGTGACGGCTCTAGATGAGAGAATATTGGTTCCCCTTTCTCTCATCTTATGCATTTCCTAGGAATGGTTAGATAGTTTTCCAAACTTCCCTAATTTTTTTTTCATGTTTGGGTCTAGGTTTTCTCCTACCTTTTATGCTTTTTGGAAATTTACGGTTTATTTGTACGTTATAAATATTTAAGAGCAGATCAACTACTTGGAACATCACATTGTGGAAGAAATTTGATTTTAAGATCACTTTGGAGCTCGTTTTTGCTCTTTGTTTCTCTTTAAACAACTTATCAAATGATTGGCAACCTTTGTGGTGTCATTTAGAATCCAAGAATTTGTGATTAGTAATCCATACTTGTTAGAGTTATATTTATGCTAGACTTATCAAGGAGATACACCTCCTTGGGGCATGTTTCACAAAAGATAAATTGTGAGTACTATCTTTTGAATTGTGGAGAAACCCTATGCAATATAATTTGTAAATTGGTTGGGTAACATCCTAGGGTCATTTTGTCTGACTTGTGTGGCGCATCGTAGTTTACATCCTTTTGGCTTGGTGTTCGCTTTGAGATCCCTTTCATGCGTTCTCTTTCCTTTTAAAGCAACTTATCTTGGGATTGGCAACCTTTGTTGTGTTGTTAAGCATCTAAGCATTTGTGATGAGTAATATCTATTGAATTATTGACAAACACATTGCAATATAATTTGTAAATTGGTTGGGTAACATCCAATGGTCATTTTTCAATATTTGTGTGGCGCATTGTGGGTTACATGCCTGTGAATTGGTGTGGGCTTTGAACGGGGATTAAGTGTGACAGTTCTAGCGTCTCCTATTGAAAACTTAAACTTTTATTAGAATGGGTTACTTGTTTCTCACATGTTTGGTATCAGAACATGGTCTCTTGTTCGAGTCCCGAAAAAGCACAAGCTCCAGGAGAACTTCCCTAACGAAAGAAGGAATGATGGAACCAAGTTAAATAATAAAACTCGGCTCATTGTTGTGGGTAACCTTTGTGGGTAACATCCAAGGGTCACTTAGTATGACTTGTGTGGTGCACGGGCGGTAACATCAATTTGACATGGTATGGGCTCTGATCGTGGATTAAGTGTGACGACTCTAGATGAGAGAATATTGTTCCCCTTTCTCACATCTTAAGCATTTGCTAGGAATGGTTAGATACTTTTCCAAACTTCCCTAATTTGTTTTCATGTTTGGGTCTAGGTTTTTTCCTACCTTTTATGCGTTCTGGTTGTTTTTCTTTTCAACCCTTGGATGAGGTCAAGGGCTATATTATCGTATAATTTACGGTTTATTTGTACGTTATAAATATTTAAGAGCAAATCAACTACTTGGAACGACACATTGTGGATGAAATTTGATTTTAAGATCACTTGGGAGCTCTTTCTTGCTTTTTGTTTCTCTTTAAACAACTTATCAAATGATTGGCAACCTTTGTGGTGTCGTTTAGAATCCAAGAATTTGTGATTAGTAATCCATTCTTGTTATAGTAATATTTATGCTAGACTTATCAAGGAGATACACCTCCTTGTGGCATGTTTCACAAAAGATAAATGGTGAGTACTATCTATTGAATATGTTGAGAAACCCTATGCAATATAATTTGTAAATTGGTTGGGTAACATCGAAGGGTCATTTTGTCTGACTGGTGTGGTGCATCGTAGGTTACATCCTTTTGACTTGGTGTTCGCTATGAGATCCCTTTCATGCGTTCTCTTTCCTTTTAAAGCAACTTATCTAGGGATTGGTAACCTTTGTTGTGTTGTTAAGCATCTAAACATTTGTGATGCATAATATCTATTGAATTATTGAGAAACACGTTGCAATATAATTTGTAAATTGGTTGGGTAACATCCAATGGTCATTTTTTATTATTTGTGTGTCGCATTTTGGGTTACATGCCTGTGACTTGGTGTTGGCTTTGAACGGGGATTAAGTGTGACAATTCTAGCGTCTCCTATTGAAAACTTAAACTTTTATTAGAATTGGTTACTTGTTTTTCCCATGTTTGGTATCAGAACATGGTCTCTTGTTCGAATCCCGAAAAAGCACAAGCTCTAGGAGAACTTCCCTAACGAAAGAAGGAATGATGGAACCAAGTTAAGTAATAATACTAGGCTCATTGTTATGGGTAACCTTTGTGGGTAACATCCAAGGGTCACTTAGTATGACTTGTGTGGTGCACGGGCGGTAACATCAATTTGACATGGTATGGGCTCTGATCGCGGGTTAAGTGTGACGGCTCTAGATGAGAGAATATTGGTTCCCCTTTCTCATATCTTAAGCATTTGCTAGGAATGGTTAGATACTTTTCCAAACTTCACTAATTATTTTTCCTGTTTGGGTCCAGGTTTTCTCCTATCTTTTATGCTTTCTGGTTGTTTTTCTTTTCAACCCTTGGATGAGATCAAGGGCTATATTATAGTATAATTTATGATTTATTTGTGCGTTATAAATATTTAAGAGCAGATCAAGTACTTGGAACGTCACATTGTGGATGAAATTTGATTTTAAGATCACTTGGGAGCTCTTTCTTGCTTTTTGTTTCTCTTTAAACAACTTATCAAATGTTGGCAACCTTTGTGGTGTCGTTTAGAATCCAAGAATTTGTGATTAGTAATCCATTCTTGTTATAGTAATATTTATGCTAGACTTATCAAGGAGATACACCTCCTTGTGGCATGTTTCACAAAAGATAATTGGTGAATACTATCTATTGAATTGTGGAGAAACCCTATGCAATATAATTTGTAAATTGGTTGGGTAACATCCAAGGGTCATTATGTCTGACTGGTGTGGTGCATCGTAGGTTACATCCTTTTGACTTGGTGTTCGCTATGAGATCCCTTTCATGCGTTCTCTTTCCTTTTAAAGCAACTTATCTAGGGATTGGTAGCCTTTGTTGTGTTGTTAAGCATCTAAGCATTTGTGATGAGTAATATCTATTGAATTATTGAGAAACACGTTGCAATATAATTTCTAAATTGGTTGGGTAACATCCAATGGTCATTTTTTATTATTTGTGGGGCGCATTTTGGGTTACATGCCTGTGACTTGGTGTGGGCTTTGAACGGGGATTAAGTATGGCAATTCTAGCATCTCCTATTGAAAAATTAAACTTTTATTAGTATGGGTTACTTTTTTTCCCATGTTTGGTATCAGAACATGGTCTCTTGTTCGAGTCCCGAAAAAGCACAAGCTCCAGGAGAACTTCCCTAACGAAAAAAGAATGATGGAACCAAGTTAAGTAATAATACTAGGCTCATTGTTGTGGGTAACCTTTGTGGGTACAATCCAAGGGTCACTTAGTATGACTTGTGTGGTGCACGAGCGGTAACTTCAATTTGACATGGTATGCGCTCTGATCGTGGATTAAGTGTGACGGCTCTAGATGAGAGAATATTGGTTCCCCTTTCTCACATCTTAAGCATTTGCTAGGAATGGTTAGATACTTTTCCAAACTTCACTAATTATTTTTCATGTTTGGGTCCAGGTTTTCTCCTATCTTTTATGCTTTCTGGTTGTTTTTCTTTTCAACCCTTGGATGAGATCAAGGGCTATATTATAGTATAATTTATGGTTTATTTGTACGTTATAAATATTTAAGAGCAGATCAACTACTTGGAACGTCACATTGTGGATGAAATTTGATTTTAAGATCACTTGGGAGCACTTTCTTGCTTTTTGTTTCTCTTTAAACAACTTATCAAATTTTGGCAACCTTTGTGGTGTCGTTTAGAATCCAAGAATTTGTGATTAGTAATCCATTCTTGTTATAATAATATTTATGCTAGACTTATCAAGGAGATACACCTCCTTGTGGCATGTTTCACAAAAGATAAATGGTGAGTACTATCTATTGAATATGTTGAGAAACCCTATGCAATATAATTTGTAAATTGGTTGGGTAACATCCAAGGGTCATTTTGTCTGACTGGCGTGGTGCATCGTAGGTTACATCCTTTTGACTTGGTGTTCGCTATGAGATCCCTTTCATGCGTTCTCTTTCCTTTTAAAGCAACTTATCTTGGGATTGGTAACCTTTGTTGTGTTGTTAAGCATCTAAGCATTTGTGATGAGTAATATCTATTGAATTATTGAGAAACACGTTGCAATATAATTTCTAAATTGGTTGGGTAACATCCAATGGTCATTTTTTATTATTTGTGTGGCGCATTTTGGGTTACATGCCTATGACTTGGTGTGGGCTTTGAACGGGGATAAGTGTGACAATTCTAGCGTCTCCTATTGAAAACTTAACGTTTTATTAGTATGGGTTAATTTTTTTTCCCATGTTTGGTATCAGAACATGGTCTCTTGTTCGAGTCTCGAAAAAGCACAAGCTCCAGGAGAACTTCCCTAACGAAAGAAGGAATGATGGAGCCAAGTTAAGTAATAATACTGGGCTCATTGTTGTGGGTAACCTTTGTGGGTAACATCCAAGGGTCACTTAGTATGACTTGTTTGGTGCACGAGCGGTAACATCAATTTGACATGGTATGGGCTCTGATCGTGGATTAAGTGTGACGGCTCTAGATGAGAGAATATTGGTTCCCCTTTCTCACATCTTAAGCATTTGCTAGGAATGGTTAGATACTTTTCCAAACTTCCCTAATTATTTTTCATGTTTGGGTCCAGGTTTTCTCCTATCTTTCGTGCTTTCTGGTTGTTTTTCTTTTCAACCCTTCGATGAGATCAAGGGCTATATTATAGTATAATTTACGGTTTATTTGTACGTTATAAATATTTAAGAGCAGATCAACTACTTGGAACGTCACATTGAGGATGAAATTTGATTTTAAGATCACTTGGGAGCTGTTTCTTGCTTTTTGTTTCTCTTTAAACAACTTATCAAATGTTGGCAACCTTTGTGGTGTCGTTTACAATTTAAGAATTTGTGATTAGTAATCCATTCTTGTTATAGTAATATTTATGCTAGACTTATCAAGGAGATACACCTCCTTGTGGCATGTTTCACAAAAGATAATTGGTGAGTACTATCTATTGAATTGTGGAGAAACCCTATGCAATATAATTTGTAAATTGGTTAGGTAACATCCTAGGGTCATTTTGTCTGACTGGTGTGGTGCATCGTAGGTTACATCCTTTGGACTTCGTGTTCACTATGAGATCCCTTTCATGCGTTCTCTTTCCTTTTAAAGCAACTTATCTAGGGATTAGTAACCTTTGTTGTGTTCTTAAGCATCTAAGCATTTGTGATGAGTAATATCTATTGAATTATTGAGAAACATGTTGCAATATAATTTTTAAATTGGTTGGGTAACATCCAATGGTCATTTTTTATTATTTGTGTGGCGCATTTTGGGTAACATCCCTGTGACTTGGTGTGGACTTTGAACGGGGATTAAGTATGACAGTTCTAGCGACTCCTATTGAAAACTTAAACTTTTATTAGTATGGGTTACTTGTTTTTCCCAAGTTTGGTATCATAACATGGTCTCTTGTTTGAGTCCCGAAAAAGCACAAGTTCCAGGGGAACTTCCCTAACGAAAGAAGGAATGATGGAACCAAGTGAAGTAATAATACTGGGCTCATTGTTGTGGGTAACCTTTGTGGGTAACATCCAAGGGTCACTTAGTATGACTTGTGTGGTGCACGAGCGGTAACATCAATTTGACATGGTATGGGCTCTAATCGTGGATTAATTGTGCGGCTCTAGATGAGAGAATATTGGTTCCCCTTTCTCACATCTTAAGCATTTGCTAGGAATGGTTAGATACTTTTCCAAACTTCCCTAATTTTTTTTCATGTTTGGGTCCAGGTTTTCTCCTACCTTCTATGCTTTCTAGCTGTTTTTCTTTTCAACCCTTGGATGAGATTAAGGGCGATATTATAGTATAATTTACGGTTTATTTGTACGTTATAAATATTTAAGAGCAGATCAACTACTTGGAACGTCACATTGTGGATGAAATTTGATTTTAAGATCACTTGGGAGCTCTCTCTTGCTTTTTGTTTCTATTTAAACAAGTTGTCAAATGATTGGCAACCTTTGTGGTGTCGTTTAGAATCCAAGAATTTGTGATTAGTAATCCATTCTTGTGATAGTAATATTTATGCTAGACTTATCAAGGAGATACACCTCCTTGTGGCATGTTACACAAAAGATAAATGGTGAGTACTATCTATTGAATTGTGGAGAAACCCTATGCAATATAATTTGTAAATTGGTTGGGTAACATCCTAGGGTCATTTTGTCTGACTTGTGTGGCGCATCGTAGTTTACATCCTTTTGACTTGGTGTTCGCTATGAGATCCCTTTCATGCGTTCTCTTTCCTTTTAAAGCAACTTATCTTGGGATTGGCAACCTTTGTTGTGTTGTGAAGCATCTAAGCATTTGTGATGAGTAATATCTATTGAATTATTGAGAAACTCGTTGTAATATAATTTTTAAATTGATTGGGTGACATCCAATGGTTATTTTTTATTATTTGTGTGGCGCATTTTGGGTAACATCCCTGTGACTTGGTGTGGGCTTTGAACGGGGATTAAGTGTGACAGTTCTAGCGTCTCCTATTGAAAACTTAAACTTTTATTAGTATGGGTTACTTGTTTTTCCCATGTTTGGTATCAGAACATGGTCTCTTGTTCGAGTCCCGAAAAAGCAGAAGTTCCAAGAGAACTTCCCTAACGAAAGAAGGAATGATGGAACCAATTTAAGTAATAAGACTCGCATCATTGTTGTGGGTAACCTTTTTGGGTAACATCCAAGGGTCACTTAGTATGACTTGTGTGGTGCACGGGCGGTAACATCAATTTGACATGGTATGGGCTCTGATCGTGGTTGAGTGTGACGGCTATAGATGAGAGAATATTGGTTCCCCTTTCTCACATCTTAAGCATTTGCTAGGAATGGTTAGATACTTTTCCAAACTTCCCTAATTTTTTTTCATATTTGTGTCTAGGTTTTCTCCTACCATTTATGCTTTCTGGCTGTTTTTCTTTTCAACCCTTGGATGAGATCAAGGGCTATATTATAGTATAATTTACCGTTTATTTGTACGTTATAAATATTTAAGAGCAGATCAAGTACTTGGAACGTCACATTGTGGATTAAAAGTTGATTTTAAGATCACTTGCGAGCTCTTTCTTGCTTTTTGTTTCTCTTGAAATAACTTATCAAAAGTTGGCAACCTTTGTGGTGTTGTTTAGAATCCAAGCATTTATGATTAGAAATGTCCATACTTGTTAGAGTTATATTTATGCTAGACTTATCAAGGAGTATCACCTCCTTGTGCCATGTTTCACAAAAGATAAATGGTGAGTACTATCTATTGAATTGTGGAGACACCCTAGGCAATATAATTTGTAAATTGGTGGGGTAAAATCCTAGGGTCATTTTTTTTGACTTGTGTGGCGCATCGTAGGTTACATCCTTTGGACTTGGTGTTCGCTATGAGATCCCTTTCATGCGTTCTCTTTCCTTTTAAAGCAACTTATCTTGGGATTGGCAACCTTTGTGGTGTTGTTAAGCATCTAAGCATTTGTGATGAGTAATATCTATTGAATTAATGAGAAACACGTTGCAATACAATTTGTAAATTGGTTGGGTAACATCCAATGGTCATTTTTATTATTTTTGTGGCGCATTGTGGGTAACATCCCTATGACTTGGTGTGGGCTTTGAACGGGGATTAAGTGTGACAATTCTAGCGTCTCCTATTGAAAACTTAAACTTTTATTAGTATGGCTTACTTTTTTTTCCCATGTTTGGTATCAGAACAAGGTCTCTTGTTCGAGTCTCAAAAAAGCACAAGCTCTAGGAGAACTTTCCTAACGAAAGAAGGAATGATGTAACCAAGTTAAGTAATAATACTGGGCTCATTGTTGTGGGTAACCTTTGTGGGTAACATCCAAGGGTCATTTAGTATGACTTGTGTGGTGCACGGGCGGTAACATCAATTTGACATGGTATGGGCTCTGATCGCGGGTTAACTGTGACGTCTCTAGAAGAGAGAATATTGGTTCAACTTTCTCACATCTTAAGCATTTGCTAGGAATGGTTAGATACTTTTCCAAACTTCCCTAATTTTTTTTTCATGTTTGGGTCTAGGTTTTCTCCTACCTTTTATGCTTTCTGGCTGTTTATCTTTTCAACCCTTGGATGAGATTAAGGGCTATATTATAGTATAATTTACGGTTTATTTGTACGTTATAAATATTTAAGAGCAGATCAACTACTTGGAACGTCACATTGTGGATGACATTTGATTTTAAGATCACTTGCGAGCTCTTTCTTGCTTTTTGTTTCTCTTTAAATAACTTATCAAATGATTGGCAACCTTTGTGGTGTCGTTTAAAATCCAAGAATTTGTGATTAGTAATCCATACTTGTTATAGTAATATTTATGCTAGACCTATGCAATATAATTTGTAAATAGGTTGGGTAACATCCAAGGGTCCTTTTGTCTGACTGGTGTGAAGCATCGTCGGTTATATCCTTTTGACTTGGTGTTCGCTATGAGATCCCTTTCATGTGTTCTCTTTCCTTTTAAAGCAACTTATCTTGGGATTGGCAACCTTTGTTATGTTTTTAAGCATCTAAGCATTTGTGATGAGTAATATCTATTGAATTATTGAGAAACACGTTGCAATATAATTTCTAAATTGGTTCGGTAACATCCAATGGTCATTTTTTATTATTTGTGTGGCGCATTGTGGGTTACATGCCTCTAACTTGGTGTGGGCTTTGAACGGGGATTAAGTGTGACAGTTCTAGCGTCTCCTATTGAAAACTTAAACTTTTATTAGAATGGGTTACCTGTTTTTCCCATGTTTGGTATCAGAACATGGTCTCTTGTTCGAGTCCCGAAAAAGCACAAGTTCCAGGAGAACTTCCCTAAGGAAAGAAGGAATGATGGAACCAAGTTAAGTAATAATACTGGGTTCATTGTTGTGGGTAACCTTTGTGGGTAACATCCAAGGATCATTTAGTATGACTTGTGTGGTGCACGGGCGGTAACATCAATTTGACATGGTATGGGCTCTGATCGCGGGTTAATTGTGACGGCTCTAGATGAGAGAATATTTGGTTCCCCTTTCTCACATCTTAAGCATTTGCTAGGAATGGTTAGATACTTTTCCATACTTGCCTAATTTTTTTTCATGTTTGGGTCTAGGTTTTCATCTACCTTTTATGCATTCATGCTGTTTTTCCTTTCAACCCTTGGATGAGATCAAGAGAAATATTATAGTATTATTTACGGTTTATTTGTATGTTATAAATATTTAAGAGCAGATCAACTACTTGGAACGTCACATTGTTCACGAAATTTGATTTTAAGATCACTTGCGAGCTCTTTCTTGCTTTTTGTTTCTCTTTAAATAACTTATCAAATGATTGGCAACCTTTGTGGTGTCGTTTAAAATCCAAGAATTTGCGATTAGTAATCCATACTTGTTATAGTAATATTTATGCTAGACTTATCAAGGAGATACACCTCGTTGTGGCATGTTTCACAAAAGATAAATGGTGAGTACTATCTATTGAATATGTTCAGAAACCCAATGCAATAGAATTTGTAAATTGGTTGGGTAACATCCTAGGGTCATTTTGTCTGACTTTTGTGGCGCATCGTAGGTTACATCCTTTTGACTTGCTCTTCGCTATGAGATCCCTTTCATGCGTTCTCTTTCCTTTTAAAGCAACTTATCTTGGGATTGGCAACCTTTGTTGTCTTGTTAAGTATCTAAGCATTTGTGATGAGTAATATCTATTGAATTATTGAGAAACACGTTGCAATATAATTTGTAAATTGGTTGGGTGACATCCAATGGTCATTTTTTATTATTTGTGTGGCGCATTGTGGGTAACATCTATGTGACTTGGTGTGGGCTTTAAACGGGGATTAAGTGTGACAGTTCTAGCGTCTCCTATTGAAAACTTAAACTTTTATTAGTATGGGTTACTTGTTTTTCCCATGTTTGGTATCAGAACATGGTCTCTTGTTCGAGTCCCGAAAAAGCACAAGTTCCAGGAGAACTTCCCTAACGAATGATGGAACCAAGATAAGTAATAATACTGGGCTCATTGTTGTGGGTAACCTTTGTGGGTAACATCCAAGGGTCACTTATTATGACTTGTGTGGTGCACGGGCGGTAACATCAATTTGACATTTTATGGGCTCTGAACGTGGGTTAAGTGTGACGGCTCTAGATGAGATTATATTGGTTCCCCTTTGTCACATCTTAAGCATTTGCTAGGAATGGTTAGATACTTTTCCAAACTTCCCTAATTTTTTTTCATGTTTGGGTCTAGGTTTTATACTACAATTTATGCTTGCTTTTTGTTTCACTTTAAACAAATTATCAAATGATTGGCAACCTTTGTGGTGTCGTTTAGAATCTTAGAATTTGTGATTAGTTATCCATACTTGTTAGGTTTATATTTATGCTAGACTTATCAAGGAGATACACCTCCTTGAGGCATGTTTCACAAAAGATAAATGGTGAGTACTATCTATTGAATTTTGGAAAAACCCTATGCAATATAATTTGTTAATTGGTTGGGTAACATCCTAGGGTCATTTTGTCTGACTTTTGTGGCGCATCGTAGGTTACATCCTTTTGACTTGCTCTTCACTATGAGATCCCTTTCATGCGTTCTCTTTCCTTTTAAAGCAACTTATCTTGGGATTGGCAACCTTTGTTGTCTTGTTAAGCATCTAAGCATATGTAATGAGTAATATCTATTGAATTATTGTGAAACACGTTGCAATATAATTTCTAAATTGGTTGGGTAACATCCAATGGTCATTTTTTATTATTTGTGTGGCGCATTGTGGGTTACATGCCTTTGACTTGGTGTGGGCTTTGAACGGGGATTAAGTGTGACTGTTCTAGCGTCTCCTATTGAAAACTTAAACATTTATTAGAATGGGTTACCTGTTTTCCCCATGTTTGGAATCAGAACATGGTCTCTTGTTCGAGTCCCGAAAAAGCACAAGTTACAGGAGAACTTCTCTAACGAAAGAAGGAATGAAGGAACCAAGTTAAGTAATAATACTGGGCCCACTGTTGTGGGTAACCTTTGTGGGTAACATACAAGGGTTATTTAGTATGACTTGTGTGGTGCACGGGCGGTAACATCAATTTGACATAGTATGGGCTCTGATCGCGGGTTAAGTGTGACGGCTCTAGATGAGAGAATATTGGTTCCCCTTTCTCACATCTTAAGCATTTGCTAGGAATGGTTAGATACTTTTCCAAACTTCACTAATTTTTGCTTTCCGGCTGTTTTCTTTTCAACCCCTGGATGAGATCAAGGGCTATATTATAGTATAATTTACGGTTTATTTGTACGTTATAAATATTTAAGAGCAGATCAACTACTTGGAACGTCACATTGTGGATGAAATTTGATTTGAAGATCACTTGGGAGCGCTTTCTAGCTTTTTGTTTCTCTTGAAACAACTTATCAAATGTTGGCAACCATTGTGGTGTCGTTTAGAATCCAAGCATTTATGATTAGAAATGTCCATACTTGTTAGAGTTATGTTTATGCTAGACTTATCAAGGAGATACACCTCCTTGTAGCATGTTTCACAAAAGATAAATGGTGAGTACTAACTATTGAATTGTGGAGAAACCCTATGCAATATAATTTTTTAAATTGGTTGGGTAACATCCTAGGTTCATTTTGTCTGACTTGTGTGGCGCATCGTAGGTTACATCCTTTTGACTTGTTCTTCGCTATGAGATCCCTTTCATGCGTTCTCTTTAATTTTAAAGCAACTTATCTTGGGATTGGCAAACTTTGTTGTGTTGTTAAGCATCTAAGCATTTGTGATTAGCAATATCTATTTAATTATTGAGAAACACGTTGCAATATAATTTGTAAATTGGTTAGGTGACATCCAATGGTCATTTTTTATTATTTGTGTGGCGCATTGTGGGTAACATCGCTATGACTTGGTGTGGGCTTTGAACGGGGATTAAGTGTGACAGTTCTAGCATCTCCAATTGAAAACTTAAACTTTTATTAGTATGGGTTACTTGTTTTTCCCATGTTTGGTATGAGAACATGGTCTCTTGTTCGAGTCCCGAAAAAGCACAAGTTCCAGGAGAACTTCCCTAAGGAAAGAAGGAATGATGGATCCAAGTTAAGTAATAATACTGGGCTCATTGTTGTGGGTAACCTTTGTGGGTAACATCCAAGGGTCATTTAGTATGACTTGTGTGGTGCACGGGCGGTAACATCAATTTGACATGGTATGGGCTCTGATCGCGGGTTAACTGTGACGTCTCTAGAAGAGAGAATATTGGTTCAACTTTCTCACATCTTAAGCATTTGCTAGGAATGGTTAGATACTTTTCCAAACTTCCCTAATTTTTTTTTCTTGTTTGGGTCTAGGTTTTCTCCTACCTTTTATGCTTTCTGGCTGTTTAGCTTTTCAACCCTTGGATGAGATCAAGGGCTTTATTATAGTATAATTTACGGTTTATTTGTACATTATAAATATTTAAGAGCAGATCAACTACTTGGAACGTCACATTGTGGATGAAATTTGATTTTAAGATCACTTGGGAGCTCTTTCTTGCAGTTTGTTTCTCTTTAAACGAATTATCAAATGATTGGCAACCTTTGTGGTGTCATTTAGAATCCAAGAATTTGTGATTAGTAATCTATACTTGTTAGGGTTATATTTATGCTAGACTTATCGTGGAGATACACCTCCTTGTGGCATGTTTCACAAAAGATAAATGGTGAGTCCTTTCTATTGAATTGTGGAGAAACCCTATGCAATATAATTTGTAAATTGGTTGGGTAACATCCTAGGGTCATTTTGTCTGACTTTTGTGGCGCATCGTAGGTTACATCCTTTTGACTTGGTGTTCGCTACGAGATCCCTTTCATGCGTTCTCTTTCCTTTTAAAGCAACTTATCTAGGGATTGGTAACCTTTGTTGTCTTGTTAAGCATCTAAGCATATGTAATGAGTAATATCTATTGAATTATTGCGAAACACGTTGCAATATAATTTCTAAATTGGTTGGATGACATCCAATGGTCATTTTTTATTATTTGTGTGGCGCATTGTGGGTAACATCCCTATGACTTGGTGTGGGCTTTGAACGGGGATTAAGTGTGACAGTTCTAGCGTCTCCTATTGAAAATTTAAACTTTTATTAGAATTGGTTACCTATTTTTCCCATGTTTGGTATTAGAACATGGTCTCTTGTTCGACTCCCGAAAAAGCACAAGTTCAAGGAGAACTTCTCTAACGAAAGAAGGAATGATGGAACCAAGTTAAGTAATAATACTGGGCTCATTGTTGTGGGTAACCTTTGTGGGTAACATCCAAGGTTCATTTAATAGTTTGGTGCACGGGCGGTAACATCAATTTGACATGGTATGGGCTCACATCGCGGGTTAATTGTGACGTCTCTAGATGAGAGAATATTGGTTCCCCTTTCTCACATCTTAAGCATTTGGTAGGAATGGTTAGATACTTTTCCAAACTTCGCTAATTTTTTTTTCATGTTTGGGTGTAGGTTTTCTCCTACCTTTTATGCTTTCTGGCTGTTTTTCTTTTCAACCCTTGGATGAGATCAAGGGCTATATTATAGTATAATTTACAGTTTATTTGTACGTTATAAATATTTAAGAGCATATCAACTACTTCGAACGTCACATTGTGGATGAAATTTGATTTTAAGATCACTTGGGACCTCTTTCTTGCTTTTTGTTTCTCTTTAAACAACTTATCAAATGATTGGCAACCTTTGTGGTGTCATTTAGAATCCAAGAATTTGTGATTAGTAATCCATACTTGTTAGGGTTATATTTATGCTAGACTTATCAAGGAGATACACCTCCTTGTTGCATGTTTCACAAAAGATAAATGGTGAGTACTATCTATTGAATTTTGGAAAAACCCTATGCAATATAATTTGTAAATTGGTTGGGTAACATCCTAGGGTCATTTTGTCTAACTTTTGTGGCGCATCATAGGTTACATCCTTTTGACTTGCTCTTCGCTATGAGATCCCTTTCATGCGTTCTCTTTCCTTTTAAAGCAACTTATCTTGGGTTTGGCAACCTTTGTTGTGTTGTTAATCATCTAAGCATTTGTGATGAGCAATATCTATTGAATTATTGAGAAACACGTTGCAATATAATTTGTAAATTGGTTGGGTGACATCCAATGTTCATTTTTTATTATTTGTGTGGCGCTTTGTGGGTAACGTGACTGTGACTTAGTGTGGGCTTTGAACGGGGATTAAGTGTGACTGTTCTAGCGTCTCCTATTGAAAACTTAAACTTTTATTAGAATGGGTTACCTGTTTATCCCATTTTTGGTATCAGAACATGGTCTCTTGTTCGAGTCCCGAAAAAGCACAAGTTCCAGGAGAACTTCCCTAACTAAAGAAGGAATGATGGAACCAAGTTAAGTAATAATACTGGGCTCATTGTTGTGGGTAACCTTTGTTGGTAATATCCAAGGTTCACTTAGTATGACTTGTGTGGTGCACGGGCGGTAACATTAATTTGACATGGAATGGGCTCTGATCGTGGGTTGAGTGTGACGGCTCCAGATGAGAGAATATTGGTTCCCCTTTCTCACATCTTAAGCATTTGCTAGGAATGGTTAGATACTTTTCCAAACATCCGTAATTTTTTTTCATGTTTGGAGCCAGGTTTTCTCCTACCTTTTATGCTTTCTGGCTGTGTTTCTTTTCAACCCTTGGATGAAATGAAGGGCTATTTTATAGTATAATATACGGTTTATTTGTACGTTATATATATTTAAGAGCAGATCAACTACTTGGAACATCACATTGTGAATGAAATTTGATTTTAAGATCACTTGGGAGCTCTTTCTTGCTTTTTGTTTTACTTTAAACAAATTATCAAATGATTGGCAACCTTTGTGGTGTCGTTTTGAATCCAAGAATTTGTGATTAGTTATCCATACTTGTTACGGTTATATTTATGCTAGACTTATCAAGGAGATACACCTCCTTGTGGCATGTTTCACAAAAGATAAATGGTGAGTACTATCTATTGAATTTTGGAAAAACCCTATGCAATATAATTTGTAAATTGGTTGGGTAACATCCTAGGGTCATTTTGTCTGACTTTTGTGGCGCATCTTAGGTTACATCCTTTTGACTTGCTGTACATGAGATCCCTTTCAGGCGTTCTCTTTCCTTTTAAAGCAACTTATCTTAGGATTGGCAACCTTTGTTGTGTTGTTAACCATCTAAGCATTTGGGATGAGCAATATCTATTGAATTATTGAGAAACACGTTGCAATATAATTTGTAAATTGGTTGGGTGACATCCAATGTTCATTTTTTTTATTTGTGAGGCGCTTTGTGGGTAACGTGATTGTGACTTGGTGTGGGCTTTGAACGGGGATTAAGTGTGACAGTTCTAGCGTCTCCTATTGAAAACTTAAACTTTTATTAGAATGGGTTACCTGTTTATCCCATGTTTGGTATCAGAACATGGTCTCTTGTTCGAGTCCCGAAAAAGCAGAAGTTCGAGGAGAACTTCTCTAACGAAAGAAGGAATGATGGAACCAAGTTAAGTAATAATACTGGGCTCATTATTGTGGGTAACCTTTGTGGATAATATCCAAGGTTCACTTAGTATGACTTGTGTGGTGCACGGGCGGTAACATCAATTTGACATGGTATGGGCTCTAATCGTGGGTTGAGTGTGACGGCTCCAGATGAGAGAATATTGGTTCACCTTTCTCACATCTTAAGCATTTGCTAGGAATGGTTAGATACTTTTCCAAACTTCCCTAATTTTTTTTCATGTTTGGGTCTAGGTTTTCTTCAACCTTTTAGGCTTTCTGGCTGTTTTTCGTTTCAACCGTTGGATGAGATCAAGGGCTATATTATAGTATAATTTACGGTTTATTTGTATGTTATAAATATTTAAGAGGAGATCAACTACTTGGAACGTCACATTGTGGATGAAATTTGATTTTAAGATCACTTGGGAGCTCTTTCTTGCTTTTTGTTTCTCTTTAAACAAATTATCAAATGATTGGCAACCTTTGTGGTGTCGTTTAGAATCCAAGAATTTGTGATTAGTTATTCATACTTGTTAGGGTTATATTTATGCTAGACTTATCAAGGAGATACACCACCTTGTGGCATGTTTCACAAAAGATAAATGGTGAGTCCTATCTATTGAATTGTGGAGAAACCCTATGCAATATAATATTTAAATTGGTTGGGTAACATCCTAGGGTCCTTTTGTCTAACTTATGTGGCGCATCGTAGGTTACATCCGTTTGACTTGTTCTTCGCTATGAGATCCCTTTCATGCGTTCTCTTTCTTTTTAAAGCAACTTATCTTGGGATGGGCAACCTTTGTTGTCTTGTTAAGCATCTAAGCATTTGTGATGAGCAATATCTATTGAATTATTGAGAAACACGTTGCAATATAATTTGTAAATTGGTTGCATGACATCCAATGGTCATTTTTTATTATTTGTGTGGCGCATTGTGGGTAACATCCCTATGACTTGGTGTGGGCTTTGAACGGGGATTAAGTGTGACAGTTCTAGCGTCTCCTATTGAAAACTTAAACTTTTTTTAGAATTGGTTACCTGTATTTCCCATGTTTGGTATCAGAACATGGTCTCTTGTTCGACTCCCGAAAAAGCACAAGTTCCAGGAGAACTTCCCTAACAAAAGAAGGAATAATGGAACCAAGTTAAGTAATAATACTGGGCTCATTGTTGTGGGTAACCTTTGTGGGTAACATCCAAGGTTCATTTAGTATGACTTGTGTGGTGCACGGGCGGTAACATCAATTTGACATGGTATGGGCTCTGATCGCGGGTTAACTGTGACGTCTCTAGATGAGAGAATATTGGTTCCCCTTTCTCACATCTTAAGCATTTGGTAGGAATGGTTATATACTTTTCCAAACTTCCCTAATAGTTTTTTCATGTTTGGGTGTAGGTTTTCTCCTACCTTTTATGCTTTCTGGCTGTTTTTCTTTTCAACCCTTGGATGAGATCAAGGGCTTTATTATAGTATAATTTATGGTTTATTTGTACGTTATATATATTTAATAGCAGATCAACTACTTGGAACGTCACATTGTGGATGAAATTTGATTTTAAGATCACTTGGGAGCCCTTTCTTGCTTTTTGTTTCTCTTGAACTAACTTATCAAATGATTGGCAACCTTTGTGGTGTCGTTTAGAATCCAAGAATTTGTGATTAGTAATCCATACTTGTTAGAGTTATATTTATGCTAGACTTATCAAAGAGATACACCTCCTTGTGGCATGTTTCACAAAAGATAAATGGTGAGTCCTATCTATTGAATTGTGGAGAAACCCTATGCAATATAATTTGTAAATTGGTTGGGTAACATCCTAGGGTCATTTTGTCTAACTTGTGTGGCGCATCGTAGGTTACATCCTTTTGACTTGCTCTTCGCTATGAGATCCCTTTCATGCGTTCTCTTTCCTTTTAAAGCAACTTATCTTGGGATTGGCAACCTTTGTTGTCTTGTTAAGCATCTAAGCATTTGTGATGAGTAATATCTATTGAATTATTGAGAAACACGTTGCAATATAATTTGTAAATTGGTTGGATGACATCCAATGGTCATTTTTTATTATTTGTGTGGCGCATTGTGGGTAACATCCCTATGACTTGGTGTAGGCTTTGAACGTGGATTAAGTGTGACAGTTCTAGCGTCTCCGATTAAAAATTTAAACTTTTATTAGAATGGGTTACCTGTATTTCCCATGTTTGGTATCAGAACATGGTCTCTTGTTCGAGTCCCGAAAAAGCACAAGTTCGAGGAGAACTTCCGTAACGAAAGAAGGAATAATGGAACCTAGTTAAGTAATAATACTGGGCTCATTGTTGTGGGTAACCTTTGTGGGTAACATCCAAGGTTTATTTAGTATGACTTGTGTGGTGCACGGGCGGTAACATCAATTTGACATGGTATGGGCTCTGATCGCGGGTTAACTCTGACGTCTCTAGATGAGAGAATATTGGTTCCCCTTTCTCACATCTTAAGCATTTGGTAGGAATGGTTAGATACTTTTCCAAACATCCCTATGACTTGGTGTAGGCTTTGAACGGGGATTAAGTGTGACAGTTCTAGCGTCTCCTATTGAAAATTTAAACTTTTATTAGAATGGGTTACCTGTATTTCCCATGTTTGGTATCCGAACATGGTCTCTTGTTCGAGTCCAAAAAAAGCACAAGTTCCAGGAGAACTTACCTAACGAAAGAAGGAATGATGGAACCAAGTTAAGTAATAATACTGGGCTCATTGTTGTGGGTAACCTTTGTGGGTAACATCCAAGGGTCATTTAGTATGACTTGTGCGGTGCACGGGTGGTAACATCAATTTGACATGGTATGGGCTCTGATCGCGGGTTCAGTGTGACGGCTCTAGATGAGAGAATATTGGTTCACCTTTCTCACATCTTAAGCATTTGTTAGGAATGGTTAGATACTTTTCCAAACTTCCCAAATTTTTTTTCATGTTTGGGGCTAGGTTTTCTCCTACCTTTTATGCTTTCTGACTGTGTTTCTTTTCAACCATTGGATGAGATGAAGGGCTATTTTATAGTATAATTTACGGTTTATTTGTACGTTATATATATTTAAGAGCAGATCAACTACTTGGAACATCACATTGTGGATGAAATTTGATTTTAAGATCACTTGGGAGCTCTTTCTTGCTTTTTGTTTCACTTTAAACAAATTATCAAATGATTGGCAACCTTTGTGGTGTCGTTTAGAATCCAAGAATTTGTGATTAGTTATCCATACTTGTTAGGGTTATATTTATGCTAGACTTATCAAGGAGATACACCTCCTTGTTGCATGTTTCACAAAAGATAAATGGTGAGTACTATCTATTGAATTTTGGAAAAACCCTATGCAATATAATTTGTAAATTGGTTGGGTAACATCCTAGGGTCATTTTGTCTAACTTTTGTGGCGCATCATAGGTTACATCCTTTTCAGGCGTTCTCTTTCCTTTTAAAGCAACTTATCTTGGGTTTGGCAACCTTTGTTGTGTTGTTAATCATCTAAGCATTTGTGATGAGCAATATCTATTGAATTATTGAGAAACACGTTGCAATATAATTTGTAAATTGGTTGGGTGACATCCAATGTTCATTTTTTATTATTTGTGTGGCGCTTTGTGGGTAACGTGACTGTGACTTAGTGTGGGCTTTGAACGGGGATTAAGTGTGACTGTTCTAGCGTCTCCTATTGAAAACTTAAACTTTTATTAGAATGGGTTACCTGTTTATCCCATTTTTGGTATCAGAACATGGTCTCTTGTTCGAGTCCCGAAAAAGCACAAGTTCCAGGAGAACTTCCCTAACTAAAGAAGGAATGATGGAACCAAGTTAAGTAATAATACTGGGCTCATTGTTGTGGGTAACCTTTGTTGGTAATATCCAAGGTTCACTTAGTATGACTTGTGTGGTGCACGGGCGGTAACATTAATTTGACATGGAATGGGCTCTGATCGTGGGTTGAGTGTGACGGCTCCAGATGAGAGAATATTGGTTCCCCTTTCTCACATCTTAAGCATTTGCTAGGAATGGTTAGATACTTTTCCAAACATCCGTAATTTTTTTTCATGTTTGGAGCCAGGTTTTCTCCTACCTTTTATGCTTTCTGGCTGTGTTTCTTTTCAACCCTTGGATGAAATGAAGGGCTATTTTATAGTATAATTTGCGAAATTTGATTTTAAGATCACTTGGGAGCTCTTTCTTGCTTTTTGTTTTACTTTAAACAAATTATCAAATGATTGGCAACCTTTGTGGTGTCGTTTTGAATCCAAGAATTTGTGATTAGTTATCCATACTTGTTACGGTTATATTTATGCTAGACTTATCAAGGAGATACACCTCCTTGTGGCATGTTTCACAAAAGATAAATGGTGAGTACTATCTATTGAATTTTGGAAAAACCCTATGCAATATAATTTGTAAATTGGTTGGGTAACATCCTAGGGTCATTTTGTCTGACTTTTGTGGCGCATCTTAGGTTACATCCTTTTGACTTGCTGTTCGCTATGAGATCCCTTTCAGGCGTTCTCTTTCCTTTTAAAGCAACTTATCTTAGGATTGGCAACCTTTGTTGTGTTGTTAACCATCTAAGCATTTGGGATGAGCAATATCTATTGAATTATTGAGAAACACGTTGCAATATAATTTGTAAATTGGTTGGGTGACATCCAATGTTCATTTTTTTTATTTGTGAGGCGCTTTGTGGGTAACGTGATTGTGACTTGGTGTGGGCTTTGAACGGGGATTAAGTGTGACAGTTCTAGCGTCTCCTATTGAAAACTTAAACTTTTATTAGAATGGGTTACCTGTTTATCCCATGTTTGGTATCAGAACATGGTCTCTTGTTCGAGTCCCGAAAAAGCAGAAGTTCGAGGAGAACTTCTCTAACGAAAGAAGGAATGATGGAACCAAGTTAAGTAATAATACTGGGCTCATTATTGTGGGTAACCTTTGTGGATAATATCCAAGGTTCACTTAGTATGACTTGTGTGGTGCACGGGCGGTAACATCAATTTGACATGGTATGGGCTCTAATCGTGGGTTGAGTGTGACGGCTCCAGATGAGAGAATATTGGTTCACCTTTCTCACATCTTAAGCATTTGCTAGGAATGGTTAGATACTTTTCCAAACTTCCCTAATTTTTTTTCATGTTTGGGTCTAGGTTTTCTTCAACCTTTTAGGCTTTCTGGCTGTTTTTCGTTTCAACCGTTGGATGAGATCAAGGGCTATATTATAGTATAATTTACGGTTTATTTGTATGTTATAAATATTTAAGAGGAGATCAACTACTTGGAACGTCACATTGTGGATGAAATTTGATTTTAAGATCACTTGGGAGCTCTTTCTTGCTTTTTGTTTCTCTTTAAACAAATTATCAAATGATTGGCAACCTTTGTGGTGTCGTTTAGAATCCAAGAATTTGTGATTAGTTATTCATACTTGTTAGGGTTATATTTATGCTAGACTTATCAAGGAGATACACCTCCTTGTGGCATGTTTCACAAAAGATAAATGGTGAGTCCTATCTATTGAATTGTGGAGAAACCCTATGCAATATAATATTTAAATTGGTTGGGTAACATCCTAGGGTCCTTTTGTCTAACTTATGTGGCGCATCGTAGGTTACATCCGTTTGACTTGTTCTTCGCTATGAGATCCCTTTCATGCGTTCTCTTTCATTTTAAAGCAACTTATCTTGGGATGGGCAACCTTTGTTGTCTTGTTAAGCATCTAAGCATTTGTGATGAGCAATATCTATTGAATTATTGAGAAACACGTTGCAATATAATTTGTAAATTGGTTGCATGACATCCAATGGTCATTTTTTATTATATGTGTGGCGCATTGTGGGTTACATGCCTGTGACTTGGTGTGGGCTTTGAACGGGGATAAAGTGTGACAGTTCTAGCGTCTCCTATTGAAAACTTAAACTTTTATTAGAATTGGTTACCTGTTTTTCCAATGTTTCCTATCAGAACATGGTCTCTTGTTCGAGTCCCGAAAAAGCACAAGTTCTAGGAGAACTTCTCTAACGAAAGAAGTAATGATGGAACCATGTTAAGTAATAATACTGGGCTCATTGTTGTGGGTAACCTTTGTGGGTAACATCCAAGGTTCATTTAGTATGACTTGCGTGGTGCACGGGCGGTAACATCAATTTGACATGTTATGGGCTCTAATCGCGGGTTAACTGTGACGTCTCTAGATGAGAGAATATTGGTTCCCCTTTCTCACATCTTAAGCATTTGGTAGGAATGGTTATATACTTTTCCAAACTTCCCTAATTTTTTTCATGTTTGGGTGTAGGTTTTCTCCTACCTTTTATGCTTTCTGGCTGTGTTTCTTTTCAACCCTTAGATGAGATCAAGGGCTTTATTATAGTATAATTTATTTTTTATTTGTACGTTATAAATATTTAAGAGCATATCAACTACTTGGAACGTCTCATTGTGGATGAAATTTGATTTTAAGATCACTTGCGAGCTCTTTCTTGCTTTTTGTTTCACTTTAAACAAATTATCAAATGATTGGCAACCTTTGTGGTGTCCTTTAGTATTCAAGAATTTGTGATTAGTTATCCATACTTGTTAGGGTTATATTTATGCTAGACTTATCAAGGAGATACACCTCCTTGTGGCATGTTTCACAAAAGATAAATGGTGAGTACTATCTATTGAATTTTGGAAAAACCCTATGCAATATAATTTGTAAAGTGGTTGGGTAACATCCTAGGGTCATTTTGTCTGACTTTTGTGGCGCATCGTAGGTTACATCCTTTTGACTTGCTGTTCGCTATGAGATCCCTTTCAGGCGTTCTCTTTCCTTTTAAAGCAACTTATCTTGGGATTGGCAACCTTTGTTGTGTTGTTAACCACCTAAGCATTTGTGATGAGCAATATCTATTGAATTATTGAGAAACACATTGCAATATAATTTGTAAATTGGTTGGGTGATATCCAATGTTCATTTTTTATTATTTGTGAGGCGCATTGTGGGTAACGTGATTGTGACTTGGTGTGGGCTTTGAACGGGGATTAAGTGTGACAGTTCTAGCGTCTCCTATTGAAAACTTAAACTTTTATTAGAATGGGTTACCTGTTTATCCCATGTTTGGTATCAGAACATGGTCTCTTGTTCGAGTTCCGAAAATGCACAAGTTCCAGGAGAACTTCCCTAACGAAAGAAGGAATGATGGAACTAAGTTAAGTAATAATACTGGGCTCATTGTTGTGGGTAACCTTTGTGGGTAATATCCAAGGTTCACTTAGTATGACTTGTGTGGTGCACGGGGGGAAACATCAATTTGACATGGTATGGGCTCTGATCGTGGGTTGAGTGTGACGGCTCCAGATGAGAGAATATTGGTTCCCCTTTCTCACATCTTAAGCATTTGCTAGGAATGGTTAGATACTTTTCCAAACTTCCCTAATTTTTTTTCATGCTTGGGTCAAGGTTTTCTCCTACCTTTTAGGCTTTCTGGCTGTTTTTCTTTTCTACCCTTGGATGAGATCAAGGGCTTTATTATAGTATAATTTACGGTTTATTTGTACGTTATAAATATTTAAGAGCAGATCAACTACTTGGAACGTCACATTGTGGATGAAATTTGATTTGAAGATCACTTGGGAGCCCTTTCTTGCTTTTTGTTTCTCTTGAACCAACTTATCAAATGATTGGCAACCTTTGTGGTGTCGTTTAGAATCCAAGAATTTGTGATTAGTAATCTATACTTGTTAGGGTTATATTTATGCTAGACTTATCGAGGAGATACACCTCCTTGTGGCATGTTTCACAAAAGATAAATGGTGAGTCCTATCTATTGAATTGTGGATAAACCTTATGCAATATAATTTGTAAATTGGTTGGGTAACATCCTAGGGTCATTTTGTCTAACTTGTGTGGCGCATCGTAGATTACATCCTTTTGACTTGCTCTTCGCTATGAGATCCCTTTCATGCGTTCTATTTCCTTTTAAAGCAACTTATCTTGGGATTGGCAACATTTGTTGTCTTGTTAAGCATCTAAGCATTTGTGATGAGTAATATCTATTGAATTATTGAGAAACACGTTGCAATACAATTTGTAAATTGGTTGGATGACATCCAATGGTCATTTTTTATTATTTGTGTGGCGCATTGTGGGTAACATCCCTATGACTTGGTGTGGGCTTCGAACGGGGATTAAGTGTGACAGTTCTAGTGTCTCCTATAGAAAACTTAAACTTTTTTTAGAATGGGTTACCTGTTTTTCCCATGTTTCCTATCAGAACATGGTCTCTTGTTCGAGTCTCGAAAAAGCACAAGTTCCAGGAGAACTTCCCTAACGAAAGAAGGATTGATGGAACCAAATTAAGTAATAATAGTGGGCTCATTGTTGTCGGTAACCTGTGTGGGTAACATCCAAAGGTCACTTAGTAGGACTTGTGTGGTGCACGGGTGGTAACATCAATTTGACATGGTATGGGCTCCGATCGTGGGTTGAGTGTGACGTCTCTAGATGAGAGAATATTGGTTCCCCTTTCTCACATCTTAAGCATTTGCTAGGAATGGTTAGATACTTTTCCAAACTTCCCTAATTTTTTTTCATGCTTGGGTCTAGGTTTTCTCCTACCTTTTAGGCTTTCTGGCTATTTTTCGTTTCAACCGTTGGATGAGATGAAGGGCAATATTATAGTATAATTTACGGTTTATTTGTACGTTATAAATATTTAAGAGCAGATCAACTACTTGGAACGTCACATTGTGGATGAAATTTGATTTTAAGATCACTTGGGAGCTCTTTCTTGCCTTTTGTTTCTCTTTAAACAACTTATCAAATGATTGGCAAATTTTGTGGTGTCGTTTAGAATACAAGAATTTGTGATTAGTAATCATACGTGTTAGAGTTATATTTATGCTAGACTTATCAAGGAGATACACCTCCTTGTGGCATGTTTCACAAAAGATAAATGGTGAGTACTATCTATTGAGTTTTTGAGAAACCCTATGCAATATAATTTGTAAATTGGTTGGGTAACATCCAAGGGTCATTTTGTCTGACTGGTGTGGCGTATCGTAGGTTACATCCTTTTGACTTGGTGTTCGCTATGAGATCCCTTTGATGCGTTCTCTTTCCTTTTAAAGCAACTTATCATGGGATTGGCAACCTCTGTTGTCTTTTTAAGCATATAAGCATTTGTGATGAGTAATATCTATTGAATTATTGAGAAACACGTTGCAATATAATTTCTAAATTGGTTGGGTAACATCCATTGGTCATTTTTTATTATTTGTGTGGCGCATTGTGGGTAACATGCCTGTGACTTGGTGTGGGCTTTGAGTGGGGATTAAGTGTGACAGTTCTAGCGTCTCCTATTGAAAACTTAAACTTTTTTTAGAATTGGTTACCTGTTTTTCCCATGTTTCCTATCAGAACATGGTCTCTTGCTCGAGTAGAGGAAAAGCACAAGTTCCAGGAGAACTTCTCTAACGAAAGAAGGAATGATGCAACCAAGTTAAGTAATAATACTGGGATTGTTGTGGCTAACCTTTGTGGGTAACATCCAAGGTTCATTTAGTATGACTTGTGTGGTGCACGGGCGGTAACATCAATTTGACATGGTATGGGCTCTGATCGCGGGTTAACTGTGACGTCTCTGGATGAGAGAATATTGGTTCCCCTTTCTCACATCTTAAGCATTTGCTAGGAATGGTTAGATACTTTTCCAAACTTCCCTAATTTTTTTTTCATGTTTGGGTGTAGGCTTTCTCCTACCTTTTATGCTTTCTGGCTGTTTTTCTTTTCAACCCTTGGATGAGATAAAGGGCTTTATTATAGTATAATTTACGGTTTATTTGTACGTTATAAATATTTAAGAGCAGATCAACTACTTGGAACGTCACATTGTGGATGAAATTTGATTTGAAGATCACTTGGGAGCCCTTTCTTGCTTTTTGTTTCTCTTGAACCAACTTATCAAATGATTGGCAACCTTTGTGGTGTCGTTTAGAATCCAAGAATTTGTGATTAGTAATCTATACTTGTTAGGGTTATATTTATGCTAGACTTATCGAGGAGATACACCTCCTTGTGGCATGTTTCACAAAAGATAAATGGTGAGTCCTGTCTATTGAATTGTGGATAAACCCTATGCAATATAATTTGTAAATTGGTTGGGTAACATCCTAGGGTCATTTTGTCTAACTTGTGTGGCGCATCGTAGATTACATCCTTTTGACTTGCTCTTCGCTATTAGATCCCTTTCATGCGTTCTATTTCCTTTTAAAGCAACTTATCTTGGGATTGGCAACATTTGTTGTCTTGTTAAGCATCTAAGCATTTGTGATGAGTAATATCTATTGAATTATTGAGAAACACGTTGCAATACAATTTGTAAATTGGTTGGATGACATCCAATGCTCATTTTTTATTATTTGTGTGGCGCATTGTGGGTAACATCCCTATGACTTGGTGTGGGCTTCGAACGGGGATTAAGTGTGACAGTTCTAGTGTCTCCTATAGAAAACTTAAACTTTTTTTAGAATGGGTTACCTGTTTTTCCCATGTTTCCTATCAGAACATGGTCTCTTGTTCGAGTCCCGAAAAAGCACAAGTTCCAGGAGAACTTCCCTAACGAAAGAAGGATTGATGGAACCAAATTAAGTAATAATACTGGGCTCATTGTTGTCGGTAACCTTTGTGGGTAACATCCAAAGGTCACTTAGTAGGACTTGTGTGGTGCACGGGTGGTAACATCAATTTGACATGGTATGGGCTCCGATCGTGGGTTGAGTGTGACGTCTCTAGATGAGAGAATATTGGTTCCCCTTTCTCACATCTTAAGCATTTGCTTGGAATGGTTAGATACTTTTCCAAACTTTCCTAATTTTTTTTTCAGGTTTGGGTGTAGGTTTTCTCCAACCTTTTATGCTTTCTGGCTGTTTTTCTTTTCAACCCTTGGATGAGATCAAGGGCTTTATTATAGTATAATTTACGGTTTATTTGTACGTTATAAATATTTAAGAGCATATCAACTTCTAGGAACGTCACATTGTGGATGAAATTTGATTTTACGATCACTTGGGAGCCCTTTCTTGCGTTTTGTTTCACTTTAAACAAATTATCAAACGATTGGCAACCTTTGTGGTGTCCTTTAGAATTCAAGAATTTGTGATTAGTTATCCATACTTGTTAGGGTTATATTTATGCTAGACTTATCAAGGAGATACACATCCTTGTGGCTTGTTTCACAAAAGATAAATTGTGAGTACTATCTATTGAATTTTGGAAAAACCCTATGCAATATAATTTGTAAAGTGGTTGGGTAACATCCTAGGGTCATTTTGTCTGACTTTTGTGGCGCATCGTAGGTTACTTCCTTTTGACTTGCTGTTCGCTATGAGATCCCTTTCAGGCGTTCTCTTTCCTTTTAAAGCAACTTATCTTGGGATTGGCAACCTTTGTTGTGTTGTTAACCACCTAAGCATTTGTGATGAGCAATATCTATTGAATTATTGAGAAACACGTTGCAATATAATTTGTAAATTGGTTGGGTGACATCCAATGTTCATTTTTTATTATTTGTGAGGCGCATTGTGGGTAACATGCCTGTGACTTGGTGTGGGCTTTGAACGGGGAATAAGTGTGACAGTTCTAGCGTCTCCTATTGAAAACTTAAAATTTTTTTAGAATGGGTTACCTGTTTTTCCCATGTTTGGTATCAGAACATGGTCTCTTGTTCGAGTCCCTAAAAAGCACAAGTTCCAGGAGAACTTCCCTAACGAAAGAAGGAATGATGGAACCAAGTTAAGTAATAATACTAGGTTCATTGTTGTGGGTAACCTTTGTGGGTAATATCCAAGGTTCACTTAGTATGACTTGTGTGGTGCACGGGCGGTAACATCAATTTGACATGGTATGGGCTCTGATCGTGGGTTGAGTGTGACGGCTCCAGATGAGAGAATATTGGTTCCCCTTTCTCACATCTTAAGGATTTGCTAGGAATGGTTAGATACTTTTCCAAACTTCCCTAATTTTTTTTAATGTTTGGGTCTAGGTTTTCTCCTACCTTTTATAGTTTCTGGCTGTTTTTCGTTTCAACCGTTGGATGAGATCAAGGGCTATATTATAGTATAATTTACGATTTATTTGTACGTTATAAATATTTAAGAGCAGATCAACTACTTGGAACGTCACATTGTGGATGAAATTTGATTTTAAGATCACTTGGGAGCTCTTTCTTGCCTTTTGTTTCTCTTTAAACAACTTATCAAATGATTGGCAACTTTTGTGGTGTCGTTTAGAATCCAAGAAATTGTGATTAGTAATCATACTTGTTAGAGTTATATTTATGCTAGACTTATCAAGGAGATACACCTCCTTGTGGCATGTTTCACAAAAGATAAATGGTGAGTACTATCTATTGAGTTGTTGGGAAACCCTATGCAATATAATTTGTAAATTGGTTGGGTAACATCCAAGGGTCATTTTGTCTGACTGGTGTGGCGTATCGTAGGTTACATCCTTTTGACTTGGTGTTCGCTATGAGATCCCTTTGATGCGTTCTCTTTCCTTTTAAAGCAACTTATCTAGGGATTGGTAACCTTTGTTGTGTTGTTAAGCATATAAGCATTTGTGATGAGTAATATCTATTGAATTATTGAGAAACACGTTGCAATATAATTTCTAAATTGGTTGGGTAACATCCAATGGTCATTTTTTATTATTTGTGTGGCGCATTGTGGGTTACATGCCTATGACTTGGTGTGGGCTTTGAACGGGGATTAAGTGTGACAGTTCTAGCGTCTCCTATTGAAAACTTAAAATTTTATTAGAATGGGTTACCTGTTTTTCCCATGTTTGGTACAGAACATGGTCTCTTGTTCGAGTCCCGAAAAAGCACAAGTTCCAGGAGAACTTCCCTAAAGAAAGAAGGAATGATGGAACCAAGTTAAGTAATAATACTGGGCTCATTGTTGTGGGTAACCTTTGTGGGTAACATCCAAGGGTCATTTAGTATGACTTGTGTGGTGCACGGGTGGTAACATCAATTTGACATGGTATGGGCTCTGATCGCGGGTTAAGTGTGATGGCTCTAGATGAGAGAATATCGGTTCCCCTTTCTCACATCTTAAGCATTTGCTAGGAATGGTTAGATACTTTTCCAAACTTCCCTAATTTTTTTTCATGTATGGGTCCAGGTTTTCTTTTACCTTTTATGCTTTCTGGCTGTTTTTCTTTTCAACCCTTGGATGAGATCAAGGGCTATATTATAGTATAATTTACGGTTTATTTGTACGTTATATATATTTAAGAGCAGATCAACTACTTGGAACGTCACATTGTGGATGAAATTTGATTTTAAGATCACTTGGGAGCTCTTTCTTGCTTTTTGTTTTCACTTTAAACAAATTATCAAATGATTGGCAACCTTTGTGGTGTCGTTTAGTGATGAGAATCATCGAGCTCTACAAATTCTAAGTGGACCAATAACAAGGTCTAGGAAGGCACAACTCGAAAAGGCTTTAAATGGGCTCATTCAAGAGGTCATGCATATTCAAGCGGACCTAAATTGGGAGTGCAAGGATTGGGACAATCCTAGGATGGAAATTAGCGCAAAATTGGAAAAATAAAACTAGGCACATTGTTGTGCCATTTGGACTTTTTTTGGGCAGCTTCATTTTCAGCCCTTAGATGGAAACAAGGGTTAAGATGCAATATTTTATAGGGTTTCTTTTGTTCTCAGCTGCTCCATATTTTGCTCCAATTGTGGGGTGCCATTTGGGCTGATTTTGGGCAGCTTTCTTTTCAACCCTTGGATGAAATCAAGCGTTAAGATGTAATACCATTTGGACTGATTTTGGGCAGCTTTCTTTTCAACCCTTGGATGAAATCAAGGGTTAAGATGTAATATTTTATAGGATTCCTTTTGTGGTCAGCTGCCCCATTTTTTCCATGATTTGGTCAATGTTTTCTGCTACATTTTCTACTTTTTGGCTGTCTTTATTTTCAACCCTTGGATGAGATCAAGCGCTATGATGTAGTAGAACTTAGGGTTGGTTTGTATCCTATTAAGAGCAGCTCAGCTGCTGTAAAATACAATTTTGAATGAAGTTTGAATATTCAGATCATTTGAGAGCTCATTCTAGCTCTTTGTTCCTCTTTGAGCAACTTATCAAGGGATTGGAAACCTTTGTGGCATTGTTTAGCATCCAAGCATTTGTGGTGAGTAATATCCATACTTGTTAGGGTGTCATTTATGCTAGACTTATCAAGGAATTAACAGCTCCTTGTGGCGTCTTTTCTCCTCAGAAAAATGGTGAGTAATATTTATTGATTTGTGGAGAAACCCTTTGCTATATAATCTGAAATTAGCTAGGTCCTATCCCCTTGGTTCTTATCATTTAGAATCCAAGAATTTGTGATTAGTTATCCATACTTGTTAGAGATATATTTATGCTAGACTTATCAAGAAGATACACCTCCTTGTGGCATGTTTCACAAAAAGATAAATGGTGAGTACTATCTACTGAATTGTGGAGAAACCATATGCAATATAATTTGTAAATTGGTTGGGTAACATCCTAGGGTCATTTTGCCTGACTGGTGTGGCGCATCGTAGGTTACATCCTTTTGACTTTTTGTTCGCTATGAGATCCCTTTCATGCGTTCTCTTTCCTTTTAAAGCAACTTATCTTGGGATTGGCAACCTTTGTTGTGTTGTTAAGCATCTAAGAAATTGTGATGAGCAATATCTATTGAATTATTGAGAAACACGTTGCAATATAATTTGTAAATTGGTTGGGTGACATCCAATGGTCATTTTTTATTATTTGTGTGGCGCATTGTGGGTAACGTGACTGTGACATGGTGTAGGCTTTGAATGGGGATTAAGTGTGACAGTTCTAGCGTCTCCTATTGAAAACTTAAACTTTTATTAGAATGGGTTACCTATTTATCCCATGTTTGGTATCAGAACATGGTCTCTTGTTCGAGTCCCGAAAAAGCACAAGTTCCACGAGAACTTCCCTAACGAAAGAAGGAATGATGGAACCAAATTAAGTAATAATACTGGGCTCATTGTTGTGGGTAACCTTTATGGGTAACATCCAAGGGTCATTTAGTATGACTTCTGTGGTGCACCGGCGGTAACATCAATTTGACATGGTATGGGCTCCGATCGTGGGTTGAGTGTGACTGACTCTAGATGAGAGAATATTGGTTCCTTTCTCACATCTTAAGAATTTGCTAGGAATGGTTAGATACTTTTCCAAACTTCTTTAATTTATTTTCATGTTTGGGTCTAGGTTTTCTCTTACCTTTTATGCTTTCAGGCTGTTTTTCCATTGAACCCTTGGATGAGATCAAGGGCTATATTATAGTATTATTTACGGTTTATTTGTACATTATAAATA
>CM061031.1:45123437-45314817 GCA_030763125.1 Hippophae gyantsensis
TTTCATAAGTTATCTCCCTACAAAATAATTATGTATATATATTAATATAACTCAAAATCATTGCTTTTGTCAACTATTCCGGGGTAAAATAAATTGGTTTAATGTAATTTAACTAACAAAATGTCTTATTTTGTTTTGCAAAAATAAAATATGTTATAATAATCTCATGTAAATAAACTCACACGTACTAGTTAATACAAAATATTATTAAAAATGTTAAAAGCAAATAAATAAAACATAAAGGTTTGCTTTTATATGCAGTAACTCATATTAAATAAAATCATTATTTTAAATAAAATCATACATAAGTAAAATCTATAAATATATATATTAGATTGAATAAAATAATTATTCACCAATTCATAAAATATTTTGGAAGGTGAAATATCATACATACCACATGTATCTTAATATTAGATGAAATTGAGAAACCAAGATTCAAAGACAAGTGGATTACCATTCGTGGAGTCGATACCGTAGATATAATCGTGCAATATGTAATGAAAATATGCAAATAATTTTTAAACCTATACCAAGCAACACTACATGATAATGTATGTATATTTAGTTTTTATCATAATAGGATGTAATAAATATTTCACGTATTTGTTTAATATTTATTAGATATCTTAACTTTATAATTAGGACGATTGCTAATAATTTTCCAAACATAAATAATATTTACAAAATTTCATAAGTTATCTCAATACAAAATACTATTGTATATATATTAATATAACTCAAAATATTTGTTTTTGTCAACTATTCTAGGGTAAAATAAATTGGTTTAATGTAATTTAACTAACCAAATGTCTTATTTTTATTTTGTAAAAATGAATTATGTTATAATAATCTCATGTAAATAAACACACACGTACTAGTTAATACAAAATATTATTAAAAAAGTTAAAAACAAATAAATAAAACATAAAGGTTTGCTTTTATATGTAGTAACTCATATTAAATAAAATCATTATTTTAAATAAAATCATACATAAGTAAAATCTATAAATATATATATTAGATTGAATAAAATAATTATTCACCAATTCATAAAATATATTGGAAGGTGAAATATCATACATACCACATGTATCTTAATATTTGATGAAATTGAGAAACCAAGAATCAAAGACAAGTGGATTATCATTCGTGGTGTCCATACCGTAGATATGATCGTGCAATATGAAATAAAATTATGCAAATAATTTTTACACCTATACCAAGCATCACTACATGATAATGTATGCATATTTAGTTTTTATCATATTAGGAGGTAATAAATATTTCACGTATTTTTTTAATACTTATTAGATATCTTAACTTTATAATTAGGACGATTTCTAATAATTTTCCAAACATAAATAATATTTACAAAATTTCATAAGTTATCTCCCTACAAAATAATTATGTATATATATTAATATAACTCAAAATCATTGCTTTTGTGAACTATTCCGGGGTAAAATAAATTGGTTTAATGTAATTTAACTAACCAAATGTCTTATTTTGTTTTGTAAAAATAAAATATGTTATAGTAATCTCATGTAAATAAACTCACACGTACTAGTTAATACAAAATATTATTAAAAATGTTAAAAACAAATAAATAAAACATAAAGGTTTGCCTTTATAAGCAATAACTCATATTAAATAAAATCATTATTTTAAATAAAATCATACATAAGTAAAATCTATAAATATATATATATTAGATTTAATAAAATAATTATTCACCAATTCAAAAAATATTTTGGAAGGTGAAATATCATACATACCACATGTATCTTAATATTAGATGAAATTGAGAAACCAAGATTCAAAGACAAGTGGATTATCATTCGTGGGGTCTATACCGTAGATATGATCGTGCAATATGAAATACAATTATGCAAATAATTTTTAAACCTGTACCAAGCATCACTACATGATAATGTATGCATATTTAGTTTTTATCATATTAGGAGGTAATAAATATTTCACGTATTTTTTTAATACTTATTAGATATCTTAACTTTATAATTAGGATGATTTCTAATAATTTTCCAAACATAAATAATATTTACAAAATTTCATAAGTTATCTCCCTACAAAATAATTATGTATATATATTAATATAACTCAAAATCATTGCTTTTGTCAACTATTTAAGGGTAAAATAAATTGGTTTAATGTAATTCAACTAACCAAATGTCTTATTTTGTTTTGTAAAAATGAATTATGTTATAATAATCTCATGTAAATAAACACACACGTACTAGTTAATACAAAATATTATTAAAAATGTTAAAAACAAATAAATAAAACATAAAGGTTTGCTTTTATATGCAATAACTCATATTAAATAAAATCGTTATTTCAAATAAAATCATACATAAGTAAAATCTATAAATATATATATTAGATTGAATAAAATAATTATTCACCAATTCAAAAAATATTTTGGAAGGTGAAATATCATACATACCACATGTATCTTAATATTAGATGAAATTGAGAAACCAAGATTCAAAGACAAGTGGATTATCATTCGTGGTGTCGATACCGTAGATATGATCGTGGAATATGAAATTAAATTATGCAAATAATTTTTAAACCTGTACCAAGGAACACTATATGAAAATGTAAGCAAATTTAGTTTTTATCATATTAGGAGGTAATAAATATTTCACGTATTTTTTTAATATTTATTAGATATCTTAACTTTATAATTAGGACGATTTCTAATAATTTTCCAAACATAAATAATATTTACAAAATTTCATAAGTTATCTCCCTACAAAATAATTATGTATATATGTTAATATAACTCAAAATCATTGCTTTTGTCAACTACTCCGGGTAAAATAAATTGGTTTAATGTCATTTCACTAACCAAATGTCTTATTTTGTTTTGTAATTATAAAATATGTTATAATAATCTCATGTAAATAAACTCACACGTACTAGTTAATACAAAATATTATTAAAAATGTTAAAAACAAATAAATAAAACATAAAGGTTTTTCTTTATATGCAATAACTCATATTAAATAAAATCATTATTTTAAATAAAATCATACATAAGTAAAATCTATAAATATATATATTAGATTGAATAAAATAATTATTTACCAATTCAAAAAATATTTGGGAAGGTGAAATATCATACATACCACATGTATCTTAATATTAGATGAAATTGAGAAACCAAGATTCAAAGACAAGTGGATTATCATTCGTGGGGTCTATACCGTAGATATGATCGTGCAATATGAAATAAAATTATGCAAATACTTTTTTAACCTATACCAAGAAACACTATATGATAATGTATGCATATTTAGTTTTTATCATATTAGGATGTAATAAATATTTCACGTATTTGTTTAATATTTATTAGATATCTTAACTTCATAAATAGATCGATTTCTAATAATTTTCCAAACACAAATAATATTTACAAAATTTCATAAGTTATCTCAATACAAAATACTATTGTATATATATTAATATAACTCAAAATAATTGCTTTTGTCAACTATTCTAGGGTAAAATAAATTGGTTTAATGTAATTTAACTAACCAAATGTCTTATTTTTATTTTGTAAAAATGAATTATGTTATAATAATCTCATGTAAATAAACACACACGTACTAGTTAATACAAAATATTATTAAAAAAGTTAAAAACAAATAAATAAAACATAAAGGTTTGCTTTTATATGCAATAACTCATATTAAACAAAATCGTTATTTCAAATAAAATCATACATTTGTAAAATCTATAAATATATATATTAGATTGAATAAAATAATTATTCACCAATTCAAAAATTATTTTGGAAGGTGAAATATCATACATACCACATGTATCTTAATATTAGATGAAATTGAGAAACCAAGATTCAAAGACAAGTGGATTCTCATTCGTGGGGTCTATACCTTAGATATGATCCTGCAATATGAAATACAATTATGCTAATAACTTTTAAACTTGTACCAATCAACACTATATGAAAATGCATGCATATTTAGTTTTTAGCATATTAGGAGATAATAAATATTTCACGTATTTTTTTAATACTTATTAGATATCTTAACTTTATAATTAGGACGATTTCTAATAATTTTCCAAACATAAATAATATTTACAAAATTTCATAAGTTATCTCCCTACAAAATAATAATGTATATATATTAATATAACTCAAAATCATTGCTTTTGTCAACTATTCTGGGGTAAAATAAATTGGTTTAATGTAATTTAACTAACCAAATGTCTTATTTTGTTTTGTAAAAATGAAATATGTTATAATAAACTCATGTAAATAAACTCACACATACTAGTTAATATAATATATTATTAAAAATGGTAAAAACAAATAAATAAAACACAAAGGTTTTCATTTATATGCAATAACTCATATTAAATAAAATCGTTATTTCAAATAACATCATACATATGTAAAATCTATAAATATATATATTAGATTGAATAAAATAATTATTCACCAATTCAAAAAATATTTTGGAAGGTGAAATATCATACATACCACATGTATCTTAATATTAGATGAAATTGAGAAATCAAGAATCAAAGACAAGTGGATTATCATTCGTGGTGGCGATACCGTAGATATGATCGGGCAATATAAAATAAAATTATGCAAATAATTTTTAAACCTGTACCAAGGAACACTATATGAAAATGTATGCAAATTTAGTTTTTATCATAATAGGAGGTAATAAATATTTCACGTATTTTTTTAATATTTATTAGATATCTTAACTTTATAATTAGGACGATTTGTAATAATTTTCCAAACATAAATAATATTTACAATATTTCATAAGTTATCTCCCTACAAAATAATTATGTATATATATTAATATAACTCAAAATCATTGCTTTTGTCAACTATTTAGGGATAATATAAATTGGTTTCATGTAATTTAACTAACCAAATGTCTTATTTTGTTTTGTAAAAATGAAATATGTTATAATAATCTCATGTAAATAAACTCACACATACTAGTTAATACAATATATTATTAAAAATGTTAAAAACAAATAAATAAAACATAAAGGTTTTCATTTTTATGCAATAACTCATATTAAACAAAATCGTTATTTCAAATAAAATCATACATAAGTAAAATCTATAAATATATATATTAGATTGAATAAAATAATTATTCACCAATTCAAAAAATATTTTGGAAGGTGAAATATCATACATACCACATGTATCTTAATATTAGATGAAATTGAGAAACCAAGATTCAAAGACAAGTGGATTATCATTCGTGGTGTCGATACCGTAGATATGATCGTGCAATATGAAATAAAATTATGCAAATAATTTTTAAACCTGTACCAAGCAACACTATATGATAATGTATGCATATTTAGTTTTTATCATATTAGGAGGTAATAAATATTTCACGTATTTTTTTAATATTTATTAGATATCTTAACTTTATAATTAGGACGATTTCTAATAATTTTCCAAACATAAATAATATTTACAAAATTTCATAAGTTATCTCCCTACAAAATAATTATGTATATATATTAATATAACTCAAAATCATTGCTTTTGTCAACTATTCCGGGGTAAAATAAATTGGTTTAATGTAATTTAACTAACCAAATGTCTTATTTTGTTTTGTAAAAATGAAATATGTTATAATAATCTCATGTAAAAAAACTCACACATACTAGTTAATACTAAATATTATTAAAAATGTTAAAAACAAATAAATAAAACATAAAGGTTTTCATTTATATGCAATAACTCATATTAAATAAAATCGTTATTTCAAATAACATCAAGCATATGTAAAATCTATAAATATATATGTTAGATTGAATAAAATAATTATTCACCAATTCAAAAAATATTTTGGAAGGTGAAATATCAAACATACCATATGTATCTTAATATTAGATGAAATTGAGAAACCAAGATTCAAAGACAAGTAGATTACCATTCGTGGAGTCGATACCGTAGATATGATCGTGCAATATGTAATGAAATTATGCAAATAATTTTTAAACCTGTACCAAGCAACACTACATGATAATGTATGCATATTTAGTTTTTATCATATTAGGATGTAATAAATATTTCACGTATTTGTTTAATATTTATTAGATATCTTAACTTTATAATTAGGACGATTTCTAATAATTTTCCAAACATAAATAATTTTTACAAAGTCTCATAAGTTATCTTCCTACAAAATAATTATGTATATATATTAATATAACTCAAAATCATTGCTTTTGTCAACTATTCTGGGGTAAAATAAATTGGTTTAATGTAATTTAACTAACCGAATGTCTTATTTTGTTTTGTAAAAATGAAATATGTTATAATAAACTCATGTAAATAAACTCACACATACTAGTTAATATAATATATTATTAAAAATGTTAAAAACAAATAAATAAAACATAAAGGTTTTCATTTATATGCAATAACTCATATTAAATAAAATCGTTATTTCAAATAACATCATACATAAGTAAAATCTATAAATATATATATATATTAGATTGAATAAAATAATTATTCACCATTTCATAAAATATTTTGGAAGGTGATATTTCATACATACCACATGTATCTTAATATTAGATGAAATGGAGAAACCAAGATTCAAAGAAAAGTGGATTATCATTCGTGGTGTCGATGTCGTAGATATGATCGTGCAATATGTAAAAAAATTATGCAAATAATTTTTAAACCTGTACCAAGAAACACTATATGATAATGTATGCATATTTAGTTTTTATCATATTAGGAGATAATAAATATTTCACGTATATTTTTAATATTTATTAGATATCTTAACTTTATAATTAGGACGATTTCTAATAATTTTCCAAACATAAATAATATTTACAATATTTCATAAGTTATCTCCCTACAAAATAATTATGTATATATATTAATATAACTCAAAATCATTGCTTTTGTCAACTATTTTGGGGTAATATAAATTGGTTTCATGTAATTTAACTAACCAAATGTCTTATTTTGTTTTGTAAAAATGAAATATGCTATAATAATCTCATGTAAATAAACTCAAAGATACTAGTTAATACTAAATTTTATTAAAAATGTTAAAAACAAATAAATAAAACATAAAGGTTTTCATTTATATGCAATAACTCATATTAAATAAAATCGTTATTTCAAATAACATCAAGCATATGTAAAATCTATAAATATATATGTTAGATTGAATAAAATAATTATTCACCAATTCAAAAAATATTTTGGAAGGTGAAATATCAAACATACCATATGTATCTTAATATTAGATGAAATTGAGAAACCAAGATTCAAAGACAAGTAGATTACCATTCGTGGAGTCGATACCGTAGATATGATCGTGCAATATGTAAGGAAATTATGCAAATAATTTTTAAACCTGTACCAAGCAAAACTACATGATAATGTATGCATATTTAGTTTTTATCATATTAGAATGTAATAAATATTTCACGTATTTTTTTAATATTTATTAGATATCTTAACTTTATAATTAGGACGATTTCTAATAATTTTCCAAACATAAATAATTTTTACAAAGTTTCATAAGTTATCTTCCTACAAAATAATTATGTATATATAATAATATAACTCAAAATCATTGCTTTTGTCAACTATTCTGGGGTAAAATAAATTGGTTTAATGTAATTTAACTAACCAAATGTCTTATTTTGTTTTGTAAAAATGAAATATGTTATAATAAACTCATGTAAATAAACTCACACATACTAGTTAATATAATATATTATTAAAAATGTTAAAAACAAATAAATAAAACATAAAGGTTTTCATTTATATGCAATAACTCATATTAAATAAAATCGTTATTTCAAATAACATCATACATATGTAAAATCTATAAATATATATATATATTAGATTGAATAAAATAATTATTCAGCAATTCAAAAAATATTTTGGAAGGTGAAATATCATACATACCACATGTATCTTAATATTAGATGAAATTGAGAAATCAAGAATCAAAGACAAGTGGATTATCATTCGTGGTGTCGATACCGTAGATATGATCGTGGAATATGAAATTAAATTATGCAAATAATTTTTAAACCTGTACCAAGGAACACTATATGAAAATGTAAGCAAATTTAGTTTTTATCATATTAGGAGGTAATAAATATTTTACGTATTTTTTTAATATTTATTAGATATCTTAACTTTATAATTAGGACGATTTCTAATAATTTTCCAAACATAAATAATATTTACAAAATTTCATAAGTTATCTCCCTACAAAATAATTATGTATATATATTAATATAACTCAAAATCATTGCTTTTGTCAACTATTCAGTGGTAAAATAAATTGGTTTAATGTAATTTAACTAACAAAATGTCTTATTTTGTTTTGTAAAAATGAAATATGTTATAATAATCTCATGTAAATAAACTCACACGTACTAGTTAATACTAAATATTATTAAAAATGTTAAAAACAAATAAATAAAACATAAAGGTTTGCCTTTATATGCAGTAACTCATATTAAATAAAATCATTATTTTAAATAAAATCATACATAAGTAAAATCTATAAATATATATATTAGATTGAATAAAATAATTATTCACCAATTCATAAAATATTTTGGAAGGTGAAATATCATACATACCACATGTATCTTAATATTAGATGAAATTGAGAAACCAAGATTCAAAGAAAAGTGGATTATCATTCGTGGTGTCGATACCGTAGATATGATCGTGCAATATGAAATAAAATTATGCAAATAATTTTTACACCTATACCAAGCAACACTATATGATAATGTATGCATATTTAGTTTTTATCATATTAGGAGGTAATAAATATTTGACGTATTTTTTTAATACTTATTAGATATCTTGCCTTTATAAATAGGACGATTTCTAATAATTTTTCAAACATAAATAATATTTACAAAATTTCATAAGTTATCTCCCTACAAAATAATTATGTATATATATTAATATAACTCAAAATCATTGCTTTTGTCAACTATTCCGGGGTAAAATAAATTTGTTTAATGTAATTTAACTAACCAAATGTCTTATTTTGTTTTGTAAAAATAAAATATGTTATAGTAATCTCATGTAAATAAACTCACACGTACTAGTTAATACAAAATATTATTAAAAATGTTAAAAACAAATAAATAAAACATAAAGGTTTTTCTTTATATGCAATAACTCATATTAAATAAAATCATTATTTTAAATAAAATCATACATAAGTAAAATCTATAAATATATATTAGATTTAATAAAATAATTATTCACCAATTCAAAAAATATTTTGGAAGGTGAAATATCATACATACCACATGTATCTTAATATTAGATGAAATTGAGAAACCAAGATTCAAAGACAAGTGGATTATCATTCGTGGGGTCTATACCGTAGATATGATCGTGCAATATGAAATACAATTATGCAAATAATTTTTAAACCTGTACCAAGCAACATTTTAAGTAAATGTATGCATATTTAGTTTTTATCATATTAGGATGTAATAAATATTTCACGTATTTGTTTAATATTTATTAGATATCTTAACTTTATAATTAGGACGATTTCTAATTATTTTCCAAACATAAATAATTTTTACAAAGTTTCATAAGTTATCTTCCTACAAAATAATTATGTATAAATATTAATATAACTCAAAATCATTGCTTTTGTCAACTATTCTGGGGTAAAATAAATTGGTTTAATGTAATTTAACTAAGCAAATGTCTTATTTTGTTTTGTAAAAATGAAATATGTTATAATAAACTCATGTAAATAAACTCACACATACTAGTTAATACAATATATTATTAAAAATGTTAAAAACAAATAAATAAAACATAAAGGTTTTCATTTTTATGCAATAACTCATATTAAATAAAATCATTATATCAAATAACATCATACATATGTAAAATCTATAAATATATATATATTAGATTTAATAAAATAATTATTCACCAATTCAAAAAATATTTTGGAAGGTGAAATATCATACATACCACATGTATCTTAATATTAGATGAAATTGAGAAATCAAGAATCAAAGACAAGTGGATTATCATTCGTGGTGTCGATACCGTAGATATGATCGTGCCATATGAAATAAAATTATGCAAATAATTTTTAAACCTGTACCAAGGAACACTATATGAAAATGTATGCAAATTTAGTTTTTAACATATTAGGAGGTAATAAATATTTCACGTATTTTTTTAATATTTATTAGATATCTTAACTTTATAAATAGGACGATTTCTAATAATTTTCCAAACATAAATAATATTTACAATATTTCATAAGTTATCTCCCTTCAAAATAATTATGTATATATATTAATATAACTCAAAATCATTGCTTTTGTCAACTATTTTGGGGTAATATAAATTGGTTTCATGTAATTTAACTAACCAAATGTCTTATTTTGTTTTGTAAAAATGAAATATGTTATAATAATCTCATGTAAATAAACTCACACATACTAGTTAATACTAAATTTTTTTAAAAATGTTAAAAACAAATAAATAAAACATAAAGGTTTTCATTTATATGCAATAACTCATATTAAATAAAATCGTTATTTCAAATAACATCAAGCATATGTAAAATCTATAAATATATATGTTAGATTGAATAAAATAATTATTCACCAATTCAAAAAATATTATGGAAGGTGAAATATCAAACATACCATATGTATCTTAATATTAGATGAAATTGAGAAACCAAGATTCAAAGACAAGTGGATTATCATTCGTGGTGTCGATACCGTAGATATGATCGTGCAATATGAAATAAAATTATGCTAATAATTTTTACACCTATACCAAGCAACACTATATGATAATGTATGCATATTTAGTTTTTATCATATTAGGATGTAATAAATATTTCACGTATTTGTTTAATATTTATTAGATATCTTAACTTCATAAATAGGACGATTTCTAATAATTTTCCAAACACAAATAATATTTTCAAAATTTCATAAGTTATCTCCCTACAAAATTCTTATGTGTATATATTAATATAACTCAAAATCATTGCTTTTGTCAACTATTCTGGGGTAAAATAAATTGGTTTAATGTAATTTAACCTACCAAATGTCTTATTTTGTTTTGTAAAAATGAAATATGTTATAATAAACTCAGGTAAATAAACTCACACATACTAGTTAATATAATATATTATTAAAAATGTTAAAAACAAATAAATAAAACATAAAGGTTTTCATTTATATGCAATAACTCATATTAAATAAAATCGTTATTTCAAATAACATCATACATATGTAAAATCTATAAATATATATATATTAGATTGAATAAAATAATTATTCACCAATTCAAAAAATATTTTGGAAGGTGAAATATCATACATACCACATGTATCTTAATATTAGATGAAATTGAGAAATCAAGAATCAAAGACAAGTGGATTATCATTCGTGGTGTCGATACCGTAGATATGATCGTGCCATATGAAATAAAATTATGCAAATAATTTTTAAACCTGTACCAAGGAACACTATATGAAAATGTATGCAAATTTAGTTTTTAACATATTAGGAGGTAATAAATATTTCACGTATTTTTTTAATATTTATTAGATATCTTAACTTTATAATTAGGACGATTTCTAATAATTTTCCAAACATAAATAATTTTTACAATATTTCATAAGTTATCTCCCTACAAAATAATTATGTATATATATTAATATAACTCAAAATCATTGCTTTTGTCAACTATTTTGGGGTAATATAAATTGGTTTCATGTAATTTAACTAACCAAATGTCTTATTTTGTTTTGTAAAAATGAAATATGTTATAATAATCTCATGTAAATAAACTCACACATACTAGTTAATACTAAATTTTATTAAAAATGTTAAAAACAAATAAATAAAACATAAAGGTTTTCATTTATATGCAATAACTCATATTAAATAAAATCGTTATTTCAAATAACATCAAGCATATGTAAAATCTATAAATATATATGTTAGATTGAATAAAATAATTATTCACCAATTCAAAAAATATTTTGGAAGGTGAAATATCAAACATACCATATGTATCTTAATATTAGATGAAATTGAGAAACCAAGATTCAAAGATAAGTAGATTTCCATTCGTGGAGTCGATACCGTAGATATGATCGTGCAATATGTAATGAAATTATGCAAATAATTTTTAAACCTGTACCAAGCAACACTACATGATAATGAATGCATATTTAGTTTTTATCATATTAGGATGTAATAAATATTTCACGTATTTGTTTAATATTTATTAGATATCTTAACTTTATAATTAGGACGATTTCTAATAATTTCCCAAACATAAATAATATTTTCAAAATTTCATAAGTTATCTCCCTACAAAATAATAATGTATATATATTAATATAACTCAAAATCATTGCTTTTGTCAACTATTCCGGGGTAAAATAAATTGGTTTAATGTAATTTAACCAACCAAATGTCTTATTTTGTTTTGTAAAAATGAAATATGTTATTATAATCTCTTGTAAATAAACTCACACGTCCTAGTTAATACTAAATATTATTAAAAATGTTAAAAACAAATAAATAAAACATAAAGGTTTGCATTTATATGCAATAACTCATATTAATTTAAATCGTTATTTCAAATAACATCATACATAAGTAAAATCTATAAATATATATTTAGATTGAATAAAATAATTATTTACCAATTCAAAAAATATTTTGGAAGGTGAAATATCATACATACCACATGTATCTTAATATTAGATGAAATTGAGAAACCAAGATTGAGAGACAAGTGGATTATCATTCGTGGTGTCGATACCGTAGATATGATCGTGCAATATGAAATAAAATTATGCAAATAATTTTTACACCTATACCAAGAAACACTATATGATAATGTATGCATATTTAGTTTTTATCATATTAGGATGTAATAAATATTTCACGTATTTGTTTAATATTTATTAGATATCTTAACTTCATAAATAGGACGATTTCTAATAATTTTCCAAACACAAATAATATTTTCAAAATTTCATAAGTTATCTCCCTACAAAATTCTTATGTATATATGTTAATATAACTCAAAATCATTGCTTTTGTCAACTATTCCGGGGTAAAATAAATTGCTTTAATGTAATTTAACTAACCAAATGTCTTATTTTGTTTTGTAAAAATGAAATATGTTATAATAATCTCTTGTAAATAAACTCACACGTACTAGTTAATACTAAATATTATTAAAAATGTTAAAAACAAATAAATAAAACATAAAGGTTTGCCTTTATATGTAATAACTCATATTAAACAAAATCATTAGTTCAAATAAAATCATACAAATGTAAAATCTATAAATATATATATTAGATTGAATAAAATAATTATACTCCAATTCAAAAAATATTTTGGAAGGTGAAATATCATACATACCACATGTATCTTAATATTAGATGAAATTGAGAAACCAAGATTCAAAGACAAGTGGATTATCATTCGTGGGGCCTATACCGTAGATATGATCGTGCAATATGAAATACAATTATGCCAATAATTTTTAAACCTGTACCAAGGAACACTATATGAAAATGTATGCATATTTAGTTTTTATCATATTAGGAGGTAATAAATATTTCACGTATTTTTTTAATACTTATTAGATATCTTAACTTTATAATTAGGACGATTTCTAATAATTTTCCAAACATAAATAATATTTACAAAATTTCATAAGTTATCTCCCTACAAAATAATAATGTATATATATTAATATAACTCAAAATCATTGTTTTTGTCAACTATTCTGGGGTAAAATAAATTGGTTTAATGTAATTTAACTAACCAAATTTCTTATTTTGTTTTGTAAAAATGAAATATGTTATAATAAACTCATGTAAATAAACTCACACATACTAGTTAATATAATATATTATTAAAAATGTTAAAAACAAATAAATAAAACATAAAGGTTTTCATTTATATGCAATAACTCATATTAAATAAAATCGTTATTTCAAATAACATCATACATATGTAAAATCTATAAATATATATATATTAGATTGAATAAAATAATTATTCACCAATTCAAAAAATATTTTGGAAGGTGAAATATCATACATACCACATGTATCTTAATATTAGATGAAATTGAGAAACCAAGATTCAAAGAAAAGTGGATTATCATTCGTGGTGTCGATACCGTAGATATGATCGTGCAATATGAAATAAAATTATGCAAATAATTTTTACACCTGTACCAAGCAACACTATATGATAATGTATGCATATTTAGTTTTTATCATATTAGGAGGTAATAAATATTTCACGTATGTTTTTAATATTTATTAGATATCTTAACTTTATAATTAGGACGATTTCTAATAATTTTCCAAACATAAATAATATTTACAAAATTTCATAAGTTATCTCCCTAGAAAATAATTATATATATATATTAATATAACTCAAAATTAGTGCTTTTGTCAACTATTCCGGGGTAAAATAATTGGTTTAATGTAATTTAACTAACCAAATGTCTTATTTTGTTTTGTAAAAATGAAATATGTTATAATAATCTCATGTAGATAACCTCACACATACTAGTTAATACAATATATTATTACAAATGTTAAAAACAAATAAATAAGACATAAAGGTTTTCATTTATATGCAATAACTCATATTAAATAAAATCGATATTTCAAATAACATCATACATATGTAAAATCTATATATATATATATTAGATTGAATAAAATAATTATTCACCAATTCAAAAAATATTTTGGAAGGTGAAATATCATACATACCACATGTATCTTAATATTAGATGAAATTGAGAAACCAAGATTCAAAGACAAGTGGATTATCATTCGTGGGGTCGATACCGTAGATATGATCGTACAATATGAAATACAATTATGCAAATAATTTTTAAACCTGTACCAAGGAACACTATATGAAAATGTATGCGAATTTAGTTTTTATCATATTAGGAGGTAATAAATATTTCACGTATTTTTTTAATACTTATTAGATATCTTAACTTTATAATTAGGACGATTTCTAATAATTTTCCAAAGATAAATAATATTTACAAAATTTCATAAGTTATCTCCCTACAAAATAATAATGTATATATATTAATATAACTCAAAATCATTGCTTTCGTTAACTATTCCGGGGTAAAATAATTGGTTTAATGTAATTTAACTAACCAAATGTCTTATTTTGTTTTGTAAAAATGAAATATGTTATAATAATCTCATGTAAATAAACTCACACATACTAGTTAATACTAAATATTATTAAAAATGTTAAAAACAAATAAATAAAACATAAAGGTTTGCATTTATATGCAATAACTCATATTAAACAAAATCGTTAGTCCAAATAAAATCATACAAATGTAAAATCTATTAATATATATATTAGATTGAATAAAATAATTATTCACCAATTCAAAAAATATTTTGGAAGGTGAAATATCATACATACCACATGTATCTTAATATTAGATGAAATTGAGAAACCAAGATTCAAAGACAAGTGGATTATCATTCGTGGGGTCTATACCGTAGATATGATTGTGCAATATGAAATACAATTATGCAAATAATTTTTAAACCTGTACCAAGCAACATTATATGAAAATGTATGCATATTTAGTTTTTATCATATTAGGAGGTAATAAATATTTTACGTATTTTTTTAATACTTATTAGATATCTTAACATTATAATTAGGACGATTTCTAATAATTTTCCAAACATAAATAATATTAACAAAATTTCATAAGTTATCTCCCTACAAAATAATAATGTATATATATTAATATAACTCAAAATCATTGTTTTTGTCAACTATTCTGGGGTAAAATAAATTGGTTTAATGTAATTTAACTAACCAAATTTCTTATTTTGTTTTGTAAAAATGAAATATGTTATAATAAACTCATGTAAATAAACTCACACATACTAGTTAATATAATATATTATTAAAAATGTTAAAAACAAATAAATAAAACGTAAAGGTTTGCCTCTATATGCAATAACTCATATTAAATAAAATCATTATTTCAAATAAAATCATACATAAGTAAAACCTATAAATATATATATTAGATTGAATAAAATAATTATTCACCAATTCAAAAAATATTTTGGAATGTGAAATATCATACATACCATATGTATCTTAATATTAGATGAAATTGAGAAACCAAGTTTCAAAGACAAGTTGATTATCATTTGTGGTGTCGATACCGTAGATATGATCGTGCAATATGAAATAAAATTATGCAAATAATTTTTAAAACTGTACCAAGCAACACTACATTATAATGTATTGATATTTAGTTTTTATCATATTAGGATGTAATAAATATTTCACGTATTTGTTTAATATTTATTAGATATCTTAACTTCATAAATAGGACGATTTCTAATAATTTTCCAAACACAAATAATATTTTCAAAATTTCATAAGTTATCTCCCTACAAAATTCTTATGTATATATGTTAATATAACTCAAAATCATTGCTTTTGTCAACTATTCCGGGGTAAAATAAATTGCTTTAATGTAATTTAACTAACCAAATGTCTTATTTTGTTTTGTAAAAATGAAATATGTTATAATAATCTCATGTAAATAAACTCACACGTACTAGTTAATACTAAATATTATTAAAAATGTTAAAAACAAATAAATAAAACATAATGGTTTCCCTTTATATGTAATAAATCATATTAAATAAAATCATTATTTTAAATAAAATCATACATAAGTAAAATCTATAAATATATATATTAGATTGAATAAAATAATTATTTACCAATTCCAAAAATATTTTGGAAGGTGAAATATCATACATACCGCATGTATCTTAATATTAGATGAAAATGAGAAACCAAGATTGAGAGACAAGTGGATTATCAGTCGTGGTGTCGATACCGTAGATATGATCGTGCAATATGAAATAAAATTATGCTAATAATTTTTAAACCTATACCAAGCAACACTATATGATAATGTATGCATATTTAGTTTTTATCATATTAGGAGGTAATAAATATTTCACGTATTTTTTTAATATTTATAAGATATCATAACTTTATAATAAGGACGATTTCTAGTAATTTTCCAAACATAAATAATATTTACAAAATTTCAAAAGTTATCTCCCTTTAAAATAATTATGTATATGTATTAATATAACACAAAATCATTGCTTTTGTCAACTATTCCGGGGTAAAATAAATTGGTTTAATGTCATTTAATTAACCAAATGTCTTATTTTGTTTTGTAAAAATGAAATATGTTATAATAATCTCATGTAAATAAACTCACACGTACTAGTTAATACAAAATATTATTAGAAATGTTAAAAACAAATAAATAAAACATAAAGGTTTGCCTTTATATGTAATAACTCATATTAAATAAAATCATTATTTTAAATAAAATCATACATAAGTAAAATCTATAAATATATATATTAGATTGAATAAAATAATTATTCACCAATTCAAAAAATATTTTGGAAGGTGAAATATCATACATACCACATGTATCTTAATATTAGATGAAATGGAGAAACCAAGATTCAAAGAAAAGTGGATTATCATTCGTGGTGTCGATACCGTAGATATGATCGTGCAATATGAAATAAAATTATGCAAATTAAATATTAAACATGTACCAAGCAACACTATATGATAATGTATGCATATTTAGTTTTTATCATATTAGGATTTAATAAATATTTCACGTATTTTTTTAATATTTATTAAATATCTTAACTTTATAATTAGGACGATTTCTAATAATTTTCCAAACATAAATAATATTTACAAAATTTCATAAGTTATCTCCCTACAAAATACTATTGTATATATAATAATATAACTCAAAATCATTACTTTTGTCAACTATATTGGGGTAAAATAAATTGGTTTAATGTAATTTAACTAACCAAATGTCTTATTTTTTTTGTAAAAATGAAATATGTTATAATAATCTCGTGTAAATAAACTCACACGTACTAGTTCATACAAAATATTATTAAAAATGTTAAAAACAAATAAATAAAACATAAAGGTGTGCCTTTATATGCAATAACTCATATTAAATAAAATCATTATTTCAAATAAAATCATACATAAGTAAAACCTATAAATATATATATTAGATTGAATAAAATAATTATTCACCAATTCAAAAAATATTTTGGAATGTGAAATATCATACATACCATATGTATCTTAATATTAGATGAAATTGAGAAACCAAGTTTCAAAGACAAGTTGATTATCATTTGTGGTGTCGATACCGTAGATATGATCGTGCAATATGAAATAAAATTATGCAAATAATTTTTAAAACTGTACCAAGCAACACTACATTATAATGTATTGATATTTAGTTTTTATCATATTAGGAGGTAATAAATATTTCACGTATTTTTTTAAAATTTATTAAATATCTTAACTTTATAATTAGGACGATTTCTAATAATTTTCCAAACATAAATAATATTTAGAAAATTTCAAAAGTTATCTCCCTACAAAATACTTATATATATGTATTAATATAACCCAAAATCATTGCTTTTGTCAACTATTCTGGGGTAAAATAAATTGGTTTAATGTCATTTAACTAACCAAATGTCTTATTTTGTTTTGTAAAAATGAAATATGTTACAATAATCTCATGTAAATAAACTCACATGTACTAGTTAATACTAAATATTGTTAGAAATGTTAAGAACAAATAAATAAAACATAAAGGTTTTACTTTATATGCAATAAATCATATTAAATAAAATCATTATTATAAATAAAATCATACATAAGTAAAATCTATAAATATATATATTAGATTGAATAAAATAATTATTCACCAATTCAAAAAATATTTTAGAAGGTGAAATATCATACATACCACATGTATCTTAATATTAGATGAAATTGAGAAACCAAGATTCAAAGACAAGTGGATTATCATTCCTGGTGTCGATACCGTAGATATGATCGTGCAATATGTAATGAAATTATGCAAATAATTTTTAAACCTGTACCAAGCAACACTATATGATAATGTATGCATATTTAGTTTTTATCATATTAGGAGGTAATAAATATTTCACGTATTTTTTTAATATTTATAAGATATCATAACTTTATAATAAGGACGATTTCTAGTAATTTTCCAAACATAAATAATATTTACAAAATTTCAAAAGTTATCTCCCTTTAAAATAATTATGTATATGTATTAATATAACACAAAATCATTGCTTTTGTCAACTATTCCGGGGTAAAATAAATTGGTTTAATGTCATTTAATTAACCAAATGTCTTATTTTGTTTTGTAAAAAAGAAATATGTTATAATAATCTCATGTAAATAAACTCACACGTACTAGTTAATACAAAATATTATTAGAAATGTTAAAAACAAATAAGTAAAACATAAATGTTTGCCTTTATATGCAATAACTCATATTAAATAAAATCCTTATTTCAAATAAAATCATACATAAGTAAAATCTATAAATATATATATTAGATTGAATAAAATAATTATTCACCAATTCAAAAAATATTTTGGGAGGTGAAATATCATAAATACCACATGTATCTTGATATTAGATGAAATTGAGAAACCAAGATTCAAAGACAAGTGGATTACCATTCGTGGTGTCAATACCGTAGATATGATCGTGCAATATGTAATGAAATTATGCAAATAATTTTTAAACATGTACCAAGCAACACTATATGATAATGTATGCATATTTAGTACTTATCATATTAGGAGGTAATAAATATTTCACGTATTTTTTTAATATTTATTAGATATCTTAACTTTATAATTAGGACGATTTCTAATAATTTTCCAAACATAAATAATATTTACAAAATTTCATAAGTTATCTCCCTACAAAATAATTATGTATATATGTTAATATAACTCAAAATCATTGCTTTTGTCAACTACTCCGGGTAAAAAAAATTGGTTTAATGTCATTTAACTAACCAAATGTCTTATTTTGTTTTGTAAAAATGAAATATGTTATAATAATCTCATGTAAATAAACTCACACGTACTAGTTAATACTAAATATTATTAAAAATGTTAAAAACAAATAAATAAAACATAAAGGTTTGCCTTTATATGTAATAACTCATATTAAATAAAATCATTATTTTAAATAAAATTATACATAAGTAAAATCTATAAATATATATATTAGATTGAATAAAATAATTATTCACCAAATCATAAAATATTTTGGAAGGTGAAATATCATACATACCACATGTATCTTAATATTTGATGAAATTGAGAAACCAAGATTCAAAGAAAAGTGGATTATCATTCGTGGTGTCGATACCGTAGATATGATCGTGCAATATGAAATAAAATTATGCAAATAATTTTTAAACCTGTACCAAGCAACACTATATGATAATGTATGCATATTTAGTTTTTATCATATTAGGAGGTAATAAATATTTCACGTATTTTTTTAATATTTATTAGATATCTTAACTTTATAATTAGGACGATTTCTAATAATTTTCCAAACATAAATAATATTTACAAAATTTCATAAGTTATCTCCCTACAAAATAATTATGTATATATGTTAATATAACTCAAAATCATTGCTTTTGTCAACTACTCCAGGTAAAATAAATTGGTTTAATGTCGTTTAACTAACAAATGTCTTATTTTGTTTTGTAAAAATGAAATTTGTTATAATAATCTCATGTAAATAAACTCACACGTACTAGTTAATACAAAATATTGTTAGAAATGTTAAGAACAAATAAATAAAACATAAAGGTTTGCCTCTATATGCAATAACTCATATTAAATAAAATCATTATTTTAAATAAAATCATACATAAGTAAAATCTATAAATATATATATTAGATTGAATAAAATAATTATTCACCATTTCATAAAATATTTTGGAAGGTGATATTTCATACATACCACATGTATCTTAATATTAGATGAAATGGAGAAACCAAGATTCAAAGAAAAGTGGATTATCATTCGTGGTGTCGATGCCGTAGATATGATCGTGCAATATGTAAAAAAACTATGCAAATAATTTTTAAACATGTACCAAGCAACACTATATGATAATGTATGCATATTTAGTTTTTATCATATTAGGATGTAATAAATATTTCACGTATTTTTTTAATATTTATTAGATATCTTAACTTTATAATTAGGACGATTTCTAATAATTTTGCAAACATAAATAATATTTACAAAATTTCATAAGTTATCTCCCTACAAAATACTTATGTATATATATTAATATAACTCAAAATCATTGCTTTTGTCAACAATTCCGGTGTAAAATAAATTGGTTTAATGTCATTTAACTAACAAATGTCTTATTTTGTTTTGTAAAAATGAAATTTGTTATAATAATCTCATGTAAATAAACTCACACGTACTAGTTAATACTAAATATTATTAAAAATGTTAAAAACAAATAAATAAAACATAAAGGTTTGCCTTTATATGTAATAACTCATATTAAATAAAATCATTATTTTAAATAAAATCATACATAAGTAAAATCTATAAATATATATATTAGATTGAATAAAATAATTATTTACCAATTCAAAAAATATTTTGGAAGGTGAAATATCATACATACCACATGTATCTTAATATTAGATGAAATTGAGAAACCATGATTCAAAGACAAGTGGATTATCATTCGTGGTGTCGATACCGTAGATATGATCGTGCAATATGAAATAAAATTATGCAAATAATTTTTAAACCTGTACCAAGCAACACTATATGATAATGTATGCATATTTAGTTTTTATCATATTAGGAGGTAATAAATATTTCACGTATTTTTTTAATATTTATTAGATATCTTAACTTTATAATTAGGACGATTTCTAATAATTTTCCAAACATAAATAATATTTACAAAATTTCATAAGTTATCTCCCTACAAAATACTTATGTATACGTATTAATATAACACAAAATCATTGCTTTTGTCAACTATTCCGGTGTAAAATAAATTGGTTTAATGTCATTTAACTAACCAAATGTCTTATTTTGTTTTGTAAAAATGAAATATGTTATAATAATCTCATGTAAATAAACTCATACGTACTAGTTAATACAAAATATTATTAAAAATGTTAAAAACAAATAAATGAAACATAAAGGTTTTTCTTTATATGCAATAACTCATATTAAATAAAATCATAAATAAGTAAAATCTATAAATATATCTATTAGATTGAATAAAATAATTATGCACCAATTCAAAAAATATTTTGGAAGGTGAAATGTCATACATACCACATGTATCTTAATATTAGATGAAATTGAGAAACCAAGATTCAAAGTCAAGTGGATTATCATTCGTGGTGTCGATACCGTAGATATGATCGTGCAGTATGTAATGATATTATGCAAATAATTTTTAAACCTGTACCAAGCTGCACTATATGATAATGTATGCATATTTAGTTTTTATCATATTAGGATGTAATAAATATTTCACGTATTTTTTTAATATTTATTTGATATCTTAAATTTAAAATTAGGACGATTTCTAGTGATTTTCCAAACATAAATAATATTTACAAAATTTCATAAGTTATCTCAATACAAAATACTATTGTATATATATTTATATAACTCAAAATCATTGCTTTTCTCAACTATTCCGGGGTAAAATAAATTGTTTTAATGTTATTTAACTAACAAATGTCTTATTTTGTTTTGTAAAAATGAAATTTATTATAATAATCTCATGTAAATAAACTCACACGTACTAGTTAATACTAAATATTATTAAAAATGTTAAAAACAAATAAATAAAACATAAAGGTTTGCCTTTATATGTAATAACTCATATTAAATAAAATCATTACTTTAAATAAAATCATACATAAGTAAAATCTATAAATATATATATTAGATTGAATAAAATAATTATTTACCAATTCAAAAAATATTTTGGAAGGTGAAATATCATACATACCACATGTATCTAAATATTAGATGAAATTGAGAAACCATGATTCAAAGACAAGTGGATTACCATTTGTGGTATCGATACCGTAGATATGATCGTGCAATATGTAATAAAATTATGCAAATAATTTTTAAACCTGTACCAAGCAACACTATATGATAATGTATGCATATTTAGTTTTTATCATATTAGGATGTAATAAATATTTCACGTATTTTTTTAATATTTATTAGATATCTTAACTTTATAATTAGGACGATTTCTAATAATTTTGCAAACATAAATAATATTTACAAAATTTCATAAGTTATCTCCCTACAAAATACTTATGTATATATATTAATATAACTCAAAATCATTGCTTTTGTCAACTATTCCGGGGTAAAATAAATTGGTTTAATGTAATTTAACTAACCAAATGTCTTATTTTGTTTTGTAAAAATGAAATATGTTATAATAATCTCATGTAAATAAACTCACACGTACTAGTTAATACTAAATGTTATTAAAAATGTTAAAAACAAATAAATAAAATATAATGGTTTACCTTTATATGAAATAACTTATATTAAATAAAATCATTATTTTAAATAAAATCATTATTTTAAATAAAATCATACATAAGTAAAATCTATAAATATATATATTAGATTGAATAAAATAATTATTTACCAATTCAAAAAATATTTGGGATGGTGACATATCATACATACCACATGTATCTTAACATTAGATGAAATTGAGAAACCAAGATTCAAAGACAAGTGGATTATCATTCGTGGTGTCGATACCGTAGATATTATCGTGCAGTATGTAATGAAATTATGCAAATAATTTTTAAACCTGTACCAAGCAACACTATATGATAATGTATGCATATTTAGTTTTTATCATATTAGGATGTAATAAATATTTCACGTATTTTTTTAATATTTATTTGATATCTTAACTTTATAATTAGGACGATTTCTAATAATTTTCCAAACATAAATAATATTTACAAAATTTCATAAGTTATCTCCCTACAAAATACTATTGTATATATATTAATATAACTTAAAATCATTGCTTTTGTCAACTATTCCGGTGTAAAATAAATTGGTTTCAAAAAATATTTTGGAAGGTGAAGTATCATACATACCACATTTATCTTAATATTAGATGAAATTGAGAAACCAAGATTCAAAGACAAGTGGATTATCATTCCTGGTGTCGATACCATAGATATAATCGTGCAATATGTAATAAAATTATGCAAATAATTTTTAAACCTGTACCAAGCAACACTATATGATAATGTATGCATATTTAGTTTTTATCATATTAGGAGGTAATAAATCTTTCACGTATTTTTTTAATATTTATTTGATATCTTAAATTTAAAATTAGGACGATTTCTAGTGATTTTCCAAACATAAATAATATTTACAAAATTTCATAAGTTATCTCAATACAAAATACTATTGTATATATATTTATATAACTCAAATCATTACTTTTGTCAACTATTCTAGGGTAAAATAAATTGTTTTAATGTAATTTAACAAACCAAATGTCTTATTTTGTTTTGTAAACATGAAATTTATTATAATAATCTCATGTAAATAAACTCACACCTACTACTTTATACTAAATATTATTAAAAATGTTAAAAACAAATAAATAAAACATAATGGTTTACCTTTATATGCAATAACTCATATTAAATAAAATCATTATTTTAAATAAAATTATATATAAGTAAAATCTATAAATATAAATATTAGATTGAATAAAATAATTATTTACCAATTAAAAAAAATATTTTGGAAGGTGAAATATCATACATACCACATGTATCTTAATATTAGATGAAATTGAGAAACCAAGATTCAAAGACAAGTGGATTATCATTCGTGGTGTGAATACCGTAGATATTATCGTGCAGTATGTAATGAAATTATGCAAATAATTTTTAAACTTGTACCAAGCAACACTATATGGTAATGTATGCATATTTAGTTTTTATCATATTAGGATGTAATAAATATTTCACGTATTTTTTTAATATTTATTAGATATCTTAACTTTATAATTAGGACGATTTCTAATAATTTTCCAAAAACAAATAATATTTACAAAATTTCATAAGTTATCTCCCTACAAAATTCTTATGTTTATATATTAATATAACTCATAATCATTGCTTTTGTCAACTATTCCGGGGTAAAATAAATTGCTTTAATGTAATTTAACTAACCAAATGTCTTATTTTGTTTTGTAAAAATGAAATATGTTATAATAATCTCTTGTAAAAAAACTCACACATACTAGTTAATACTAAATATTATTAAAAATGTTAAAAAAAATAAATAAAATATAAAGGTTTGGCTTTATATGTTACTCATATTAAATAAAATCATTATTTTAAATAAAATCATTATTTTAAATAAAATCATACATAAGTAAAATCTATAAATATATATATTAGATTGAATAAAATAATTATTTACCAATTCAAAAAATATTTGGGAAGGTGAAATATCATACATACCACATGTATCTTAATATTAGATGAAATTGAGAACCCAAGATTGAGAGACAAGTGGATTACCATTCGTGGTGTTGATACCGTAGATATGATCGTGCAATATGAAATAAAATTATGCAAATAATTTTTAAACCTGTACCAAGCAACACTACATAATAATGTATGCATATTTAGTTTTTATCATATTAGGATGTAATAAATATTTCACGTATTTTTTAAATATATATTTGATATCTTAACTTTAAAATTAGGACGATTTCTAGTGATTTTCCAAACATAAATAATATTTACAAAATTTCATAAGTTATCTCAATACAAAATACTACTGTATATATATTAATATAACTCAAAATCATTGCTTTTGTCAACTATTCCGGTGTAAAATAAATTGGTTTAATGTCATTTAACTAACCAAATGTCTTATTTTGTTTTGTTAAAATGAAATATATTTTAATAATCTCTTGTAAATAAACTCACACGTACTAGTTAATACTAAATATTATTAAAAATGTTAACAACAAATAAATAAAACATAAAAGGTTTTCCTTTATATGCAATAACTCATATTAAGAAAAATCATTATTTTAAATAACATCATACATAAGTAAAATCTTTAAACATATATATTATATTGAATGAAATAATTATTTACCTATTTAAAAACTATTTTGGAAGGTGAAATATCATACATACCACATGTATCTTAATATTAGATGAAATTGAGAAACTAAGATTCAAAGACAAGTGGATTACCATTCATGTTGTCGATACCGTAGAAATGATTGTGCAATATGAAATGAAATTATGCAAATAATTTTTAAACCTGTACCGAGCAACACTATATGATAATGTATGCATATTTAGTTTTTATCATATAAGGAGGTAATAAATATTTCACGTATTTTTTTAATATTTATTAGACATCTTAACTTTATAATTAGGACGATTTCTAATAATTCTCCAAACATAAATAATATTTACAAAATTTAATAAGTTATCTCCCTACAAAATACTTATGTATATATGTTAATATAACTCAAAATCATTGTTTTTGGCGCCTACTTCGGGGAAAAATAAATTGCTTTAATGTAATTTAACTAAAAAAATGTCTTATTTTGTTTTGTAAAAATGAAATATATTATAAAAATCCAAGGTAAATAAACTCACACGTACTAGTTAATACTAAATATTATTAAAAATGTTAAAAACAAATAAATAAAACATAAAGGTTTTCCTTTATATGCAATAACTCATATTAAATAAAATCATTATTTTAAATAAAATCATACATAAGTAAAAACTATAAATATATATATTAGATTGAATGAAATAATTATTTACAAATTCAAAAAATATATTGGAAGGTGAAATATCATACCTAACACATGTATCTTAATATTAGATGAAATTGAAAAACCAAGATTCAAAGACAAGTGGATTACCATTCGTGGTGTCGATACCGTAGACATGATGGTGCAATATGAAATAAAATTATGGAAATAATTTTTAAACCTATACCAACCAACACTATATGATAATTTATGCATATTTAGTTTTTATCATATTTGGAGCTAGTAAATATTTCACGTATTTTTTTAATATTTATATGATATCTTAAGTTTATAATTTGTACGATGTCTAATAATTCTCTGAACATAAATAATATTTACAAAATTTCATAAGTTATATCCTTACCAAATACTTATGTATATATGTTAATATAACTCGAAATCATTGCTTTTGTCAACTATTCCGGTGTAAAATAAATTGGTTTAATGTCATTTAACTAACCAAATGTCTTATTTTGTTTTGTGAAAATGAAATATATTTTAATAATCTCTTGTAAATAAACTCACACGTACTAGTTAATACTAAATATTATTAAAAATGTTAACAACAAATAAATAAAACATAAAAGGTTTTCCTTTATATGCAATAACTCATATTAAGAAAAATCATTATTTTAAATAACATCATACATAAGTAAAATCTTTAAACATATATATTATATTGAATGAAATAATTATTTACCAATTCAAAAACTATTTTGGAAGGTGAAATATCATACATACCACATGTATCTTAATATTAGATGAAATTGAGAAACCAAGATTCAAAGACAAGTGGATTACCATTCATGTTGTCGATACCGTAGAAATGATTGTGCAATATGAAATAAAATTATGCAAATAATTTTTAAACCTTTACCAAGCAACACTATATGATAATTTATGCATATTTAGTTTTTATCATATTAGGAGATAATAAATATTTAACGTATTTTTTTAATATTTATTAAATATCTTAACTTTATAATTAGGACGATTTCTAATAATTTTCCAAACATAAATAATATTTACAAAATTTCATAAGTTATCTCCCTACAAAATACTTATGTATATATGTTAATATAACTCAAAATCATTGTTTTTGGCGCCTACTTCGGGGAAAAATAAATTGATTTAATGTAATTTAACTAAAAAAATGTCTTATTTTGTTTTGTAAAAATGAAATATATAATAAAAATCCAAGGTAAATAAACTTACACGTACTAGTTAATACTAAATATTATTAAAAATGTTCAAAACAAACAAATAAAACATAAAGTTTTTCCTTCATATGAAATAATTAATATTAAATAAAATCACTGTTTTTAAATAAAATCATACATAAGTAAAAACTATAAATATATATATTAGATTGAATGAAATAATTATTTACAAATTCAAAAAATATATTGGAAGGTGAAATATCATACCTAACACATGTATCTTAATATTAGATGAAATTGAAAAACCAAGATTCAAAGACAAGTGGATTACCATTCGTGGTGTCGATACCGTAGACATGATGGTGCAATATGAAATAAAATTATGGAAATAATTTTTAAACCTATACCAACCAACACTATATGATAATTTATGCATATTTAGTTTTTATCATATTTGGAGCTAGTAAATATTTCACGTATTTTTTTAATATTTATATGATATCTTAAGTTTATAATTTGTACGATGTCTAATAATTCTCTGAACATAAATAATATTTAAAAAATTTCATAAGTTATATCCTTACCAAATACTTATGTATATATGTTAATATAACTCGAAATCATTGCTTTTGTCAACTATTTCGGGGTAAAATAAATTGGTTTAATGTAATTTAACTAACCAAATGTATTATTTTGTTTTGTAAAAATGAAATATGTTATAATAATCTCATGTAAATAAACTCACACGTACTAGTTAATACTAAATATTATTAAAAATGTTAAAAACAAATTAATAAAACATAATGGTTTTCCTTTATATGCAATAACTAATATTAAATAAAATCATTATTTTAAATAAAATCATACATATGTAAAATCTATAAATATAAATATTAGATTGAATAAAATAATTATTTACCAATTCAAAAAATATTTTGGACGGTGAAATATCATACATAACACATGTATCCTAATATGAGATGAAATTAAAAAACCAAGAAAAGTGGATTACAATTCGTTATGTCAATACCGTAGACAAGATCGTGCAATATGTGATGAAATTATGCAAATAATTTCTAAACCTATACCGAGTAACACTATATGATAATTTATGCATATTTAGTTTTTATCATATTAGGAGCTAATAAATATTTCACGTATTTTTTTAATATTTATTAGACAATTAACTTTATAATTAGAAAGATGTCGATACCGTAGACATGATCGTGCAAAATGTAATGAAATTATGAAAATAATTTTTTAACCTATACCAAGAAACACTATATGATAATTTATGCATATTTAGTTTTTATCATATTATGAGTTCATAAATATTTCACGTATTTTTTTTAATATTTATTTGATATCTTAACTTTATAATTAGGACGATTTCTAATAATTTTCCAAACATAAATAATATTTACAAAATTTCCAAAGTTATCTCCCTACAAAATAATTATGTATATATATTAATATAACTCAAAATCATTGCTTTTGTCAACTATTCTCGGGTAAAATAAATTGGTTTAATGTAATTTAACAAACCAAATGTCTTATTTTGTTTTGTAAACAAGAAATATGTTATAATAATCTCATGTAAATAAACTCACACCTACTAGTTAATACAAAATATTATTAAAAATGTTAAAAAAAATAAATAAAACATAATGGTTTGCCTTTATATGCAATAACTCATATTAAATAAAATCATTATTTTAAATAAAATCATATATATATATATTATATTGAATAAAATAATTATTCACCAATTCAAAAAATATTTTGGAAGGTGAAATATCATACATACCACATGTATCTTAATATTGGATGAAATTGAGAAACCAAGATTCAAAGACAAGTGGATTATCATTCGTAGTGTCGTTACCGGAGATATGATCGTGCAATATGAAATAAAATTATGCAAATAATTTTTAAACCTGTACCAAGCAACACTATATGATAATGTATGCATATTTAGTTTTTATCATATTAGGAGGTAATAAATATTTCACGTATTTTTTTAATATTTATTAGATATCTTAACTTTATAATTAGGACGATTTCTAATAATTTTCCAAACATAAATAATATTTACAAAATTTCATAAGTTATCTCCCTACAAAATACTATTGTATATATATTAATATAACTCAAAATCATTACTTTTGTCTACTATTCTGGGTAAAATAAATTGGTTTAATGTCATTTAACTAACCAAATGTCTTATTTTGTTTTGTAAAAATGAAATATGTTATAATAATCTCATGTAAATAAACTCACACGTACTAGTTAATACAAAATATTATTAAAAATGTTAAAAACAAATAAATAAAACATAAAGGTTTGCCTCTATATGCAATAACTCATATTAAATAAAATCATTATTTCAAATAAAATCATACATAAGTAAAACCTATAAATATATATATTAGATTGAATAAAATAATTATTCACCAATTCAAAAAATATTTTAGAAGGTGATATTTCATACATACCACATGTATCTTAATATTAGATGAAATGGAGAAACCAAGATTCAAAGAAAAGTGGATTATCATTCGTCGTGTCGATGCCGTAGATATGATCGTGCAATATGTAAAAAAACTATGCAAAAATTTTTTAAACATGTACCAAGCAACACTATATGATAATGTATGCATATTTACTTTTCATCATATTAGGATTTAATAAATATTTCACGTATTTTTTTTATAATTATTAAATATCTTAATTTATAATTAGGACGATTTCTAATAATTTCCCAAATATAAATAATATTTACAAAAGTTCAAAAGTTATCTCCCTACAAAATACTTATGTATATATATTAATATAACTCAAAATCATTGCTTTTGTCAACTATTCCAGGGTAAAATAAATTGCTTTAATGTCATTTAACTAACCAAATGTCTTATTTTGTTTTGTAAAAATGAAATATGTTATAATAATCTCATGTAAATAAACTCACACGTACTAGTTAATACAAAATATTGTTAGAAATGTTAAGAACAAATAAATAAAACATAAAGGTTTGCCTCTATATGCAATAAATCATATTAAATAAAATCATTATTATAAATAAAATCATACATAAGTAAAACCTATAAATATATATATTAGATTGAATGAAATAATTATTTACCAATTCAAAAAATATTTTTGAAGGTGACATATCATACATACCACATGTATCTTAACATTAGATGAAATTGAGAAACCAAGATTCAAAGACAAGTGGATTATCATTCGTGGTGTCGATACCGTAGATATGATCGTGCAATATGTAATAAAATTTTGCAAATAATTTTTAAACCTGTACCAAGCAACACTATATGATAATGTATGCATATTTAGTTTTTATCATATTAGGAGGTAATAAATCTTTCACGTATTTTTTTAATATTTATTAGATATCTTAAATTTATGATTAGGAGGATTTCTAATAATTTTTCAAACATAAATAATATTTACAAAATTTCATAAGTTATCTCCCTACAAAATACTATTGTATATATATTAATATAACTCAAAATCATTGCTTTTGTCAACTATTCCGGTGTAAAATAAATTGGTTTAATGTCATTTAACTAACCAAATGTCTTATTTTGTTTTGTGAAAATGAAATATGTTATAATAATCTCATGTAAATAAACTCACACGTACTAGTTAATACAAAATATTATTAAAAATGTTAAAAACAAATAAATAAAACGTAAAGGTTTGCCTCTATATGCAATAACTCATATTAAATAAAATCATTATTTCAAATAAAATCATACATAAGTAAAATCTATAAATATATATATTAGATTGAATAAAATAATTATTTACGAATTCAAAAAATATTTGGGATGGTGGCATATCATACATACCACATGTATCTTAACATTAGATGAAATTGAGAAACCAAGATTCAAAGACAAGTGGATTATCATTCGTGGTGTCGATACCGTAGATATGATCGTGCAATATGAAATAAAATTATGCAAATAATTTTTAAAGCTGTACCAAGCAACACTACATTATAATGTATTGATATTTAGTTTTTATCATATTAGGAGGTAATAAATATTTCACGTATTTTTTAAAAATTTATTAAATATCTTAACTTTATAATTAGGACGATTTCTAATAATTTTCCAAACATAAATAATATTTAGAAAATTTCAAAAGTTATCTCCCTACAAAATCCTTATGTATATGTATTAATATAACTCAAAATCATTGCTTTTGTCAACTATTCCGGGGTAAAATAAATTGCTTTAATGTCATTTAACTAACCAAATGTCTTATTTTGTTTTGTAAAAATGAAATATGTTACAATAATCTCATTTAAATAAACTCACACGTACTAGTTAATACTAAATATTATTATAAATGTTAAAAACAAATAAATAAAACATGAAGGTTTTACTTTATATGCAATAAATCATATTAAATAAAATCATTATTATAAATAAAATCATACATAAGTCAAATCTATAAATATATATATTAGATTGAATAAAATAATTATTCACCAATTCAAAAAATATTTTAGAAGGTGAAATATCATACATACCACATGTATCTTAATATTAGATGAAATTGAGAAACCAAGATTCAAAGACAAGTGGATTATCATTCCTGGTGTCGATACCGTAGATATGATCGTGCAATATGTAATGAAATTAGGCAAATAATTTTTAAACCTGTACTAAGCAACACTATATGATAATGTATGCATATTTAGTTTTTATCATATTAGGAGGTAATAAATATTTCACGTATTGTTTTAATATTTATTAGATATCTTAACTTTATAATTAGGACGATTTCTACTAATTTTCCAAACATAAATAATATTTACAAAATTTCAAAAGTTATCTCCCTTTAAAATAATTATGTATATGTATTAATATAACTCAAAATCATTGCTTTTGTCAACTATTCCGGTGTAAAATAAATTGGTTTAAAGTCATTTGACTAACCAAATGTCTTATTTTGTTTTGTAAAAATAAAATATGTTATAATAATCTCATGTAAATAAACTCACACGTACTAGTTAATACTAAATATTATTAAAAATGTTAAAAACAAATAAATAAAACATAAAGGTTTGCCTTTATATGTAATAACTCATATTAAATAAAATCATTATTTTAAATAAAATCATACATAAGTAAAATCTATAAATATATATATTAGATTGAATAAAATAATTATTCACCAATTCAAAAAATATTTTGGAAGGTGAAATATCATACATACCACATGTATCTTAATATTAGATGAAATTGAGAAACCATGATTCAAAGAAAAGTGGATTATCATTCGTGGTGTCGATACCGTAGATATGATCGTGCAATATGTAATAAAATTATGCAAATAATTTTTAAACCTGTACCAAGCAACACTATATGATAATGTATGCATATTTAGTTTTTATCATATTAGGAGGTAATAAATATTTCACGTATTTTTTTAATATTTATTAGATATCTTAACTTTATAATTAGGACGATTTCTAATAATTTTCCAAACATAAATAATATTTACAAAATTTCATAAGTTATCTCCCTACAAAATACTTATGTATATATATTAATATAACTCAAAATCATTGCTTTTGTCAACTATTCCGGTGTAAAATAAATTGGTTTAATGTCGTTTAACTAACAAATGTCTTATTTTGTTTTGTAAAAATGAAATTTGTTATAATAATCTCATGTAAATAAACTCACACGTACTAGTTAATACTAAATATTATTAAAAATGTTAAAAACAAATAAATAAAACATAAAGGTTTGCTGATGCTTATTTTCGCAAGTGTACGAATCGTTCAAGTAATAAAGTGTACAAAAGTACAGATATCGAACCCACAAGGAATGGCGTTACTAAGTACCGAAATTGACTAACCCTAATTTTATTTGGAAATTGAATTGTTGAAATTGTTTAAAAAGAAAATTAACATAAAACTAAACGCAAATAACAAAATTAAATGTTGTTCACTAATGATTAAAAACGCTAAGGCATTTGATTTCGCTAAATCAATTCAATCCGATTTCAAGTCATGTTATATGAGAATCAAAGCTAAAAGTGATGGTTGAAAAACCCAAACTTATCTAATACTCTTTCTCAAGTTATATTAGAATTACTTATCTATGAAAACCAACTATATTTCTATGAAGATTTAATCACAAATAAGCACATTACGATTTATGGAATTTCTGGAATAACCACATACATCATGCATTAGGTGTCAAACTCGCATTCAACATACGGTATTTATCACAAGAAGCATTCATTACACATCTCCTCTCGGTCTCAATATAATGCAACAAATCATCTAAATCTTGATCAGAAATTTAAAAGCATTAAGCATGGAAAAAAATAATCAACTTGAAAACAATGAATTCATATAACAATAACCAAAGAAATCAGATTTCCTTGATTTAACTACATTATAGCCTTGGCAAAAACGAATTAGTTCATAACGGAAATAAGAACAACCATTATTTCAATTGAATCCATCAATAATAAAACTGAATAAATTGCAGAATACAAAAATTAAGGAGAAGAGATGAAAAACTCTAGAAGATGAAGACTTGGTAGCATCAATGGTGAAGATCCTTCAAGTTTCTCCAAAATTTCTTTCTCTCCTCCAAAAATGTCTTTGAATTCCCCTCTCTGCCGTCCCCTTCTTTCTCCATCATATTGTATATATAGATCTAGGGTTTGGGGGGCAATTTTGGAACAAAACAACCAAAATAATCTGTTTTCGCACGAAACTCACCGGCGGCGAAATATTTCTCACCGCGGCAAGAATTCTGGAAAACTTACGATTTTGGTTCTGCTCAATCTCGCCGGCGGTTAGATTATTGTGGCCGATGGCGAGATTAACTTGGCCGGCGGCGAGATTGATTTGGCCGGCAGCGAGATTTACTTGGCCGGCGGCGAGATTGCTGTGCCAAAATCCATGCTCCCTGCATGATTTTCAACGTTTTCTCGCTAAGGTTTTTACCGGCGGCGAAATTCCAAATATTTGAAATTTTGTTTTCTTTTTATTTGTACTCAATCCCGGTCCTTCAAATTTGTACCGAACTTCTCCAAAATTATGATTTTACGTGAAATTGCACTTTAAACACGAAATACCCGTGAAATGACATTTGTGGATTGAATAATCAAATAAACGCAATTTTCACACAAATATCAACATTTAAATCATAACAAAAATGCAATAATTCGACTCTTATCATTTGCCTTTATATGCAATAACTCATATTAAATAAAATCGTTATTTTAAATAAAATCATACATAAGTAAAATCTATAAATATATATATTAGATTGACTAAAATAATTATTCACCAATTCAAAAAATATTTTGGAAGGTGAAATATCATACATACCATATGTATCTTAATATTAGATGAAATTGAGAAACCAAGATTCAAAGACAAGTGGATTCTCATTCGTGGGGTCTATACCGTAGATATGATCGTGCAATATGAAATACAATTATGCTAATAAATTTTAAACCTGTACCAAGCAACACTATATGAAAATGCATGCATATTTAGTTTTTAGCATAATAGGAGGTAATAAATATTTCACGTATTTTTTTAATACTTATTAGATATCTTAACTTTATAATTAGGACGATTTCTAATAATTTTCCAAACATAAATAATATTTACAAAATTTCATAAGTTATCTCCCTACAAAATAATAATGTATATATATTAATATAACTCAAAATCATTGCTTTTGTCAACTATTCTGGGGTAAAATAAATTGGTTTAATGTAATTTAACAAACCAAATGTCTTATTTTGTTTTGTAAAAATGAAATATGTTATAATAATCTCATGTAAAAAAACTCACACATACTAGTTAATACTAAATACTATTAAAAATGTTAAAAACAAATAAATAAAACATAAAAGTTATCCTTTATATGCAATAACTCATATTAAATAAAATCATTATTTTAAATAAAATCATTATTTTAAATAAAATCATTATTTTAAATAAAATCATACATAAGTAAAATCTATAAATATATATATTAGATTGAATAAAATAATTATTTACGAATTCAAAAAATATTTGGGATGGTGACATATCATACATACCACATGTATCTTAATATTAGATGAAATTGAGAGACCAAGACTCAAAGACAAGTGGATTATCATTCGTCGTGTCGATACCGTAGATATGATCGTGCAATATGTAATAAAATTATGCAAATAATTTTTAAACCTGTACCAAGCAACACTATATGATAATGTATGCATATTTAGTTTTTATCATATTAGGAGGTAATAAATATTTCACGTATTTTTTTAATATTTATTAGATATCTTAACTTTATAATTAGGACGATTTCTAATAATTTTCCAAACATAAATAATATTTACAAAATTTCATAAGTTATCTCCCTACAAAATACTTATGTATATATATTAATATAACTCAAAATCATTGCTTTTGTCAACTATTCCGGGGTAAAATAAATTGCTTTAATGTCATTTAACTAACCAAATGTCTTATTTTGTTTTGTAAAAATGAAATATGTTATAATAATCTCATGTAAATAAACTCACACGTACTAGTTAATACTAAATATTATTAAAAATGTTAAAAACAAATAAATGAAACATAAAGGTTTTTCTTTATATGCAATAACTCATATTAAATAAAATCATAAATAAGTAAAATCTATAAATATATCTATTAGATTGAATAAAATAATTATGCACCAATTCAAAAAATATTTTGGAAGGTGAAATGTCATACATACCACATGTATCTTAATATTAGATGAAATTGAGAAACCAAGATTCAAAGTCAAGTGGATTATCATTCGTGGTGTCGATACCGTAGATATGATCGTGCAGTATGTAATGATATTATGCAAATAATTTTTAAACCTGTACCAAGCTGCACTATATGATAATGTATGCATATTTAGTTTTTATCATATTAGGATTTAATAAATATTTCACGTATTTTTTTAATATTTATTTGATATCTTAAATTTAAAATTAGGACGATTTCTAGTGATTTTCCAAACATAAATAATATTTACAAAATTTCATAAGTTATCTCAATACAAAATACTATTGTATATATATTTATATAACTCAAATCATTACTTTTGTCAACTATTCTAGGGTAAAATAAATTGTTTTAATGTAATTTAACAAACCAAATGTCTTATTTTGTTTTGTAAACATGAAATTTGTTATAATAATCTCATGTAAATAAACTCACACGTACTAGTTAATACTAAATATTATTAAAAATGTTAAAAAGAAATAAATAAAACATAAAGGTTTGCCTTTATATGTAATAACTCATATTAAATAAAATCATTATTTTAAATAAAATCATATATAAGTAAAATCTATAAATATATATATTAGATTGAATAAAATACTTCTTTACCAATTCAAAAAATATTTTGGAAGGTGAAATATCATACATACCACATGTATCTTAATATTAGATGAAATTGAGAAACCATGATTCAAAGAAAAGTGGATTATCATTCGTGGTGTCGATACCGTAGATATGATCGTGCAATATGTAATAAAATTATGCAAATAATTTTTAAACCTGTACCAAGCAACACTATATGATAATGTATGCATATTTAGTTTTTATCATATTAGGATGTAATAAATATTTCACGTATTTTTTTAATATTTATTAGATATCTTAACTTTATAATTAGGACGATTTCTAATAATTTTGCAAACATAAATAATATTTACAAAATTTCATAAGTTATCTCCCTACAAAATAATTATGTATATATATTAATATAACTCAAAATCATTGCTTTTGTCAACTATTCTGGGGTAAAATAAATTGGTTTAATGTAATTTAACTAACCAAATGTCTTATTTTGTTTTGTAAAAATGAAATATGTTATAATAATCTCATGTAAAAAAACTCACACGTACTAGTTAATACTAAATATTATTAAAAATGTTAAAAACAAATAAATAAAACATAAAGGTTTTCCTTTATATGCAATAACTCATATTAAATAAAATCATTATTTTAAATAAAATCATTATTTTAAATAAAATCATACATAAGTAAAATCTATAAATATATATATTAGATTGATTGAAATAATTTTTTACCAATTCAAAAAATATTTTCGAAGATGAAATATCATAAATACCACATGTATCTTAACATTAGATGAAATTGAGAAACCAAGATTCAAAGACAAGTGGATTATCATTCGTGGTGTCGATACCGTAGATATTATCGTGCAGTATGTAATGAAATTATGCAAATAATTTTTAAACCTGTACCAAGCAACACTATATGATAATGTATGCATATTTAGTTTTTATCATATTAGGATGTAATAAATATTTCACGTATTTTTTTAATATTTATTTGATATCTTAACTTTATAATTAGGACGATTTCTAATAATTTTCCAAACATAAATAATATTTACAAAATTTCATAAGTTATCTCCCTACAAAATACTATTGTATATATATTAATATAACTTAAAATCATTGCTTTTGTCAACTATTCCGGTGTAAAATAAATTGGTTTCAAAAAATATTTTGGAAGGTAAAGTATCATACATACCACATTTATCTTAATATTAGATGAAATTGAGAAACCAAGATTCAAAGACAAGTGGATTATCATTCCTGGTGTCGATACCATAGATATAATCGTGCAATATGTAATAAAATTATGCAAATAATTTTTAAACCTGTACCAAGCAACACTATATGATAATGTATGCATATTTAGTTTTTATCATATTAGGAGGTAATAAATCTTTCACGTATTTTTTTAATATTTATTTGATATCTTAAATTTAAAATTAGGACGATTTCTAGTGATTTTCCAAACATAAATAATATTTACAAAATTTCATAAGTTATCAATACAAAATACTATTGTATATATATTTATATAACTCAAATCATTACTTTTGTCAACTATTCTAGGGTAAAATAAATTGTTTTAATGTAATTTAACAAACCAAATGTCTTATTTTGTTTTGTAAACATGAAATTTATTATAATAATCTCATGTAAATAAACTCACACCTACTACTTTATACTAAATATTATTAAAAATGTTAAAAACATATAAATAAAACATAATGGTTTACCTTTATATGCAATAACTCATATTAAATAAAATCATTATTTTAAATAAAATCATATATAAGTAAAATCTATAAATATAAATATTAGATTGAATAAAATAATTATTTACCAATTAAAAAAAATATTTTGGAAGGTGAAATATCATACATACCACATGTATCTTAATATTAGATGAAATTGAGAAACCAAGATTCAAAGACAAGTGGATTATCATTCGTGGTGTCGATACCGTAGATATTATCGTGCAGTATGTAATGAAATTATGCAAATAATTTTTAAACCTGTACCAAGCAACACTATATGGTAATGTATGCATATTTAGTTTTTATCATATTAGGATGTAATAAATATTTCACGTATTTTTTTAATATTTATTTGATATCTTAACTTTATAATTAGGACGATTTCTAATAATTTTCCAAACATAAATAATATTTTCAAAATTTCATAAGTTATCTCCCTACAAAATAATAATGTATATATATTAATATAACTCAAAATCATTGCTTTTGTCAACTATTCTGGGTAAAATAAATTGCTTTAATGTAATATAACTAACCAAATGTCTTATTTTGTTTTGTAAAAATGTAATATGTTATAATAATCTCATGTAAATAAACTCACACGTACTAGTTAATACTAAATATTATTAAAAATGTTAAAAACAAATAAATAAAACATAAAGGTTTTCCTTTATATGCAATAACTCATATTAAATAAAATCATTATTTTAAATAAAATCATTATTTTAAATAAAATCATACATAAGTAAAATCTATAAATATATATATTAGATTGATTGAAATAATTTTTTACCAATTCAAAAAATATTTGGGATGGTGACATATCATACATACCACATGTATCTTAACATTAGATGAAATTGAGAAACCAAGATTCAAAGACAAGTGGATTATCATTCGTGGTGTCGATACCGTAGATATTATCGTGCAGTATGTAATGAAATTATGCAAATAATTTTTAAACCTGTACCAAGCAACACTACATAATAATGTATGCATATTTAGTTTTTATCATATTAGGATGTAATAAATATTTCACGTATTTTTTAAATATATATTTGATATCTTAACTTTAAAATTAGGACGATTTCTAGTGATTTTCCAAACATAAATAATATTTACAAAATTTCATAAGTTATCTCAATACAAAATACTACTGTATATATATTAATATAACTCAAAATCATTGCTTTTGTCAACTATTCCGGTGTAAAATAAATTGGTTTAATGTCATTTAACTAACCAAATGTCTTATTTTGTTTTGTTAAAATGAAATATATTTTAATAATCTCTTGTAAATAAACTCACACGTACTAGTTAATACTAAATATTATTAAAAATTTTAACAACAAATAAATAAAACATAAAAGGTTTTCCTTTATATGCAATAACTCATATTAAGAAAAATCATTATTTTAAATAACATCATACATAAGTAAAATCTTTAAACATATATATTATATTGAATGAAATAATTATTTACCAATTCAAAAACTATTTTGGAAGGTGAAATATCATACATACCACATGTATCTTAATATTAGATGAAATTGAGAAACTAAGATTCAAAGACAAGTGGATTACCATTCATGTTGTCGATACCGTAGAAATGATTGTGGAATATGAAATAAAATTATGCAAATAATTTTTAAACCTTTACCAAGCAACACTATATGATAATTTATGCATATTTAGTTTTTATCATATTAGGAGATAATAAATATTTAACGTATTTTTTTAATATTTATTAAATATCTTAACTTTATAATTAGGACGATTTCTAATAATTTTCCAAACATAAATAATATTTACAAAATTTCATAAGTTATCTCCCTACAAAATACTTATGTATATATGTTAATATAACTCAAAATCATTGTTTTTGGCGACTCATTTACGGAAAAATAAATTGATTTAATGTAATTTAACTAAAAAAATGTCTTATTTTGTTTTGTAAAAATGAAATATATAATAAAAATCCAAGGTAAATAAACTTACACGTACTAGTTAATACTAAATATTATTAAAAATGTTCAAAACAAACAAATAAAACATAAAGTTTTTCCTTCATATGAAATAATTCATATTAAATAAAATCACTGTTTTTAAATAAAATCATACATAAGTAAAAACTATAAATATATATATTAGATTGAATGAAATAATTATTTACAAATTCAAAAAATATATTGGAAGGTGAAATATCATACCTAACACATGTATCTTAATATTAGATGAAATTGAAAAACCAAGATTCAAAGACAAGTGGATTACCATTCGTGGTGTCGATACCGTAGACATGATGGTGCAATATGAAATAAAATTATGGAAATAATTTTTAAACCTATACCAACCAACACTATATGATAATTTATGCATATTTAGTTTTTATCATATTTGGAGCTAGTAAATATTTCACGTATTTTTTTAATATTTATATGATATCTTAAGTTTATAATTTGTACGATGTCTAATAATTCTCTGAACATAAATAATATTTACAAAATTTCATAAGTTATATCCTTACCAAATACTTATGTATATATGTTAATATAACTCGAAATCATTGCTTTTGTCAACTATTCCGGTGTAAAATAAATTGGTTTAATGTCATTTAACTAACCAAATGTCTTATTTTGTTTTGTTAAAATGAAATATATTTTAATAATCTCTTGTAAATAAACTCACACGTACTAGTTAATACTAAATATTATTAAAAATGTTAACAACAAATAAATAAAACATAAAAGGTTTTCCTTTATATGCAATAACTCATATTAAGAAAAATCATTATTTTAAATAACATCATACATAAGTAAAATCTTTAAACATATATATTATATTGAATGAAATAATTATTTACCAATTCAAAAACTATTTTGGAAGGTGAAATATCATACATACCACATGTATCTTAATATTAGATGAAATTGAGAAACCAAGATTCAAAGACAAGTGGATTACCATTCATGTTGTCGATCTAGTACATATGATCGTGCAATATGTAATAAAATTAAGCAAATAATTTTTAAACCTGTACCAAGCAACACTATATGATAATGTATGCATATTTAGTTTTTATCATATTAGGAGGTAATAAATATTTAACGTATTCTTTTTATATTTATTAAATATCTTAACTTTATAATTAGGACGATTTCTAATAATTCTCCAAACATAAATAATATTTACAAAATTTCATAAGTTATTTCCCTACAAAATACTTATGTATATATGTTAATATAACTTAAAATCATTGTTTTTGGCGCCTACTTCGGGGAAAAATAAATTGCTTTAATGTAATTTAACTAAAAAATGTCTTATTTTGTTTTGTCAAAATGAAATATATTATAAAAATCCAAGGTAAATAAACTCACACGTACTAGTTAATACTAAATATTATTAAAAATGTTAAATACAAATAAATAAAACATAAAGGTTTTCCTTTATATGCAATAACTCATATTAAATAAAATCACTGTTTTTAAATAAAATCATACATAAGTAAAAACTATAAATATATATATTAGATTGAATGAAATAATTATTTACAAATTCAAAAAATATATTGGAAGGTGAAATATCATACCTAACACATGTATCTTAATATTAGATGAAATTGAAAAACCAAGATTCAAAGACAAGTGGATTACCATTCGTGGTGTCGATACCGTAGACATGATGGTGCAATATGAAATAAAATTATGGAAATAATTTTTAAACCTATACCAACCAACACTATATGATAATTTATGCATATTTAGTTTTTATCATATTTGGAGCTAGTAAATATTTCACGTATTTTTTTAATATTTATATGATATCTTAAGTTTATAATTTGTACGATGTCTAATAATTCTCTGAACATAAATAATATTTAAAAAATTTCATAAGTTATATCCTTACCAAATACTTATGTATATATGTTAATATAACTCGAAATCATTGCTTTTGTCAACTATTTCGGGGTAAAATAAATTGGTTTAATGTAATTTAACTAACCAAATGTATTATTTTGTTTTGTAAAAATGAAATATGTTATAATAATCTCATGTAAATAAACTCACACGTACTAGTTAATACTAAATATTATTAAAAATGTTAAAAACAAATTAATAAAACATAATGGTTTTCCTTTATATGCAATAACTAATATTAAATAAAATCATTATTTTAAATAAAATCATACATATGTAAAATCTATAAATATAAATATTAGATTGAATAAAATAATTATTTACCAATTCAAAAAATATTTTGGACGGTGAAATATCATACATAACACATGTATCCTAATATGAGATGAAATTAAAAAACCAAGAAAAGTGGATTACAATTCGTTATGTCAATACCGTAGACAAGATCGTGCAATATGTGATGAAATTATGCAAATAATTTCTAAACCTATACCGAGTAACACTATATGATAATTTATGCATATTTAGTTTTTATCATATTAGGAGCTAATAAATATTTCACGTATTTTTTTAATATTTATTAGACAATTAACTTTATAATTAGAAAGATGTCGATACCGTAGACATGATCGTGCAAAATGTAATGAAATTATGAAAATAATTTTTAAACCTATACCAAGAAACACTCTATGATAATTTATGCATATTTAGTTTTTATCATATTATGAGTTCATAAATATTTCACGTATTTTTTTTAATATTTATTTGATATCTTAACTTTATAATTAGGACGATTTCTAATAATTTTCCAAACATAAATAATATTTACAAAATTTCCAAAGTTATCTCCCTACAAAATAATTATGTATATATATTAATATAACTCAAAATCATTGCTTTTGTCAACTATTCTGGGGTAAAATAAATTGGTTTAATGTAATTTAACAAACCAAATGTCTTATTTTGTTTTGTAAACATGAAATATGTTATAATAATCTCATGTAAATAAACTCACACCTACTAGTTAATACAAAATATTATTAAAAATGTTAAAAAAAATAAATAAAACATAATGGTTTGCCTTTATATGCAATAACTCATATTAAATAAAATCATTATTTTAAATAAAATCATATATATATATTATATTGAATAAAATAATTATTCACCAATTCAAAAAATATTTTGGAAGGTGAAATATCATACATACCACATGTATCTTAATATTGGATGAAATTGAGAAACCAAGATTCAAAGACAAGTGGATTATCATTCGTAGTGTCGTTACCGGAGATATGATCGTGCAATATGAAATAAAATTATGCAAATAATTTTTAAACCTGTACCAAGCAACACTACATGATAATGTATGCATATTTAGTTTTTATCATATTAGGAGGTAATAAATCTTTCACGTATTTTTTTAATATTTATTAGATATCTTAACTTTATAATTAGGACGATTTCTAATAATTTTCCAAACATAAATAATATTTACAAAATTTCATAAGTTATCTCCCTACAAAATACTATTGTATATATATTAATATAACTCAAAATCATTGCTTTTGTCAACTATTCCGGTGTAAAATAAATTGGTTTAATGTCATTCAACTTATCAAATGTCTTATTTTGTTTTGTAAAAATAAAATATGTTATAATAATCTCATGTAAATAAACTCACACATACTAGTTAATACTACATATTATTAAAAATGTTAAAAAAAAATAAATAAAACATAATGGTTTACCTTTATATGCAATAACTCATATTAAATAAAATCATTATTTTAAATAAAATCATATATAAGTAAAATCTATAAATATAAATATTAGATTGAATAAAATAATTATTTACCAATTAAAAAATATATTTTGGAAGGTGAAGTATCATACATACCACATTTATCTTAATATTAAATGAAATTGAGAAACCAAGATTCAAAGACAAGTGGATTATCATTCGTGGTGTCGATACCGTAGATATTATCGTGCAGTATGTAATGAAATTATGCAAATAATTTTTAAACCTGTACCAAGCAACACTACATAATAATGTATGCATATTTAGTTTTTATCATATTAGGATGTAATAAATATTTCACGTATTTTTTTAATATTTATTTGATATCTTACCTTTAAAATTAGGATGATTTCTAGTGATTTTCCAAACATAAATAATATTTACAAAATTTCATAAGTTATCTTAATACAAAATACTGTTGTATATATATTAATATAACTCAAAATCATTGATTTTGTCAACTATTCCGGTGTAAAATAAATTGGTTTCAAAAAATATTTTGGAAGGTGAAGTATCATACATACCACATTTATCTTAATATTAGATGAAATTGAGAAACCAAGATTCAAAGACAAGTGGATTATCATTCCTGGTGTCGATACCGTAGATATTATCGTGTAGTATGTAATGAAATTATGCAAATAATTTTTAAACCTGTACCAAGCAACACTACATAATAATGTATGCATATTTAGTTTTTATCATATTAGGATGTAATAAATATTTCACGTATTTTTTAAATATATATTTGATATCTTAACTTTAAAATTAGGACGATTTCTAGTGATTTTCCAAACATAAATAATATTTACAAAATTTCATAAGTTATCTCAATACAAAATACTACTGTATATATATTAATATAACTCAAAATCATTGCTTTTGTCAACTATTCCGGTGTAAAATAAATTGGTTTAATGTCATTTAACTAACCAAATGTCTTATTTTGTTTTGTTAAAATGAAATATATTTTAATAATCTCTTGTAAATAAACTCACACGTACTAGTTAATACTAAATATTATTAAAAATGTTAACAACAAATAAATAAACCATAAAAGGTTTTCCTTTATATGCAATAACTCATATTAAGAAAAATCATTATTTTAAATTAAAAAACCAAGAAAAGTGGATTACAATTCGTTATGTCAATACCGTAGACAAGATCGTGCAATATGTAATGAAATTATGAAAATAATTTTTAAACCTATACCAAGAAACACTATATGATAATTTATGCATATTTAGTTTTTATCATATTATGAGTTCATAAATATTTCACGTATTTTTTTTAATATTTATTTGATATCTTAACTTTATAATTAGGACGATTTCTAATAATTTTCCAAACATAAATAATATTTACAAAATTTCCAAAGTTATCTCCCTACAAAATAATTATGTATATATATTAATATAACTCAAAATCATTGCTTTTGTCAACTATTCTCGGTAAAATAAATTGGTTTAATGTCATTTAACTAACCAAATGTCTTATTTTGTTTTGTAAAAATGAAATATGTTATAATAATCTCATGTAAATAAACTCACACGTACTAGTTAATACTAAATATTATTAAAAATGTTAAAAAGAAATAAATAAAACATAAAGGTTTGCCTTTATATGCAGTAACTCATATTAAATAAAAGCATTATTTTAAATAAAATCATACATAAGTAAAATCTATAAATATATATATTTGATTGAATAAAATACTTATTTACCAACTCCAAAAATATTTTGGAAGGCGAAATATCATACATACCACATGTATCTTAATATTAGATGAAATTGAGAAACCATGATTCAAAGAAAAGTGGATTATCATTCGTGGTGTCGTTACAGGAGATATGATCTTGCAATATGAAATAAAATTATGCAAATAATTTTTAAACCTGTACCAAGCAACACTACATGATAATGTATGCATATTTAGTTTTTATCATATTAGGAGGTAATAAATATTTCACGTATTTTTTTAATATTTATATGATATCTTAACTTTATAATAAAGACGATGTCTAATAATTCTCCAAACATAAATAATATTTACAAAATTTCATAAGTTATCTCCCTACTAAATAATTATGTATATATGTTAATATAACTCAAAATCATGGCTTTTGTCAACTACTCCGGGAAAAATAAATTGGTTTAATATAATTTAACTAACCAAATGTCTTATTTTGTTTTGTTAAAATGAAATATATTATAATAATCTCTTGTAAATAAACTCACACGTACTAGTTAATACTAAATATTATTAAAAAAGTTAAAAACAAATAAATAAAACATAAAAGGTTTTCCTTTATATGCAATAACTCTTATTAAAAAAATCATTATTTTAAATAACATCATACATAAGTAAAATCTGTAAATATATATATTAGATTGAATAAAATAATTATTTACCAAATCAAAAAATATTTTGGAAGGTGAAATATCATACATACCACATGTATCTTAATAGTAGATGAAATTGAGAAACCATGATTCAAAGACAAGTGGATTATCATTCGTGGTGTCGATACCGTAGATATGATCGTGCAATATGAAATAAAATTATGCAAATAATTTTTAAACCTTTTCCAAGCAACACTATATGATAATGTATGCATATTTAGTTTTTATCATATTAGGATTTAATAAATATTTCACGTATTTTTTTAATATTTATTAAATATCTTAACTTTATAATTAGGACGATTTCTAATAATTTTCCAAACATAAATAATATTTAAAAAAATTAAGTTGTCTCCCTACAAAATACTTATGTATATATGTTAATATAACTCAAAATGATTGTTTTTGGCAAATACTTCGGGGGAAAATAAATTGCTTTAATGTAATTTAACTAACCAAATGTTTTATTTTGTTTTTTAAAAATGAAATATGTTATAATAATCTCATGTAAATAAACTCACACGTACTAGTTAATACTAAATATTATTAAAAATGTTAACAACAAATAAATAAAACATCAAAGGTTTTCCTTTATATGCAATAACTCATATTAAAAAAATCATTATTTTAAATAACATCATACATAAGTAAAATCTTTAAACATATATATTATATTGAATGAAATAATTATTTACCAATTCAAAAACTATTTTGGAAGGTGAAATATCATACATACCACATGTATCTTAATATTAGATGAAATTGAGAAACCAAGATTCAAAGACAAGTGGATTACCATTCATGTTGTCGATACTGTAGAAATGATCGTGCAATATGAAATAAAATTATGCAAATAATTTTTAAACCTTTACCAAGCAACACTATATGATAATTTATGCATATTTAGTTTTTATCATATTAGGAGATAATAAATATTTCACGTATTTTTTTAATATTTATTAAATATCTTAACTTTATAATTAGGACGATTTCTAATAATTTTTCAATCATAAATAATATTTACGAAATTTCATAAGTTATCTCCGTACAAAATACTTATGTATATATGTTAATATAACTCAAAATTACTATTTTTGCCAACTAATTCTAGGTAAAATAAATTGCTTTAATGTAATTTAACTAACCAAATATCTTATTTTGTTTTGTAAAAATGAAATATGTTATAATAATCTCATGTAAATAAACTCACACGTACTTCTAAATACTAAATATTATTAAAAATATTAAAAACAAATAAAATCAACATTTTAAATAAAATCATACATAAGTAAAATCTATAAATATATATATGAGTTTGGATGAAATAATTATTTACCAATTCAAAAAATATTTTGGACGGTGATATATCATACATAACACATGTATCCTAATATTAGATGAAATTGAAAAACCAAGACAAGTGGATTACAATTCGTTGTGTCGATACCGTAGACAAGATCGTGCAATATGTGATGAAATTATACAAATAATTTTTAAACCTCTACCGAGTAACACTATATGATAATTTTTGCATATTTAGTTTTTATCATATTAGAAACTAATAAATATTTCACGTATTTTTTTAATATTTATTAGACAACTTAACTTTATAATTAGAAAGATGTCTAATAATTTTCTAAACAATTTTTTACAAAATTTCATAAGTTATCACCCTACAAAATACTTATGTATTTATGTTAATATAACTCAAAATCATTGTTTTTGGCAAATACTTTGGGGGAAAATAAATTGCTTTAATGTAATTTAACTAACCAAATGTTTTATTTTGTCTTTTAAAAATGAAATATGTTATAATAATCTCATATAAATAAACTCACACGTACTAGTTTATACTAAATATTATTAAAAATGTTAAAAACAAACAAATAAAACATAAAGTTTTTCCATCATATGAAATAATTCATATTAAATAAAATCACTGTTTTTAAATAAAATCATATATAAGTAAAAAGTATAAATATATATATTAGATTGAATGAAATAATTATTTACAAATTCAAAAAATATATTGGAAGGTGACATATCATACCTAACACATGTATCTTAATATTAGATGAAATTAAAAAACCAAGATTCCAACGCAAGGGGATTACCATTCATGGTGTCGATACCATAGACATGATCGTGCAATATGTAATGAAATTTTGAAAATAATTTTTAAACCTATACCAAGAAACACTATATGATAATTTATGCATATTTAGTTTTTATCATATTAGGAGCTAATAAGTATTTCACGTATTTGTTTAATATTTATTCGACATCTTTATAATTAGGACGATTTCTAATAATTTTTCAATCATAAATAATATTTACAAAATTTCATAAGTTATCTCCCTACAAAATACTTATGTATATATGTTAATATAACTCAAAATTATTATTTTTGGCAACTAATTCGAGGTAAAATAAATTACTTTAATGTAATTTAACTAACCAAATATCTTATTTGTTTTGTAAAAATGAAATATGTTATAATAATCTCATGTAAATAAACTCACACGTACTAGTTAATACTAAATATTATTAAAAATGTTAAAAACAAATAAATAAAACATAATGGTTTTCCTTTATATGCAATAACTAATATTAAATAAAATCATTATTTTAAATAAAATCATACATAAGTAAAATCTATAAATATAAATATTAGATTGAATAAAATAATTATTTACCAATTCAAAAAATATTTTGGACGGTGAAATATCATACATAACACATGTATCCTAATATTAGATGAAATTAAAAAACCAAGACAAGTGGATTACAATACGTTATGTCGATACCGTAGACAAGATCGTGCAATATGTGATGAAATTATAATTTTTAAACCTATACCGAATAACACTATATGATAATTTATGCATATTTAGTTTTTATCATATTAGGACCTAATAAATATTTCACGTATTTCTTTATATTTATTAGACAACTTAACTTTATAATTAGGAAGATGTCGATACCGTAGACATGATCGTGCAATATGTAATGAAATTATGAAAATAATTTTTAAACCTATACCAAGAAACACTATATGATAATTTATGCATATTTAGTTTTTATCATATTAGGAGTTCATAAATATTTCACGTATTTTTTTAATATTTATTAGATATCTTAACTTTATATTTTGGAAGATTTCTAATAATTTTCCAAACATAAATAATATTTACAAAATGTCATACGTTATCTCCCTACAAAATAATTATGTATATATATTAATATAACTCAAAATCATTGCTTTTGTCAACTACTCTAGGGTAAAATAAATTGGTTTAATATAATTTAACTAACCAAATGTCTTATTTTGTTTTGTAAAAATGAAATATATTATAATAATCTCATGTAAATAAACTCACACGTACTAGTTTATACTAAATATTATTAAAAATGTTAAAAACAAACAAATAAAACATAAAGTTTTTCCATCATATGAAATAATTCATATTAAATAAAATCACTGTTTTTAAATAAAATCATACATAAGTAAATAGTATAAATATATATATTAGATTGAATGAAATAATTATTTACAAATTCAAAAAATATATTGGAAGGTGAAATATCATACATAACACATGTATCTTAATATTAGATGAAATTAAAAAACCAAGATTCAAACGCAAGGGGATTACCATTCATGGTGTCGATACCATAGACATGATCGTGCAATATGTAATGAAATTTTGAAAATAATTTTTAAACCTATACCAAGAAACACTATATGATAATTTATGCATATTTAGTTTTTATCATATTAGGAGCTAATAAGTATTTCACGTATTTGTTTAATATTTATTCGACATATTTATAATTAGGACGATTTCTAATAATTTTTCAATCATAAATAATATTTACAAAATTTCATAAGTTATCTCCCTACAAAATACTTATGTATATATGTTAATATAACTCAAAATTATTATTTTTGCCAACTAATTCAAGGTAAAATAAATTGCTTTAATGTAATTTAACTAACCAAATATCTTATTTTGTTTTGTAAAAATGGAATATGTTATAATAATCTCATGTAAATAAACTCACATGTACAAGTTAATACGAAATATTATTAAAAATGTTTAAAATAAATAAATAAAACATAAAGATTTTCGTTTATATGCAATAACTCATATTAAATAAAATCATTATTTTAAATAAAATCATACATAAGTAAAATCTATAAATATATATATATATATATATATATATATATATATATATATATTATATTGAATGAAATAATTATTTAACAATTCAAAAAATATTTTAGACGGTGAAATATTATACATGCCACATATATATTAATATTAGATGAAATTGAAAAACCAATATTAAAAGACGAGTGGATTACCATTCGTGGTGTCGATACCGTAGACATGATCGTGTAATATGAAATAAAATTATGCAAATAATTTTTACACCTATACTAAGCAACACTATATGATAATGTATGCATATTTAGTTTTTATCATATTACAAGATAATAAATATTTCACGTATTTTTTTAATGTTTAGTAGACATCCTAACTTTATAATTAGGATGATTTCTAATAATTTTCCAAACATAAATAATATTTACAAAATTTCATAAGTTATCTCCCTACAAAATACTTATGTATATATGTTAATATACCTCAAAATCATTGCTTTTGCCAACTACTCCTCGGTAAAATAAATTGGTTTAATGTAATTTAACTAACCAAATGTCTTATTTTGTTTTATAAAAATGAAATATATTATAATAATCTCATGTAAATAAACTCACACGTACTACTTTATACAAAATAGTTTTAAAAATGTTAAAAATAAATAAATAAAACATAAAAGTTTTCCTTTATACACAATAACTCATATTAAATAAAATCATATGTAAGTAAAAACTATAAATATATATATTAGATTGAATGAAATAATTATATACCAATTCAAAAAATATTTTGGAATGTGAAATATTATACATACCACATGTATTTTAATATTAGATGAAATTGAAAAATGAAGATTCAAAGACAAGTGGATTACCATTCGTGGTGTCGATACCGTAGACATAATCGTGCAATATGTAATTAAATATGCAAATAATATTTAAACCTATACCAAGCAACACAATATGATAATTTATGCATATTTAGTTTTTATTATCTAATAAATATTTCAAGTATTTTGTTAATATTTATTAGATATCTTAACTTTATAATTAGGATGACGTCTAATAATTCTCCAACCATAAATAAGGATTAAAAATTTCATAATTATCTCCCTACAAAATTTCTAATTTTGTTTTGCAAAAATGAAATATATTATAATAATCTTATATAAATAAACTCACACGTACTAGTTTATACTAAATATAATTAAAAATGTTAATAACAAATAAATAAAACATAAAGTTTTTCCTTTATATGAAATAACTTATATTAAATAAAATCATATAAGTAAAAACTATAAATATATATATTAGATTGAAAGAAATAATTATCTACCAATTGAGGGGGAAATATCATATATATCACATGTATTTTAATATTAGATGAAATGGAAAACTAAGATTCAAAGACAAGGGGATTACCATTTGTGGTGTCAATACCGTAGACATGATTGTGCAATATGTAATGAAATTATGCAAATAATTTTTTAACCTATACCAAACAACACTATATGATGTTTATGCATATTTAGTTTTTATGAGATAATAAATATTTCACGTATTTTGTTAATATTTATAAGACATCTTAACTTTATAATTTCGATGACTTCTAATAATTCTCCAAATATAAATAAGGATTACAAAATTTCATAAGTTATCTCACTACAAAATACTTATATATATATATATATATATATATATATATATATATATATGTTAATATAACTCAAAATCATTGTTTTTGTCAACTATTTTGGGACAAAATAAATTAGTTTAATGTAATTTAACTAATCAAATGTCTTATTTTGTTTTGCAGAAATGAAAGAAGAGAAGCTGAAAACGAAAATAAAAAAGAAAATAAAAAGAAAATAGTAAATCCAAAACATGCAAGAGAAGAACAAAAATAATAAATATAAATCATCTTTCAAAAACATAAACAACAATAAAGATTAAGAAATACAAGCATTAAAAAATAGAAAACAATTACAACAAAATATACCTAAAAAATGTTTCTTAGTGTTTGAAAAATCAAGATTTGGACAAAATTTTAAAAAAGAAATAAAACACTATAACAAATAACTAAATTAAAAAAATGAAACAAATAATAATTGAAAAAATAATAGAAATGAAAATAAATAATACCAACAAGAAGGTACGAAAATAGTGAGAAAAATATCTCTTGAAAAAAAATGAAAGCACTAAATATAAAATCAAAAATGAAAACAAAAAACAAAAATCAAGAATGAAAGAAAATGAAAAGCACAAATAAACTTCAAAAAATGCAAAAGAGAAACTAAAAATGGAAAAAGATGAAACGTAGCAATGAACTTGAAGTGAAATGAAGAACTGGAGCAAGCGATTAACAAAAGGAAAACAAAAAATGAACCAAAAAATAAATGAAATCTTGAAAGAAGAAGAGAAGCTGAAAATGAAGACATTAGAAAGCGTCTGAAAAATAGCGTGACTTCTTCAAGAACAAGATTGGAAATTGATAAATAAGTGAGAAATGATGTGATTTCTTCGAGGACGACGCAATTAACAAAACAAAAAAGAAATGAAACAAGCAATGAACCTTGAATAAGAGGGGCTGAAAAGAATGAACCAAGAAAATAACTAAAAAGTGAGCGAGGAATTTTGGGAACGTTAAAAAAATGACTTGAAGAGAAGAAACAAAGTAAGAACGAGGACTTGAAAAATGAACCAAAAATGGCGTGTAAGAGAAGGAGAATTGAAAGCAATATTGGGAAATGAGAAGTGTGTTGAGCAAAATATCACGTAAATGAATGAGTTGAAATGGGATTCACAAATAATGAATTGATATTTATTCATAAAATAATAAATGATAATAATGTAATTTTCTCATACCCAAAACGAAGACACTTTTTAACTTATGAAAAAAATGCTATTTACATATTCATTGCTACCATGACAAACAAACATAAAATATAGTTAAATTTTTAGAATGAAGGTCATATTATTTGCTAAAATTATTAAATATAAGGATTAATTGCATGAATTAGTGCCCTTTCACGTATCTTGTTTGATAATTTTATGTTTTAGAGTTATTTTTTCCAATTTATTAATTATAATTGCTATGTTCTTAATGTTTTTTGGTAATTTTAAGTTCTTAAATTATTATTTAGTGTTATTTTTGTAAGAAATTATATTATTAAAGAAAATCAAACAATTTAAATTAAAAAAGAACTTAAATGTAAATAACAAAAGTTGAAAATTTAAATTGAATTAAAAAGTGGGCTTAAATGCAATTAACAAAAATTTGAATTAAAAATTTTTTTCTGCACACAAAGGAAGAAAACGCGCAGAATGTATCAACGCGCCTCACGCACCGTCAGATCCAAAAAACGAATGCTCCAGATCATGCGTGTTGAACACGCTCCATGCGAGAGAGTTACGAGTGGAGGCCAGCTATTCCGCACATGCTAGCGTGCATAATTCCCCTGATGCACGGTCCACCGAATCCACGTGCGCCCTGGCATTTTACCTAATCCGAATCTGCCACGTGTCTTGTTATCGTTCCAGGAATAATATGGCGCCATATGTTATGAGTATTGTGAGATAAAAATTCAGAAAATTTCCTATGAGATCGCGTATCTGTTTAACATAAATATCTTTTTAACGTTCTCATCTTTCCCTTTGTTCAGAACATCAAGAAACGCCTAAAATTTGGAATTTTGTTTATCTTCGTGTTTTTTCTTAGGGTTTCAGAAAATTTCCTATGAGATCGCGTATAGATCTGTTTAACACAAATATTTTTTGAACGTTCTCATCTTTCGCTTTTTTCAGAACATCAAGAAACGCTTAAAATTTGGGATTTCGTTTATCTTCGTGTTTTTTCTTAGGGTTTCAAGAATTTATAGCAGATCGCGTATAGATCTATTTAATCTGATCTTTTATTATTTGTTAAAAAATATATTATCGCATGATCTTTGGAAAGTATTAAATTGACTGAAAGATTTCATGAAGTGGTTGAGGAAATCAAAAAGATCTCGTAGGCTTCTGGAGTTAATAATGTCAGGTATGATCGCAAAATCTTTGATTAGAGTAACTTGAACTTTGTTAATCCCTTTGATCTTGTTGAATCCGACGTTGTATTGTGGATTCGATACTAGATAAGAATTTATGTTTGTAAAATCAGAAAATTCCTTTTCGATCGAAAGAACATTTTTTTATAAGATTTATATTTATTTTTTTGTTCTTCTGTTGCATGTTTTGGATTTACTATTTTTTTTCTTTTTATATTTTTGATTTTCGTTTTTAGCTTCTCTTCTTCTTTTAAGATTCCAGTACAAAGGTGGGCTTCTGTAGTTGATCTTTGTCAGGTATAATCGCAAAATCTTTGATCAGAGTAGTTTGAACTTTGTTAACCCCTTTGATCTTGTTGAATCCGATGTCGTATTGTGGATTCGATGCTGCATATGAATTTATGTTTGTAAACTCAGAAAATTCCTTTTCGATCGAAAGAACGTTTTGTTATAAAATTTATATTTATTATTTATGTTCTTCTGTGGCATGTTTTGGATTTACTATTTTCTTTATTTTTTTATTTTTGATTTTTGTTTTCAGCTTCTCTTCTTCTTCATTCTTGGTTCATTCTTTTCGGCCCCTCTTATTCAAGGTTCGTTACTCGTTTCATTTTCTTTTTTGTTGTGTTAACTGACGTCGTCCTTGGAGAAATCACGGTATTTTCAGACGTTTGCTAACACGTCTCCATTTTCAGCTTCTCTTCTTTCAAGATTTCATTTATTTTTTGGTTCATTTTTTGTTTTCCTTTTGTTAATGGCTTGCCCTGGTTCTCCATTTCACTTCACGTTCAGTGCTCACGTTTCATATTTCTCCATTTTTAGTTCCTCTTTTTTTCATTTTTTGAAGTTTGTTTGTGCTTTTCAAAATTACAAGCAGCATCTTTAATTCTTTATCATTAAACTAGTGAGTGATGGGAAATTTCATTTCTCTAACATTTGTAAGATCATACAAATTTCAAATCTAATTGTGTGCTCTTGTTATTTTTCCAAAAATAAAAGAGAAGAGTTTAACTCTGCTCTTATATGATAGATTAATGGTATGTTGTTAAGATTGTATCGTATTTATCCATTGTATCGGATTTGATACATTTAAAGTATATTTATTCTTATTTTAATATATTTTTTAATTTTATTCTCAAATGATATCTTTGAATTATCCATATTTATATTACTAATAGTTATTTTGATCAATTTTAACAACAATCACAATGAATAGTATACTTTAAAAGTTTTATTAAAGTGTAAATTAACCAAAATAAATAATAGGAGTAATTTAAAGCTACTAGTTGAGATTAAGAGTGAAAAAAATTACCAAAATAAAAATAATAATACTCCAAAAATACCAACTTCTAATGTATTTGTGTAGTGTTTACTACTTGTTTAACAAAAATATCTCATCATTAAATTATTTGAATATTAATATTTTACGTTATGAAAATATTGTTAGTACAATAAGGCTAAAAAATCACAATGGTAGAAGATAAATTATTTATCAAGAATGTGATTCCATATTAATTAGATTAAATATCAATATAAATTATTTGTTAGGAAAAATAAATAATTAATATGCTATAAATATAATTGGTATAAAGTATGAGTTATTAATTATTATTTTTAAAATATATTTTATATTAATTAAATTTTTTTTATTTTTTATTATATATTTTGTCAAAAAAATTTACACTAATTTTAATTTTAATAAGAATCTTTAATTTCTGGTGAAGTATATATAATATTCATTGCATTCTCAAGAGAAGTGAAAGCTACAATCAATGTCAAAAATAAAGAGTACACATGAGTAGCTACTCGGGTAGAATTAAGTAGGATGGTCAAGTCACTATTCGTCTTTTATTGTATTTCAATATCTCCAAAGTCCAACCTCTGTATTTAACGTTACCTCACATCGTTTCAATTTTCAGTTTTCAAAGCATACAACTTTTCTTTCCTTTTTTCACCCTCTCTTCTCCTTTACCTCTCACATTTTTACTCTTTTTACTTTTTTCTTTTAAAAAATCCACTTTCTGACTTTCTTCTGTCTCTTTATCTTCTCCTTTTCTCTATTGGTGATTTTTTGTTTCCTGCTTTGGCATTTGGGTCTATAAATGTATTGTTATTGTTATCTAACTTTCTTCTTTTTATTTATTTATAATTATAATTTATTTCACACTTACTGAAGACCCATGTGCTCTTGTTTTGTTTTCTTTTTGAGGGAGGAAGAACTCAATAAACAAATCAACAATAATGTACTAGTCATAGAATAATAATTTAACTTACATTTCAACAATTAAAGTTTAACCCTTTATCTTTCAACTCCTCTATTCTAATTTCAAGCCTAGACAGTAGATATTTTATCCCTTTTTCTCTTTTACTTGTAGTCACAGAGAAGTGGACAGTGAAAGTTTTAATTTTTCACCTCAAACAGCACTTAATTGTTATCTAACTTTCTTTTTTTTATTTATTTATAATTATAATTTATTTCACACTTACTGAAGACCCATGTGCTCTTGCTTTGTTTGCTTTTTGAGGGAGGAAGAACTCAATAAAAAAATCAACAATAATGTACTAGTCATAGAATAATAATTTAACTTACACTTCAACAATTCAAGTTCAACCTTTTATCTTTCAACTCCTCTATTCTAATTTCAAGCCTAGACAATAGATATTTTATCCCTTTTTCTCTTTACTTGTAATCACAGAGAAGTGGAGAGAGTGAAAGTTTTGATTTTTCACCTCAAATAGCACTTAAGAAACGACTGATGATGAAGACTTTAAGCTCCTGAAGATTCAGGTCTTTCACTATTTAACACCTTCAGACACCTTTATTGTAGTTGAAATATGTTATTTTGTCAACTATGGCCAAAAAAAAAGAGAAAGAAAAGAAAAAAAAGAGAAAGAAAAGAAAAAAAAAGAGAAAGAAAAGAAAAAAAAGAGAAATAAAAGGAAAAGGAAAAAGGAAAAAAAATGAACTTTTGAATCAAGAAGTGCTTAAGTTAAGGGCTCAGGTATACTTGTGATTTAGGACTGCCTTTTTTATTATAGTTTTAATTTAATTATATGTCTGGAGGAAGGAGTCTTTTAGTAATAAGTGTTTAATACTTAAGCTAATAGCTCTGTGCATTTTTCTAAAACATGATCAGGTTGAAAGCCTAAGACTGAGACGTGAACTGCAAGAAGTGGAGCTTCTGAACTCAATTAAGAAAGCACAAGAAGCTATGGCACTGGTGACAGAGGAATCTACTAAATCTAAAGCTGCTAAAGAAGTTATAAAATCACTAACTGCTCCGGACAGATTAGACAAGATTGAGATTAGACTTGCTAACTCTACAGTACGATCTAATGTTGATTTGATAAAGCAATTAGACAGCAAAGCCGCAAAACAAGGGAAAAAATCTGAGGCATTTTCTCTTGTTAGATCCTCGTAGATACCTTTATTGCAGCTGAAAGATGTTATTTTGTCAACTATGGCCAAAAAAAAAAGAGAAAGAAAAGGAAAAAGGAAAAAAATGAACTTTTGAATCAAGAAGTGCTTAAGTTACGGGCTCAGGTATACTTGTGATTTAGGATTGCCTTTTTTATTATAGTTTTAATTTAATTCTATGTCTGGAGGAAGAAGTCTTTTAGTAGTAAGTGTTTAATACTTAAGCTAATAGCTCTGTGCATTTTTATAAAACATGATCAGGTTGAAAGCCTAAGACAGAGATGTGAACTGCAATAAGTGGAGCTTGTGAAATCAACTAAGAAAGCACAAGAAGCTATGGCACTGGTGATAGAGGAATCTCCTAAATCTAAAGCTGCTAAAGAAGTTATAAAATCACTAACTGCTCTAGACAGATTAGACAAACTTGCTAACTCTACAGTACCGTCTAATGTTGATTTGATAAAGCAATTAGACAGCAAAGCCGCAAAACAAGGATAAAAATCTGAGACATTTTCTCTTGTTAGATGCTCGTAGACACCTTTATTGCAGGTGAAAGATGTTATTTTGTCAACTATGGCCAAAAAAAATAAGAGAAAGAAAAGAAAAAAGAAAAAAAAAGGAACTTTTGAATCAAGAAGTGCTTATGGGCTCAGGTATACTTGTGATTTTGGACTTCCTTTTTTATTTTAATTTTAATATAATTATATATCGGGAGGAAGGAGTCTTTTAGTAATCAAGTGTTTAATACTTAAGCTAATAGATCTGTGCATTTTTCTAAAACATGATCAAGTTGAAAGCCTAAGACAGAGATGTGAACTGCAATAAGTGGAGCTTGTGAAATCAACTAAGAAAGCACAAGAAGCTATGGCACTGGTGATAGAGGAATCTTCTATATCTAAAGCTCTTAAGCTGCTAAAGAAGTTATAAAATCACTAACTACTTAGGACAGATTAGACAAGACTGAGATCAGACTTGCTAAGTCTGCAGTACCATCTAATGTTGATTTGATAAAACAATTAGACAACGAAACCGCAAAAAAAGGGAAAAAAATCTAAGACATTTTCTCTTGTTAGATCCTCACAGACACCTTTATTGCAACTGAAAGATGTTATTTTGTCAACTATGGACAAAAAAAAGAAGAGAAAGAAAGGAAGAGAAAGAAGAAGGGAAAGACAAGAAAAGAAAAAATAAGAGAAAGAAAGGAAAAAAAACAGAAGACAAGAAAAGAAAAAAAATAGAAGAGAAAGAAAAGAAAAAAAAGAAGAGAAAGAAAAGGAAAAAGGAAAATGGGAAAAAAATGAACTTTTGAATCAAGAAGTGCTTAAGTTACGGGCTCAGGTGTACTTGTGATTTAGGACTTCCTTTTGGATTTTAGTTTTAATTTAATTATATGTCTGGAGGAGGAGTCTTTTTAGTAGTCAAGTGTTTAATACTTGAGCTAATAGCTCTGTGCATTTTTCTAAAACATGATCAGGTTGAAAGCCTAAGACAGAGATGTGAACTGCAATAAGTGGAGCTTGTTATATAAATTAAGAAAGCACAAGAAGCTATGGCACTGGTGACAGAGGAATCTGCTAAATCTAAAGTTGCTAAAGAAGTTACAAAATCACTAACTGCTCCGGACAGATTAAACAAGACTGAGATCAGACTTGCTAAGTCTAGAGTACCATCTAATGTTGATTTGATAAAGCAATTAGACAGCAAAGCCGCAAAACAAGGATAAAAAAATATGCTTTTGGGGGAAGAAATACTATTTCACCAATCGAGTTACAGATGTCTAACATATTCATACCTAACGATTTTCCACAAAATGGTGACGAAAGGTATAACTTGTACAAATAGACATTTTCTCTTGATAGATGCTCGCATACACCTTTATTATGCAAAAAACAAGCAGACAAAACTTACTTTCATACAGTACACATTTTTTATATAACGTAAAATATATATGCTTTTTAACTTGTTCAAAAATAAAAATGCACATGTTTTTCTTCGATAAAACATAATGTTTGGCCCTATTATAAATGGAGTTTGTTTTGGTTTTTAACAGCCTATTCCAGCCTATGGAGCAACATATGTTTTTTCCAAAATCAACCTTTTGATCCTTACAGAAATAGAGGTAGAGGTTTCAATATTGGTTTAAAGCCATAATGTTAACAAATGAAAATCTTGCTGTCTCAACCCAATGAAGTAAGTCAACTAAACTATCCTTCTCTCAATTTTGCAAATACTGGTTATAATGCAAACACCGGTTTTAATGCTTTTCAATATAATCAAAATTATGTGATGAATGGAATAAATGGCCCTATTATAAATGGAGTTGGTTTTGGTTTTTAACAGTCTATGGAGCAACAAATGTTTTTTCCAAAATCAGCCTTTTGATCTTTACAAAAATAAAGGTCAACAATGGTTTAAAGCCATAATGCTAGATTTATGGAAGAACTGGGAACTTTGTTGGATCATGTTTGCACAGGTTTAATCAATCATTTGCTGCTGTTACAAATCAAATGCCATTTAATCAGCCCTCACAATCTTACCCCAGCAAAGTTACTTTCCTGAACAAACATTTGTCAACTCGACAGTTTTCTCAAAATCAACCTTTCAATTAACTTCCTCAATAATTCTCTTTTTCTCAAAATTCATCTTATCAAACTCCATTAAACATGGCACAACACACACATTCCATTTTACAAACATCAAGCTTTAATCAACCCCTTTCTCAATTAAATTCCACAGTTATTGTGCAAAATTCATTCTTTTTTACAACTAATTGTGCCTAATGTTCAATACCCAAATTACACTCAACGTGTCAATGAAAATATAGCAGTTCAGTATCATGCACAACCAAATGTTCTCTCAGTGATGTATGCAACACAAAATAATTCCCTGGTTTCTAGTTACCCTGTGTATCAAGAGCCTCTTCTTGTGTAACTTGATCCAGCCAACCTAGCTGTAACCACAGAGGCTAAAACTCAACAACTTCTGATGGGCAATGGTGATGCCTTGTGAGAATTTCAAGCATTGGTATGAGCTATTTCTCTCTTAGTAAAAGTTCTAACAGAAACCTCCTTTAAGAACCTTTTAAATGCTTCTCAATTCACTAAAGATAACTCAATTTGCATGGAATTTCATCCTGAATATTGTTGTGTGAAGGAAAGCAACAGGGGCAATGTTTTTTAAAGGAAGACTTAAGAATGGGTTGTACTTTAACCTCTTAAATTTTAACGTGACATAAAATAATTGGTTAAGTTTTAAAATTTAAGAATTAACAACTAGATTAGTGATTATATTATGTTCAAAATTGTGATATTGGTGAACAATTTCAACCAAAAAAATAAATTGAAAGAGCAGGTAAAAGCTTCTTAACTTAATTAAAATGATTCATCCCTCTTAAATTTCCGATATCTATTCTTTTATAAAAGCGTGAGTTTACACCTTTTAAAAAACAAATTATTAATGTAACGTTACTTCACATGATACTTGACTTTGAACATAGTCTCTGCTAGGTTAGCTTTATATGTCTAGTATGACTATGTCTAGTATGACAACAAATGAGCTTCATTCAATCTACATTCTTTCTTTTCTTTTAAGATCTCCTTTTGAACCAATAGAAAGAATATGCTTAGAAAGAAAACTCAAGACTTTCTGGATGAAATTCCTTGATAGCGTTCCACGGCTAGCACTAAACCAACATGACATTTATGATAACCCGAGATAACAGAGTCTATTTAATTAAAGTTATTTTCTTTTTTTTTTTGATAGGGACATATTCAATTAAAATTCATAACTTGAATAAATTGTTTTACCTCATTCTTTGCGCCATTGAAATGTTTGCAAATTCCTTTTATAGATACCGAAAAAGCCAATGGTATCTAAAGTTATTGGGAGACCTATTTTGCTTGCTTTGGAAGAGGTTGGATCTCCATCGTTTCTGGAGAAAGCTCTTCAGTTTATGGAAGAGTATGGTAGAGTATGGTGAGTTTTAATACTTGTAAATATTTAACATTGTGCTAAAAGCTAATCCTCTGAACAAGTAGCGGGTAAGTGCTACCATCTTTCTTTTTTCTTTTTTCTTTAATTTGTAATTTATAGTTTATTTCATTTTAGTAACTTTGATCTTTCTAATTTATATTTTGTGTTCAAATCTTATTTGTCTACATTACTTCCTACAAACTATACCGTATTCTGAAATCTTTTTTTTATTTGTAAATGGTTTTAGAGTATGTTCTTTGATATGTTTCCATTTCTATTTTTTCTCCTTTCATTGAAAATTTGGAATGCAAAGAAATAACATGCATTGTTGTTATATGTAGTTTTTTAGTCAACTACGTTTGGAGAATGGCCTCATGTGTTTTGCATGTGCTCTTTTTACTTGGTTCTCTTTTTATTTTTGAATAATATTATATGCATCAAGTTGCTACATGTATCAAGTGAAGTATCATTGTTGGATTTGATGTTAAATTTGAAATGTAAGATATGGAATCACTTATTAACAAAAGCTAGTTGCATTGTGACATTTAGTCTGATGGATGTGTATTAAGCTATGATAGAAAATGTTTTAATTTATTTTTATACTTGTATTTTGAATTTTTGTTCTTTAAAAAGAGAAGAAACATAATGTCAATTTTTTACCAAATCAGAGTGTTTTATTCTCTTGTTGATATATGAAAGAATTTACATTTACTTATTGTATGCATCAGTTGTCAAATTGGATTGGATGTTAAGAATATCAGATTTCTTGAAACTCCATTGCCATTTTCGCAATCTGTTCTTCTATTTACATGTAGAATGTTGCAAGCATGATGGGTTTGAATTCATATTAATTATGGTATTTTACGTAGTAAAATAACTTTGAGAAGTTATTCTTTTTTTAAAAAAAAATTTGACACATGGTACAACATAATTAGAGTGAATGTTTATTATGTGTATTAAGCGTTTCTCCTTTCTCTATATATCTATATCTATAATGACTAATTTATTTAGCTTTATTACTTTTTAAAAGTTAAAAACGTATATTGGGAGAATCCCATATGAATTGCACAAAGGTCTGGCTTAGGGCTAAATTCTCATGAAGCAAAAATGATACTAAAGAAGTTGCGAAATCTATTATCAAAATCTCTCAAAAAGTTTAAGTGACATTAGTGAATCTGTTGGGAGTAGTTGCAGCTTCTGTCGAAATGAGGTTGGCATATGTAAGTGTTGATCACCATGCATGCAGAAGACATTAGTGTCTGATGGTTCTATGCAAAGTGCAAGATAAACCTCTGTGAGTATAGATTTTTCGATGCTAATATCAACTTCCCAAATAATTTACTACTATGTGACCTTCGAGAATATGAGTTAATTTGCAAAGTTCTAATCCACACTTTTTTTCTTTTTCCATTTTTTTGTAGTTGGGTAAATTTTTTATGGCAAGAAATAACCTTTCAATGGAATATGATGATTTTTGTCTTGATATGAGTAAGTGATCTTTAGCCTAAATTACATTATTGGTCTCAAATATTTACTAGATTTACGTTTCGAAATTTTCAAAATGTATGATTTATTACTTAGATTTATTTTAAACTTTCAAAATCTCACACAAGAAACTTTTAAAATTTTAGGCATCAATTTTAGCTTTATTAATAAAATACATATTTACGATTTAAAGTTTTAAGGATTTAAATGTGAAATTTATAAAGTTTGGAACCAAATCATATTTATATTAGAATTATGTATTGATATTTAAGTACATAATAAATATTGAAAATAAAAGTTATTGACATTTCGAGAACAAAAATTACTTTGTATAGATTTAACAATTATTTGTAAAATTTTGTTGTATATTGCATGATTATATGTTTAGGTTATCGACACCAAAAAGGGTAATCTTTTTCCAACTTCGTTACATGGTATGTATGACATTTCACCGTTTAATAATTTTTTTAAATTGTTAAATAATTATTTCATTTAATCTAATATATATAGTTTTTAATTATGTGTGATTTTAATTAATTATTTCATAAAAAGGAAAATTTTATGTTTTATTTATTTGTTTTAAATATTTTTAATAACATTTAGTATAAACTAGTATGTTTATTTATTTGAGATTATTATATCATATTTCATTTAAATATTTAGCACAATGTTAAATATTTACAAGTATTAAAACTCACCATACTCTACCATACTCTTCCATAAACTGAAGAGCTTTCTCCAGAAATGATGGAGATCCAACCTCTTCCAAAGCAAGCAAAATGGGTCTCCCAATAACTTTAGATACCATTGGCTTTTTCGGTATCTATAAAAGGAATTTGCAAACATTTCAATGGTGCAAAGAACGAGGCAAAACAATTTATTCAAGTTATGAATTTTAATTGAATACGTCCCTATCAAAAAAAAGAAAATAACTTTAATTAAATAGACTCTGTTATCTCGGGTTATCATAAATGTCATGTTGGTTTAGTGCTAGCCGTGGAACGCTATCAAGGAATTTCATCCAGAAAGTCTTGAGTTTTCTTTCTAAACATGTTCTTTCTATTGGTTCAAAAGGAGATCTTAAAAAGAAGAAAGAATGTAGATTGAATGAAGCTCATTTGTTGTCATACTAGACATAGTCATACTAGACATATAAAGCTAACCTAGCAGAGACTATGTTCAAAGTCAAGTATCATGTGAAGTAATGTTACATTAATAATTTGTTTTTTAAAAGGTGTAAACTCATGCTTTTATAAAAGAATAGATATCAGAAATTTAAGAGGGATGAATCATTTTAATTAAGTTAAGAAGCTTTTACTTGCTCTTTCAATTTATTTTTTTTGGTTGAAATTGTTCACCAATATCACCATTTTGAACATAATATAATCACTAATCTAGTTGTTAATTCTTAAATTTTAAAACTTAACCAATTATTTTATGTCACGTTAAAATTTAAGAGGTTAAAGTACAACCCATTCTTAAGTCTTCCTTTAAAAAACATTGCCCCTGTTGCTTTCCTTCACACAACAATATTCAGGATGAAATTCCATGCAAATTGAGTTATCTTTAGTGAATTGAGAAGCATTTAAAAGGTTCTTAAAGGAGGTTTCTGTTAGAACTTTTACTAAGAGAGAAATAGCTCATACCAATGCTTGAAATTCTCACAAGGCATCACCATTGCCCATCAGAAGTTGTTGAGTTTTAGCCTCTGTGGTTACAGCTAGGTTGGCTGGATCAGAAGTTACACAGTAAGAGGCTCTTCAGTCACACAGGGTAACTAGAAACCAGGGAATTATTTTGTGTTGCATACATCACTGAGAGAACATTTGGTTGTGCATGATACTGAACTGCTATATTTTCAATGACACGTTGAGTGTAATTTGGGTATTGAACATTAGGCACAGTTAGTTGTAAAAAAGAATGAATTTTGCACAATAACTATGGAATTTAATTAAGAAAGGGGTTGATTAAAGCTTGATGTTTGTAAAATGGAATGTGTGTGTTGTGCCATGTTTAATGGAGTTTGATAAGATGAATTTTGAGAAAAAGAGAATTATTGAGGAAGTTAATTGAAAGGTTGATTTTGAGAAAATTGTCGAGTTGACAAATGTTTGTTCAGGAAAGTAACTTTGCTGGGGTAAGATTGTGAGGGCTGATTAAATGGCATTTGATTGGTAACAACAGGAAATGATTGATTAAACCTGTGCAAACATGATCCAACAAAGTTCCCAGTTCTTCCATAAATCTAGCATTATGGCTTTAAACCATTGTTGACCTTTATTTCTGTAAAGATCAAAAGGCTGATTTTGGAAAAACATTTGTTGCTCCATAAGCTGTTAAAAACCAAAACCAACTCCATTTATAATAGGGCCATTTATTCCATTCATCACATAATTTTGATTATATTGAAAAGCATTAAAACCGGTGTTTACATTATAACCAGTATTTGCGAAATTGAGAGAAGGATGGTTTAGTTGACTTACTTCATTGGGTTGAGACAGCAAGATTTTCATTTGTTAACATTATGGCTTTAAACCAATGTTGAAACCTCTACCTCTATTTCTGTAAGGATCAAAAGGCTGATTTTGGAAAAACATCTATTGCTCCATAGGCAGGAATAGGCTATTAAAAACCAAAACAAACTCCAATTATAATAGGGCCAAACATTATGTTTTATCGAAGAAAAAAATGTGCATTTTTATTTTTGAACAAGTTAAAAAGCATATATATTTTACGTTATATAAAAAATGTGTCTGCGAGCATCTAACAAGAGAAAAATCTAAGATTTTTATCCTTGTTTTGCGGCTTTGCTATCTAATTGTAAGAAAAATGCACAGAGCTATTAGCTGAAGTATTAAACACTTGACTACTAAAAGACTCCTTCCTCCATACATATAATTAAATAAAAACTAAAATCAAAAAGGAAGTCATTAATCACAAGTATACTTGAGCCCGTAACTTAAGCACTTCATGATTCAAAAGTTTATTTTTCTTTCCTTTTTTCCTTTCTTTCTCTTCTTTCTTTTTTTGGCAATAGTTGAAAAAATAACATCTTTCAGCTGCAATAAAGGTTTCTACGAGGATCTAACAAGAGAAAATGTCTCAGATTTTTTTCCTTGTTTAGCGGCTTTGGTGTCTAATTGCTTTATCAAATCAACATTAGATGGAACAGCAGACTTAGCAAGTCTGATCTCAGCTTTGTCTAATCTGTCCTAAGTAGTAAGTGATTTTATATCTTCTTTAGCAGCTTTAGATTTAGCAGATTCCTCTATCACCAGTGCCATAGCTTCTTGAGCTTTCTTAGTTGATTTCACAAGCACCACTTATGGTAGTTCAAATCTCGGTCTTAGGCTTTCAACCTGATCATGTTTTAGGAAAATGCACAGAGCTATTAGCTTAAATATTAAACACTTGACTACTAAAAGACTCCTTTCTCTAGACATATAATTAATTTAAAACTAAAATAAAAAAAGAAAGTCCAAAATCACAAGTATACCTCAACCCTCAACTTAAGCATTTCTTCATTCAAAAGTTCCTTTTTTTTCCTTTTTTCCGTTTTTCCTTTTATCTTTTCTTTCTGTTCATTTTTTTTGGCCATAGTTGACAAAATAACATCTTTCAGCTACAATAAAGGTGTCTGCGAGGACTTAACAAGAGAAAATGTCTCAGATTGTTTTCCTTGTTTAGCGGCTTTGCTGTCTAATTGCTTATTCAAATCAACATTAGATGGAACTGCAGACTTAGCAAGTCTGATCTCAGCTTTGTCTAATCTGTCTTGAGCAGTAAGTGATTTTATAACTTCTTTAGCAGCTTTAAATTTAGCAGATTCCTCTATCACCAGTGCCATAGCTTTTTGTGCTTTCTTAGTTGATTTCACAAGCTCCATTTATTGCAGTTCACATCTCTGTCTTAGGCTTTCAACCTGACCATGTTTTAAGAAAATGCACAGAGCTATTAGCTTAAATATTAAACACTTGACTACTAAAAGACTCCTTCCTCCAGACATATAATTGAATTAAAACTAAAATAAAAAAGAAAGTTCTAAATCACAAGTATACCTGAGCCCGTAAGATAAGCACTTCTTGATTCAAAAGTTCGTTTTTCTTTCCTTTTTTCCTTTCTTTCTCTTCTTTTGTTTTGGCAATAGTTGACAAAATAACATCTTTTAGCAGCAATAAAGGTGTCGGCGAGGACCTAACAAGAGAAAAGGTCCCAGATTTTTTTCCTAGTTTAGCGGCTTTGCTGCCTAATTGTTTTATCAAATCAACATTAGATGGAATTGCAGTCTTAGCAAGTCTGATCTCAGCTTTGTCTAATCTGTCCTGAGTAGTAAGTGATTTTATATCTTCTTTAGCAGTTTTAGATTTAGCAGATTCCTCTGTCACCAGTGCCATAGCTTTTTGTGCTTTCTTAGTTGATTTAACAAGCTCCATTATTGCAGTTCACATCTCTGTCTTAGGCTTTTAACCTGATCATATTTTAGGAAAATGGACAGAGCAATTGGCTGAACTATTAAACACTTGACTACTAAAAGACTCCTTCCTCCAGACATATAATTAAATTAAAACTAAAATAAAAAAGGAAATCATAAATCATAATGATACCTGAGCCCGTAATTTAAGCACTTCTTGATTCAAAAGTTCATTTTTATTTTCCTTTTTTTCCATTTTTTCTCTTCTTTTTTTTGGCAATAGTTGACAAAATAACATTTTCAGCTGCAATAAAGGTGTCTGCGAGGATCTAACAAGAGAAAATGTCTCAAATTTTTTTCCTTGTTTAGCGGGTTTGCTGTCTAATTGCTTAATCAAATCAACATTAGATGGAACTGCAGACTTAGAGGGTTTGATCTTAGCTTTGTCTAATCTGTCCTGAGTAGTAAGTGATTTTATAACTTCTTTAGCAGCTTTAGATTTAGCAGATTCCTCTCTCACCAGTGCCAAAGCTTCTTGTGCTCTCTTAGTTTATTTCACAAGCTCCACTTGTTGTAGTTCAAATCTCGGTCTTAGGCTTTCCACCTGATCATGTTTTAGAAAAATACATAGAGCTATTAGCTTAAATATTAAACACTTGACTACTAAAAGACTCCTTCCTCCAGATATATAATGAAACTAAAACTAAAATAAAAAAGAAAGTCCTAAATCACAAGTATACCTGAGCCCGTAACTTAAGCACTTCTTGATTCAAAAGTTCGTTTTTATTTCCTTTTTTCCTTTCTCTCTCTTCTTTTTTTCCAAAAGTTGACAAAATAACATCTTTGAGCTCCAATAAAGGTGTCGGCGAGGATCTAACAAGAGAAAATGTCTCAGATTTTGTTTTCTTGTTTAGCGGCTTTGCAGTCTAATTGCTTAATCAAATCAACATTAGATGGAATTGCAGACTTAGAGGGTCTGATCTCAGCTTTGTCTAATCTATCCTGAGTAGTTAGTGAGTTTATAACTTCTTTAGCAGCTTTAGATTTAGCAGATTCCTCTGTCACCAGTGCCATAGCTTCTTCGGCGTTCTTAGTTGATTTCACAACATAAACTTATTGCAGTTCACATCTCTGTCTTAGGCTTTCAACCTGATCATGGTTTAGAAAAATGCACAGAGCTATTAGCTTAAGTATTAAACACTTGACTACTAGAAGACTCCTTCCTCCAAACATATAATTAAATTAAAACTAAAATAAAAAAGGCAGTCCTAAATCCCAAGTATACCTGAGCCCGTAAATTAAGCACTTCTTGATTCCAAAGTTCATTTTTTTCCTTTTTTCCTTTCTTTCACTTCTTTTTTTCCCTAGTTGACAAAATAACTTCTTTCAGCTGCAAATAAAGGTGTCTGCGAGGATCTAATCAGAGAAAATGTCTCAGATATTTTTCCTAGTTTAGCGGCTTTGCAGTCTAATTGCTTAATCAAATCAACAATAGATGGAACTGCAGATTTAGCAAGTCTGATCTCAGCTTTGTCTAATTTGTCCTGAGTATTAAGTGATGTTATATCTTCTTTCGCAGCTTTAGATTTAGCAGATGCCTCTGTCACCTGTGCCATAGCTTCTCGTGCTTTTTTTGTTGATTTAACAAGCTCCACTTATTGCAGTTCACATCTCTGTCATAGGCTTTCAACCTGATCATGCTTTAGGAAAATGCACAGAGTTATTAGTTTAAGTATTAAACACTAGACTACTAAAAGACTCCTTCCTCCAGACATATAATTAAATTAAAACTAAAATAAAAAAGGCAGTCCTAAATCCCAAGTATACCTGAGCCCGTAACTTAAACACTTCTTGATTCAAAAGTTCCTTTTTTTCCTTTTTTCTTTTTTCCTTTTTTCTTTTCTTTCTCTTTTTTTTCGAAATAGTTGACAAAATAACATCTTTCAGCAGCAATAAAGGTGTCGGCGAGGACCTAAACAAGAGAAAAGGTCTCAGATTTTTTTCCTGGTTTAGCGGCTTTGTTGTCTAATTGTTTTATCAAATAAACATTAGATGGAACTGCCGACTTAGAGGGTTTGATCTCAGCTTTGTCTAATCTGTCCTGAGCAGTTAGTGAATTTATAACTTCTTTAGCAGCTTTAGATTTAGCAGATTCCTCTGTCGCCAGTGCCATAGCTTCTTGGGCTTTCTTAGATGATTTCACAAGCTAAACTTATTGCGGTTCACATCTCTATCTTAGGCTTTCAACCTGATCATGTTTTAGGAAAAAGCACAGAGCTATTAGCTTAAGTATTTAACACTTGACTACTAGAAGACTCCTTCCTCCAGACATATAATTAAATTAAAACTAAAATAAAAAAGGAAGTCATAAATCACAAGTATACCTGAGCCCGTAACTTAAGAACTTCCTGATTCAAAAGTTCGTTTTTATTTTCCTTTTTTCTTTTATTTCTCTTCTTTTTTTGGAAATAGTTGACCAAATAACATCTTTCAGCAGCAATAAAGGTGTCGGTGAGGACCTAACAAGAGAAAATGTCTCAGATTTTTTTCCTTGTATAGCGGCTTTGCTGTCTAATTGCTTAATCAAATCAACATTAGATGAAACTGCACACTTAGAGGGTCTGATCTCAGCTTTGTCTAATTTGTCCTCAGCAGGAAGTGATTTTATAACTTGTTTAGCAGCTTTAGATTTAGCAGATTCCTCTGTCATTAGTGCCAAAGCTTCTTGTGCTTTCTTAGTTGATTTCACAAGCACCACTAATTGTAGTTGAAATCTCGGTCTTATGCTTTCAACCTGATCATGTTTTAGATAAAAAATGCACAAAGCTATTAGCTTCAATATTAAACACTTGACTACTAAAAGACTCCTTACTCCCAATATATAATTAAATTAAAACTAAAATAAAAAAGGAAGTCATAAATCACAAGTATAACATAGACCGTAACTTAAGCACTTCTTGATTCAAAAGTTCGTTTTTTTTTTCTTCTTTCCTTTCTTTCACTTCTTTTTTTTTTCCATAGTTGACAAAATAACATCTTTCAGCTGCAATAAAGCTGTCTGCGAGGATCTAACCAGAGAAATTGTCTTAGATTTTTTTCCTAGTTTAGTGCCTTTGTAGTCTAATTGCTTAATCAAATCTACATTAGATGGAACTACAGACTTAAAGGGTCTGATCTCAGCTTTGTCTAATCTTTCCTGAGCAGTTAGTGAATTTATAACTTCTTTAGCAGCTTTAGATTTAGCAGATTCCTCTGCCGCCAGTGCCATAGCTTCTTGGGCTTTCTTAGTTGATTTCACAAGCTAAACTTATTGTAGTTCACATCTTTGTCTTAGGCTTTCAACCAGATCATGTTTTAGAAAAATGCACAGAGTTATTAGCTTAAGTATTAAACACTTGACTACTAAAAGACTCATTCCTCCAAACATATAATTAAATTAAAACTAAAATAAAAAAGGCAGTCCTAAATCCCAAGTATACCTGAGCCCGTAACTTAAACACTTCTTGATTCAAAAGTTCATTTTTTTTTTCCTTTTTTCCTTTTTTCCTTTTTTCTTTTCTTTTTGTTCTTTTTTTTTGTTTTTTTTTTCTTTCTTTTTTCTTTTCTTTTCTTTCTCTTCTTTTGTTCTCCTTTCTTTCTCTTCTTTTTTTGGTCATACTTGACAAAATAACATCTTTTAGCTGCAAAAAAGGTGTCTACAAGGATCTAACAAGAGAAAATGTCTCTGATTTTTCCCTTTTTTGCGGCTTTGCTGTCTAATTGGTTTATAAAATCAACAATAGATGGTACTACAGACTTAGCAAGTCTGATCTCAGCTTTGTATAATATGTCCTGAGCATTTGGTGAATTTATAACTTCTTTAGCAGCTTTAGATTTAGCCGATTCCTCTGTCACCAGTGCCATAGCTTCTTTAGCTTTCTTAGTTGATTTCACAAGCTCTACTTATTGTAATTCAAATCTCGGTCTTAGGCTTTCTATCTGATCATGTTTTAGGAAAATGCACCGAGCTATTAGCTTAAGTATTAAACACTTGACTACTAAAAGACTCCTTGCTCTAGACATGTAATTAAATTAAAACTAAAATAAAAAAAGGAAGTATACCTTAGCCCGCAACTTAAACACTTCTTGATTCAAAAGATCAATTTTTTATTCCTTTTTTCCTTTCTTTCTCTTCTTTTTTTTGACAATAGTTGACAAAATAACATCTTTCAGCAGCAATAAAGGTATCTACGAGGATCTAACAAGAGAAAATGTCTAGGATTTTTTTCCTTGTTTAGCGGCTTTGTTGTCTAATTGCTTTATCAAATCAACAATACATGGAACTGCAGACTTAACAAGTTTGATCTCAGTCTTGTCTAATCTGTCCTGAGCAGTTAGTGATTTTATAACTTCTTTAGCAGCTTTAGATTTAGCATATTCCTCTGTCACCAGTGCCAAAGCTTCTTGTGCTTTCTTAGTTGATTTTACAAGCAACTCCAATTGCAGTTCAAATCTTTCTCTTAGGCTTTCAACCTGATCATGTTTTAGAAAAATGAACAGAGCTATTAGCTTAAGTATTAAACACTTGACTACTAAAAGACTCCTTCCTCCAGACATATAATTAAATTAAAACTAAAATAAAAAAAGGTAGTCCTAAATCCCAAGTATACCCGAGCCCGTAACTTAAAACACTTCTTGATTCAAAAGTTCATTTTTTTTCCTTTTTTATTTTCTTTCCCTTCTTTTGTTTTTTCTTTTCTTTCCCTTCTTTTTTCTTTTCTTTTCTTTCTCTTCTTTTTTTTTCTCCTTTCTTTCCCTTCTTTTTTTTCTCCTTTATTTCTCTTCTTTTTTTTTGTTATAGTTGACAAAATAACATCTTTCAGCTGCAAAAAAGGTGTCTGCAAGGATCTAACAAGAGAAAATGTCTCTGATTTTTTCCCTTGTTTTGCTGTCTAATTGCTTTATAAAATCAACATTAGATGGTGCTGCAGACTTAGCAAGTCCGATCTCAGCTTTGTCTAATCTGTCCTGAGTAGTAAGTGATTTTTATATCTTATTTATCAGCTTTAGATTTAGCAGATTCCTGTCAAGAGTACCATAGCTTTTTGTGCTTTCTTAGTTGATTTAACAAGCTCTACTTATTACAGTTCACATCTTTGTCTTAGGCTTTCAACCTGATCATGTTTTAGGAAAATGCACAGAGCAATTAGCTAAAGTATTAAACACTTGACTACAAAAAGACTCCTTCCTCCAGACATATAATTAAATTAAAACTAAAATAAAAAACGAAGTCAAAAATCACAAGTATACCTGAGCCAGTAACTTAAGCACTTCTTGATTTAAAAGGTCTTTTTTACTTTCCTTTTCTCTTTTCTTTCTCTTCTTTTTTTTTGGAAATAGTTGACCAAATAACATCTTTCAGCAGCAATAAAGGTGTCGGCGAGGACCTAACAAGAGAAAATGTCTTAGATTTTTTTCCTTGTATCGCGACTTTGCTGTCTAATTGCTTAATCAAATCAACATTAGATGGAACTGCACACTTAGAGGGTCTGATCTCAGCTTTGTCTAATTTGTCCGGAGTAGTAAGTGATTTTATAACTTCTTTAGCAGCTTTAGATTTAGCAGATTCCTCTATCATTAGTGCCAAAGCTTCTAGTGCTTTCTTAGTTGATTTCACAAACTCCACTAATTGTAGTTCAAATCTCGGTCTTAGGCTTTCAACCTGATCATGTTTTAGATCAAAAATGCACAGAGCTATTAGCTTAAATATTAAACATTTGACTACTAAAAGACTCCTTACTCCCAAAATATAATTAAATTAAAACTAAAATAAAAAAGGCAGTCATAAATCCCAAGTATACCTGAGCCCGTAACTTAAACACTTCTTGATTCAAAAGTTCATTTTTTTTCCTTTTTTTATTTTTTCCTTTCTTTCTCTTCTTTTGTTTTTTCTTTTCTTTGCCTTCTTTTTTCTTTTCTTTTCTTTCTCTTCTTTTTTTTTCTCCTTTCTTTCCCTTCTTTTTTTCTCCTTTCTTTCTCTTCTTTTTTTTGGTCATGGTTGACAAAATAACATCTTTCAGCTGCAAAAAAGGTGTCTGCAAGGATCTAACAAGAGAAAATGTCTGTGATTTTTTCCCTTGTTTTGTGGCTTTGCTGTCTAATTGCTTTATAAAATCAACATTAGATGGTACTGCAGACTTAGAAAGTCCGATCTCAGCTTTGTCTAATCTGTCCTGAGCAGTAAGTGATTTTTATATCTTATTTATCAGCTTTAGATTTAGCAAATTCCTATCACGAGTACCATAGCTTTTTATGCTTTCTTAGTTGATTTAACAAGCTCTACTTATTACAGTTCACATCTCTATCTTAGGCTTTCAACTTGATCATGTTTTAGGAAAATGCACAGAGCAATTAGTTGAAGTATTAAACACTTGACTATTAAAAGACTCCTTCCTCAAGACATATAATTAAATTAAAACTAAAATAAAAAATGAAGTTATAAATCACAAGTATACCTGAGCCAGTAACTTAACCACTTCTTGATTTAAAAGTTCTTTTTTATTTTCCTTTTCTCTTTTCTTTCTCTTTTTTTTTTGGAAATAGTTGACCAAATAACAACTTTCAGCAGCAATAAAGGTGTCGGCGAGGACCTAACAAGAGAAAATGTCTTAGATTTTTTTCCTAGTATCGCGGCTTTGCTGTCTAATTGCTTAATCAAATCAACATTAGATGGAACTGTACACTTAGAGGGTCTGATCTCAGCTTTGTCTATTTTGTCCTGAGCAGTAAGTGATTTTATAACTTCTTTAGTAGCTTTAGATTTAGCAGATTCCTCTATCATTAGTGCCAAAGCTTCTAGTGCTTTCTTAGTTGATTTCACAAACTCCACTAATTGTAGTTCAAATCTCGGTCTTAGGCTTTCAACCTGATCATGTTTTAGATAAAAATGCACAGAGCTATTAGCTTAAATATTAAACACTTGACTACTAAAATACTCCTTACTCCCAATATATAATTAAATTAAAACTAAAATAAAAAAGGAAGTCATAAATCACAAGTATACCATAGTCCGTAACTTAAGCACATCTTTATTCAAAAGTTCATTTTTTTCTATTTTTCCTTTCTTTCTCTTCGTTTTGTTTTTGCAATAGTTGATAAAATAACATCTTTCAGCTGCAATAATTGTGTCTGCGAGGATCTAACCAGAGAAATATCTCAGATTTTTTTCCTTGTTTAGCGGCTTTGTAGTCTAATTGCTTAATCAAATCAACATTAGATGGAACTGTAGACTTAGAGGGTTTGATCTCAGCTTTATCTAATCTGTCCTGACCAGTTAGTGAATTTATAACTTATTTAGCAACTTTAGATTTAGCAGATTCCTCTATCGCCAGTGCCATTGCTTCTTGGGCTTTCTTAGTTGATTTCACAAGCTAAACTTATTGTAGTTCACATCTTTATCTTAGGCTTTCAACCTGATCATGTTTTAGAAAAATGCACAGAGCTATTAGCTTAAGTATTAAACACTTGACTACTAAAAGGCTTTTTCCTCCAGACATATAATTAAATTAAAACTAAAATAAAAAAGGCACTTCTAAATCCCAAGTATACCTGAGCCCGTAACTTAAACACTTCTTGATTCAAAAGTTCGTTTTTTTTTCTTTTTTCCTTTCTTTCTCTTCGTTTTGTTTTTGCAATAGTTGACAAAGTAACATCTTTCAGCTGCAATAATGGTGTCTGCGAGGATCTAACCAGAGAAAATGTCTCAGATTGTTTTCCTTGTTTAGCGGCTTTATAGTCTAATTGCTTAATCAAATCAACATTAGATGGAAATGCAGACTTAGAGGGTCTGATCGCATCTTTGTCTAATCTGTCCTGAGCAGTTAGTGAATTTATAACTTCTTTAGCAGCTTTAGATTTAGCAGATTCCTCTGCCGCCAGTGCCATAGCTTCTTGGGCTTTCTTAGTTGATTTCACAAGCTAAACTTATTGCGGTTCACATCTTTGTCTTAGGCTTTCAACCTGATCATGTTTTAGAAAAAAGCAGAGAGCTATTAGCTTAAGTATTTAAAACTTGACTACTAGAAGACTCCTTCCTCCACACATATAATTAAATTAAAACAAAAATAAAAAAGGCAGTCCTAAATCCCAAGTATACCTGAGCCCGTAACTTAAACACTTCTTGATTCAAAAGTTCATTTTTTTTTTCCTTTTTTCCTTTTTTATTTTCTTTCTATTCTTTTGTTTTTTCTTTTCTTTCCCTTCTTTTTTCTTTTCTTTTCTTTCTCTTCTTTTTTTTCTCCTTTCTTTCCCTTCTTTTTTTCTCCTTTCTTTCTCTTCTTCTTTTTGGTCATGGTTGACAAAATAACATATTTTAGCTTCAAAAAAGGTGTTTGCAAGGATCCAACAAGAGAAAATGTCTCTGATTTTTTCACTTTTTTTGCGGCTTTGCTGTCTAATTGCTTTATAAAATCAACATTAGATGGTACTGTAGACTTAGAAAGTCCGATCTCAGCTTTGTCTAATCTGTCCTGAGCAGCAAGTGATTTTTATATCTTATTTTTCAGCTTTAGATTTAGCAGATTCCTGTCACGAGTACCATAGCTTTTTGTGCTTTCTTAGTTGATTTAACAAGCTCTACTTATTACAGTTCACATCTCTGTCTTAGGCTTTCAACCTGATCATGTTTTAGGAAAATGCACAGAGCAATTAGCTGAAGTATTAAACACATGACTACTAAAAGACTCCTTCCTCCAGACATATAATTAAATTAAAACTAAAATAAAAAAGGAAGTCATAAATCACAAGTAAACCATAGCCCGTAACTTAAGCACTTCTTGATTCAAAAGTTCGTTTTTTTCCTATTTTCCTTTCTTTCTCTTCATTTTGTTTTTGCAATAGTTGACCAAATAACACCTTTCAGCTGGAATAATGGTGTCTGCGAGGATCTAACCATAGAAAATGTCTCAGATTGTTTTCCTTGTTTAGTGGCTTTGTAGTATAATTGCTTAATCAAATCAACATTAGATGGAACTGCAGACTTAGAGGGTCTGATCTCATCTTTGTCTAATCTGTCCTGAGCAGTTAGTGAATTTCAAACTTATTTAGCATCTTTAGATTTAGCAGATTCCTCTGTCATCAGTGCCATAGCTTCTTGGGCTTTCTTAGTTGATTTCAGAAGCTAAACTTATTGTAGTTTACATCTTTGTCTTAGGCTTTCAACCTGATCATGTTTTAGAAAAATGTATAGAGCTATTAGCTTAAGTATTAAACACTTGACTACTAAAAGACTCCTTCCTCCAGACATATAATTAAATTAAAACTAAAATAAAAAAGGCAGTCCTAAATCCCAAGTATACCTGAGCCTGTAACTTAAACACTTCTTGATTCAAAAGATTACTTTTTTTCCTTTTTTCCTTTTTTCTTTTCTTTCTATTCTTTTTTTTTTGTTTCCTTTCTTTTTTCCTTTCTTTTCTTTCTCTTCTTTTTTTTGGTCATGGTTGACAAAATAACATCTTTTAGCTTCAAAAAAGGTGTCTGCAAGGATCTAACAAGAGAAAATGTCTCTGATTTTTTCACTTGTTTTACAGCTTTGCTGTCTAATTGCTTTATAAAATCAACATTAGATGGTATTGCAGACTTAGCAAGTCTGATCTCAGCTTTGCCTAATCTGTCTTGAAGAGTAAGTGATTTTATATCTTATTTAGCAGCTTTAGATTTAGCAGGTTCCTGTCACAAGTGCCATAGCTTTTTGTGCTTTCAAAGTTGATTTAATAAGCTCCACTTATTACAGTTCACATCTCTATCTTAGGCTTTCAACCTGATCATGTTTTAGGAAAATACAGAGAGCAATTAGCTAAATTATTAAACACTTGACTACTAAAAGACTCCTTCCTCCAGACATATAATTAAATTAAAACTAAAATCAAAAAGGAAGTCATAAATCATAAGTATAGCTGAGCCCGTAACTTAAGCACTTCTTGATTCAAAAGTTCGATTTTATTTTCCTTTTCTCTTTTCGATTTTATTTTCCTTTTCTCTTTTTTGGAAATGTCTCAGATTTGTTTCCTGGTTTAGCGGCTTTGTTGTCTAATTGTTTTATCAAATCAACATTATATGGAACTGCAGACTTAGCAAGTCTGATCTCAGCTTTGTCTAATCTGTCCTGAGTAGTAAGTGATTTTATATCTTCTTTAGGAGCTTTAGATTTAGCTTATTCCTCTGTCACCAATGCCATAGCTTTTTGTGCTTTCTTAGTTGATTTAACAAGCTCAACTTATTGGAGTTCACATCCCTATCTTAGGCTTTCAACCTGATCATGTTTTAGGAAAATGCAGAGAGCAATTAGCTGAATTATTAAACACTTGACTACTAAAAGACTCCTTCCTCCATACATATAATTAAATTAAAACTAAAATCAAAAAGGAAGTCATAAATCATAAGTATACCTGAGCACGTAACTTAAGCACTTCTTGATTCAAAAGTTCGATTTTATTTTCCTTTTCTCTTTTCTTTCTCTTCTTTTTTTTTGGCAATAGTTGACAAAATAACATTTTCAGTTGCAATAAAGTTGTCTACGAGGATATAACAACAGAAAATGTCTCAGATTGTTTTCCTTGTTTAGCGGCTATGCTGTCTAATTACTTAATCAAATCAACATTAGATGGAACTTCAGGCTTAGAGGGTCTGATCTTAGCTTTGTCTAATTTATCCTGAGCAGTAAGTGATTTTATAACTTCTTTTGCAGCTTTAGATTTAGCAGATTCCTATCACGAGTGCCATAGCTTTTTGTGCTTTCTTAGTTGATTTAATAAGCTCCACTTATTGCAGTTCACATCTCTGTCTTAGGCTTTCAACCTGATCATGTTTTAGGAAAATGCACAGAACAATTAGCTGAATTATTAAACACTTGACTACTAAAAGACTCCTTCCCCCAGACATATAATTAAATTAAAACTAAAATAAAAAAGGAAGTCATAAATCACAAGTATACCTCAGCCCGTCTTAAGCACTTCTTGATTCAAAAGTTCGTTTTTATTTTCCCTTTTTCCTTTCTTTCTCTTCTTTTTTTTGGCAATAGTTGACAACATAACGTCTTTCAGGTGCAATAAAGGTGTCTACGAGGATCTAACAAGAGAAATTGTCTCAGATTTTTTTCCTTGTTTAGCGGCTTTGTAGTCTAATTTCTTAATAAAATCAACATTAGATGGAACTACAGACTTAGAGGGTCTGATCTCAGCTTTGTCTAATTTGTCCTGACCAGTTAGTGAATTTATAACTTCTTTAGCAGCTTTAGATTTAGCAGATTCCTCTGTCACCAATGTCATAGCTTCTTGGGCTTTCTTAGTTGATTTCACAAGCTAAACTTATTGCAGTTCACATCTCTGTCTTTGGCTTTCAACCTGATCATGTTTTAGAAAAATGCACAGAGCTATTAGCTTAAGTATTAAACACTTGACTACTAAAAGACTCCTTCCTCCAGACATATAATTAAATTAAAACTAAAATAAAAAAGAAAGTCCTAAATCACAAGTATACCTGAGCCCGTAACTTAAGCACTTCTTGATTCAAAAGTTCATTTTTCTTTCCTTTTTTCCTTTCTTTCTCTTCTTTTTTTTTGGCAATAGTTGACAACGTAACGTCTTTCAGGTGCAATAAAGGTGTCTACGAGGATCTAACAAGAGAAATTGTCTCAGATTTTTTTCCTTGTTTAGCGGCTTTATAGTCTAATTTCTTAATAAAATCAACATTAGATGGAACTACAGACTTAGAGGGTCTGATCTCAGCTTTGTCTAATTTGTCCTGACTAGTTATTGAATTTATAACTTCTTTAGCAGCTTTAGATTTAGCAGATTCCTCTGTCACCAGTTTCATAGCTTCTTGGGCTTTCTTAGTTGATTTCACAAGCTAAACTTATTGCAGTTCACATCTCTGTCTTAGGCTTTCAACCTGATCATGTTTTAGAAAAATGCACAGAGCTATTAGCTTAAGTATTAAACACTTGACTACTAAAAGACTCCTTCCTCCAGACATATAATTAAATTAAAACTAAAATAAAAAAGGCAGTCCTAAATCCCAAGTATACCTCAGCCCGTAACTTAAACACTTCTTGATTCAAAAGTTCATTTTTTTCCTTTTTTCCTTTTTTCTTTTCTTTCTATTCTATTTGTTTTCTTTTCTTTCCCTTCTTTTTTCTTTTCTTTTCTTTCTCTTCTTTTTTTTTCTCCTTTCTTTCTCTTTTTTTTGGCCATAGTTGACAAAATAACATCTTTTAGCTGCAAAAAAGGTGTCTGTAAGGATCTAACAAGAGAAAATGTCTCTGATTTTTTCCCTTGTTTGGAGGCTTTGCTGCCTAATTGCTTTATAAAATCAACATTAGATGGTACTGCAGACTTAGCAAGTCTAATCTCAGCTTTGTCTAATCTGTCCTGAGAAGTAAGTGATTTTATATCTTCTTTAGCAACTTTAGATTTAGCAGATTCCTCTGCCACCAGTGCCATAGCTTCTTGAGCTTTCTTAGTTGATTTCACAAGCTCCACTTATTGTAGTTCAAATCTCGGTCTTAAGCTTTCAACCTGATCATGTTTTAGGAAAATGCACAGAGCTATTAGCTTAAGTATTAAACACTTGACTACTAAAAGACTCCTTGCTCTAGACATATAATTAAATTAAAACTAAAATAAAAAAGGAAGTCCAAAAACACAAGTATACCTGAGCCCGCAACTTAAGCACTTCTTGATTCAAAACTTTGATTTTTTTCCTTTTTTCCTTTCTTTTTCTTTGTTTTAAATAGTTGACAAAATAACATCTTTCAACTACAATAAAGGTGTCTACGAGGATCTAAGAAGAGAAAATGTTTAGGAGTTTTTCCTTGTTTATCGGCTTTGCTGTCTAATTGCTTTATCAAATCAACATTAGATGGAACTGTAGACTTAGCAAGTCTGATCTCAGTCTTGTCTAATCTGTCCTGAGTAGTTAGTGATTTTATAACTTCTTTACTAGCTTTAGATTTAGTAGATTCCTCAGTCACTAGTGCCAAAGCTTCTTGTGCCTTCTTAGTTCATTTCACAAGCTCCACCTATTGCAGATCAAATCTGTGTCTTAGGCTTTCAAGCTGATCATGTTTTAGGAAAATGTACAGAGCCATTAGCTTAAGTATTAAAAACTTGACTACTAAAAGACTCCTTCCTCCACACATATAATTAAATTAAAAGTAAAATAAAAAAGGCAGTCCGAAATCACAAGTATACCTCAGGCCGTAACTTAAGCACTTCTTGATTCAAAAGTTCCTTTTTTTCCCATTTTCCTTTTTCCTTTTCTTTCTCTTCTTTTTTTTCTTTTCTTTGTCATTTTTTTGGCCATAGTTGACAAAATAACATCTTTCAGCTGCAATAAAGGTGTCTCCGAGTATCTAACAAGAGAAAATGTCTTAGATTTTTATCCTTGTTTTGCAGCTTTTCTGTCTAATTGCTTTATCAAATCAACATTAGATGGTAATGCAGAGTTAGCAAGTCTGATCTCAGTCTTGTCTAATCTGTCCGTGATTTTATAACTTTTTTAACAGCTTTAGATTTAGTAGATTCCTCTGTCACCAGTGCCATAGCTTCTTGTGCTTTCTTAGTTGATTTGACAAGCTCCACTTATTGAAGTTCACATCTCTATCTTAGGCTTTCAACATGATCATGTTTTAGAAAAATACCAGAGCTATTAGCTTAAGTATTAAACACTTGACTACTAAAAGACTCCTTCCTCCAGATATATAATTAAATTAAAACTAAAATAAAAAAGGAAGTCATAAATCACAAGTATACCTTAGCCCATAACTTAAGCACTTCTTGATTCAAAAGTTCGTTTTTTTCCCATTTTCCTTTTTCTTTTCTTTCTGTTCTTTTATTTTTCTTTTCCTTTCCCTTCTTTTTTTTCTTTCCCTTCTGTTTTTTTTACTTTTCTTTCTCTTCTTTTTTTTTGGCCATAGTTGACAAAATAACATATTTCAGCAGTAATAAAGGTGTCTACGAGGATCTAACAAGAGAAAATGTCTCAGATTTTTTTTCTTGTTTAGCGGCTTTACTGTCTAATTGCTTTATCAAATCAACATTAGATGGAACTACAGACTTAGCAAGTTTGATCTCAGCTTTGTCTAATCTGTCCTGAGCAGTAAGTGATTTTGTATCTTCCTTAGCAACTTTAGATTTAACAGATTCCTCTGTCACTAGTGCCATAGCTTCTTGTGCTTTCTTAGTTGATTTCAGAAGCTCCACTTATTGTAGTTCACATCTATGTCTTAGGCTTTCAACCTTATCATGTTTTAGAAAAATGCCAGAGCTATTAGCTTAAGTATTAAACACTTGACTAATAAAAGACTCCTTCCTCCAGATATATAATTAAATTAAAACTAAAATAAAAAAGGAAGTCATAAATCACAAATATACCTTAGCCCGTAACTTAAACACTTATTGATTCAAAAGTTCGTTTTTTTTCCTCTCTATCTCTTCTATTTTTTTTGGCCATAGTTGACAAAATAACATCTTTCAGCTGCAATAAAGGTATCTACGAGGATCTAACAAGAGAAAATGTCTCAGATTTTTTTCCTTGTCTAGCGGCTTTGCTGTCTAATTGCTTTATCAAATCAACTTTAGATGGAATTGCAGACTTAGCAAGTCTGATCTGAGCTTTGTCTAATCTGTCTTGAGCAGTAAGTGATTTTATATCTTCTTTAGAAGCTTTAGATTTAGCGGATTCCTCTGTCACCAGTGCCATAGCTTCTTGTGCTTTCTTAGTTGATTTAACAAGCTCCATTTATTGCAGTTCACATCTCTGTCTTAGGCTTTCAACCTGATCATGTTTTAGAAAAATGCACAGAGCTATTAGCTTAAGTATTAAACACTTGACTACTAAAAGACTCCTTCCTCTAGACATATAATTAAATTAAAACTAAAATAAAAGAGGCAGTCCTAAATCACAAGTATACTTGAGCCCGTAACTTAAGCTATTCTAGATTCGAAACTTCATTTTTTTCGCATTTTCCTTTTCTTTGTCTCCTTTTTTTTGTCTTTTCTTTCTCTTTTATTTTTTTTCTCTCTTCGGTTTTTCTTTTCTTTTCTTTCTCTTCCTTTTTTTTGGCCATAGTTGACAAAATAACATCTTTCAGCTGCAATAAAGGTGTCTGTGAGGATCTACCAAGAGAAAATGTCTCAGATTTTTGCCCTTGATTTGCGGCTTTGCTGTCTAATTGCTTTGTCAAATCAACATTAGATGGTACTGCAGACTTAGCAAGTCTGATCTCAGTCTTGTCTAATCTATCCTGAACAGTTAGTTAGTGAATTTATAGCTTCTTTAGCAGCTTTAGATTTAGCAGATTCCTCTGTCACCAGTGCCATAACTTCTTGTGCTTTCTTAGTTGATTTCACAAGCTCCACTTATTACAGTTCACATCTTTGTCTTAGGCTTTCAAACCATTCATGTTTTAGAAATTAGAATAGAGTAGTTGAAAGATAAAAGGTTGAACTTGAATTGTTGAAATGTAAGTTAAATTAGTATTCTATGAATAGTACATTATTGTTGATTTGCTTATTGAGTTCTTCCTCCCTCAAAAAGCAAACAAAACAAGAGCATATGGGTCTTCAGTAAGTGTGAAATAAATTATAATTATAAATAAATAAAAAGGAGAAAGTTAGATAACAATTAAGTGTTGTTTGAGGTGAAAAATTAAAACTTTCACTCTCCACTTCTCTGTGACTACAAGTAAAAGAGAAAAAAGGATAAAATATCTATTGTCTAGGCTTGAAATTAGAATAGATGAGTTGAAAGATAAAGTGTTGAACTTGAATTGTTGAAATGTAAATTAAATTATTATTCTATGACTAGCACATTATTGTTGATTTGTTTATTGAGTTCTTCCTCCCTCAAAAAGAAAACAAAACAAGAGCACATGGGTCTTCAGTAAGTGTGAAATAAATTATAATTATAAATAAATAAAAAGAAGAAAGTTAGATAACAATAACAATACATTTATAGACCCAAATGCCAAAGTAGGAAACAAAAAATCACCAACAGAGAAAAGGAGAAGATAAAGAGACAGAAGAAAGTCAGAAAGTGGATTTTTTAAAAGAAAAAAGTAAAAAGAGTAAAAATGTGAGCGGTAGAGGAGAAGAGAGGGTGAAAAAAGGAAAGAAAAGTTGTATGCTCTAAAAACTGAAAATTGAAACGATGTGAGGTAACGTTAAATACAGAGGTTGGACTTTGGAGATATTGAAATACAATAAAAGACGAATAGTGACTTGACCATCCTACTTAATTCTACCCGAGTAGCTACTCATGTGTACTCTTTATTTTTGACATTGATTGTAGCTTTCACTTCTCTTGAGAATGCAATGAATATTATATATACTTCACCAGAAATTAAAGATTCTTATTAAAATTAAAATTAGTGTAAATTTTTTTGACAAAATATATAATAAAAAATAAAAAAAATTTAATTAATATAAAATATATTTTAAAAATAATAATTAATAACTCATACTTTATACCAATTATATTTATAGCATATTAATTAATTATTTTTCCTAACAAATAATTTATACTGATATTTAATCTAATTAATATGGAATCACATTCTTGATAAATAATTTATCTTCTACCATTGTGATTTTTTAGCCTTATTGTACTAACAATATTTTCATAACGTAAAATATTAATATTCAAATAATTTAATGATGAGATATTTTTGTTAAACAAGTAGTAAACACTACACAAATACATTAGAAGTTGGTATTTTTGGAGTATTATTATTTTTATTTTTGTAATTTTTTTCACTCTTAATCTCAACTAGCAGCTTTAAATTACTCCTATTATTTATTTTGGTTAATTTACACTTTAATAATACTTTTAAAGTATACTTTTAAAATTGATCAAAATAACTATTAGTAATATAAATATGGATAATTCAAAGATATCATTTGAGAATAAAATTAAAAAATATATTAAAATAAGAATAAATATACTTTAAATGTATCAAATCCGATACAATGGATAAATACGATACAATCTTAACAACATACCATTAATCTATCATATAAGAGCAGAGTTAAACTCTTCTCTTTTATTTTTGGAAAAATAACAAGAGCACACAATTAGATTTGAAATTTGTATGATCTTACAAATGTTAGAGAAATGAAATTTCCCATCACTCACTAGTTTAATGATAAAGAATTAAAGATGCTGCTTGTAATTTTGAAAAGCACAAACAAACTTCAAAAAATGCAAAAAAGAGGAACTAAAAATGGAGAAAGATGAAACGTGAGCACCTTTGAAGTGAAATGGAGAACCAGGGCAAGCCATTAACAAAAGGAAAACAAAAAATGAACCAAAAAATAAATGAAATCTTGAAAGAAGAGAAGCTGAAAATGGAGACGTGTTAGCAAACGTCTGAAAATACCGTGATTTCTCCAAGGACGACGTTAGTTAACACAACAAAAAATAAAATGAAACGAGTAACGAACCTTGAATAAGAGGGGCCGAAAAGAATGAACCAAGAATGAAGAAGAAGAGAAGCTGAAAACAAAAATCAAAAATAAAAAAAATAAAGAAAATAGTAAATCCAAAACATGTCACAGAAGAACATAAATAATAAATATAAATCTTATAACAAAATGTTCTTTCGATCGAAAAGGAATTTTCTGAGTTTACAAACATAAATTCATATGCAGCATTGAATCCACAATACGACATCGGATTCAACAAGATCAAAGGGGTTAACAAAGTTCAAACTACTCTGATCAAAGATTTTGCGATTATACCTGACAAAGATCAACTACAGAAGCCCACCTCTGTACTGAAATCTTGAAAGAAGAAGAGAAGTTGAAAACGAAAATCAAAAATATAAAAAGAAAGAAAATAGTAAATCCAAAACATGCAACAGAAGAACAAAAAAATAAATATAAATCTTATAAAAAAATGTTCTTTCGATCGAAAAGGAATTTTCTGATTTTACAAACATAAATTCTTATCTAGTATCGAATCCACAATACAACGTCGGATTCAACAAGATCAAAGGGATTAATAAAGTTCAAGTTACTCTAATCAAAGATTTTGTGATCATACCTGACATTATTAACTCCAGAAGCCCACGAGATCTTTTTGATTTCCTCGACCACTTCATGAAATCTTTCAGTCAATTTAATACTTTCCAAAGATCATGCGATAATATATTTTTTAACAAATAATAAAAGATCAGATTAAACAGATCTATACGCGATCTGCTATAAATTCTTGAAACCCTAAGAAAAAACACGAAGATAAACGAAATCCCAAATTTTAAGCGTTTCTTGATGTTCTGAAAAAAGCGAAAGATGAGAAAGTTAAAAAGATATTTGTGTTAAACAGATCTATACGCGATCTCATAGGAAATTTTCTGAAACCCTAAGAAAAACACGAAGATAAACAAAATTCCAAATTTTAGGCGTTTCTTGATGTTCTGAACAAAGGGAAAGATGAGAACGTTAAAAAGATATTTATGTTAAACAGATACGCGATCTCATAGGAAATTTTCTGAATTTTTATCTCACAATACTCATAACATGTGGAGCCATATTATTCCTGGAACGATAACAAGACACGTGGTGGATTCGGATTAGGTAAAACGCGAGGGCACACGTGGATTCGGTGGATCGTGCGTCAGGGGAATTATGCACGCTGGCATGTGCGGAACAACTAGCCTCCACTCGTAACTCTCTCGCGTGGAGCGTGTTCAACACGCATGATCTGGAGCATTCGTTTTTTGATCTGACGGTGCGTGAGGCGCGTTGATACATTCTGCGCGTTTTCTTCCTTTCTGTGCAGAAAACAATTTTTAATTCAAATTTTTGTTAATTGCATTTAAGCCCACTTTTTAATTCAATTTAAATTTTCAACTTTTGTTATTTACATTTAAGTTCTTTTTTAATTTAAATTGTTTGATTTTCTTTAATAATATAATTTCTTACAAAAATAACACTAAATAATAATTTAAGAACTTAAAATTAACAAAAAACATTAAGAACATAGCAATTATAATTAATAAATTGGAAAAAATAACTCTAAAAGATAAAATTATCAAACAAGATATGTGAAAGGGCACTAATTCATGCAATTAATCCTTATATTTAATAATTTTAGCAAATAATATGACCTTCATTCTAAAAATTTAACTATATTTTATGTTTTTTTGTCATGGTAGCAATGAATATGTAAATAGCATTTTTTTCATAAGTTAAAAAGTGTCTTCGTTTTGGGTATGAGCAATTTACATTATTATCATTTATTATTTTATGAATAAATATCAATTCATTATTTATGAATCCCATTTCAGCTCATTCATTTACGTGATATTTTGCTCAACACACTTCTCATTTCCCAATATTGCTTTCAATTCTCCTTCTCTTACACCCCATTTTTGGTTCATTTTTCAAGTCCTCGTTCTTACTTTGTTTCTTCTCTTCAAGTCATTTTTTTAACGTGCACAAAATTCCTCGCTCACTTTTTAGCTATTTTCTTGTTTCATTCTTTTCAGCCCCTCTTATTCAAGGTTCATTGCTTGTTTCATTTCTTTTTTGTTTTGTTAATTGCGTCGTCCTCGAAGAAATCACATCATTTCTTACTTATTTATCAATTTCCAATCTTGTTCTTGAAGAAGTCACGCTATTTTTCAGACGTTTTCTCATGTCTTCATTTTCAGCTTCTCTTCTTCTTTCAAGATTTCATTTATTTTTTGGTTCATTTTTTGTTTTCCTTTTGTTAATCGCTTGCTCCAGTTCTTCATTTTACTTCAAGTAGATTGCTACGTTTCATCTTTTTCCATTTTTAGTTTCTCTTTTGCATTTTTTGAAGTTTATTTGTGCTTTTCATTTTCTTTCATTCTTGATTTTTTATTTTTGTTTTCATTTTTGATTTTATATTTAGTGCTTTCATTTTTTTTTCAAGAGATATTTTGCTCACTATTTTCGTACCTTCTTGTTAGTATTATTCATTTTCATTTTTATTATTTTTTCAATTATTATTTGTTTCATTTTTTTACTTTAGTTATTTGTTATAGTGTTTTATTTCTTTTTTAAAATTTTGTCCCAATCTTGATTTTTCAAACACTAAGAAACATTTTTTAGGTATATTTTGTTGTAATTGTTTTCTATTTTTTAATGCTTGTATTTCTTAATCTTTATTGTTGTTTATGTTTTTGAAAGATGATTTATATTTATTATTTTTGTTCTTCTCTTGCATGTTTTGGATTTACTATTTTCTTTTTTTTTCGTTTTCAGTTTCTCTTCTTTCAAGATTTCAATAGAGAGATGGATAGAAATAGAGAAGTTAGAAGAGCGAATATGGAAAATAATTATTTCATTCAAACTAATATATTTATAGTTTTTACTTATGTGTGATTTTATTTAATACGAGTTATATCATACAAAGGAAAAACTTTATTTTTATTTATTTTTTTTTAACATTTTTAATAATATTTAGTATAAATTAGTACTTGTGAGTTTATTTATATGAGATTATTATAACATATTTCATTTTTGCAAAACAAAATAAGACATTTGGTTAGTTAAATTACATTAAACTAATTTATTTTGCCCTGAAGTAGTTGGCAAAAATAATGATTTTGAGTTATATTAACATATATACATAAGTATTTTGTAGGGAGATAACTTATGAAATTTTGTAATCCTTATTTATGTTTGGAGAATTATTAGAAGTCGTCCAAATTATATAGTTAAAATGTCTAATAAATATTAATAAAATACATGAAATATTTATTATCTCATAAAAACTAAATATGCATAAATATCATATAATGTTGTTTGGTATAGGTTTAAAAATTATTTGTATAATTTCATTACATATTGCACAATCATGTCTACGGTATGGACACCACAAACGGTAATCCCCTTGTCTTTGAATCTTGGTTCTCCATTTCATCTAATATTAATATACATGTGATATATATGATATTTCCCCCTCAATTGGTAGATAATTATTTCTTTTAATCTAATATATATTTATAGTTTTTACTTATCTGTAATGTTTTTTAATACGAGTTATTTCATACAAAGGAAAAACTTTATGTTTTATTTATTTGTTTTAAAGATTTTTCATAATATTTAGTACAAACTAGTTGTTGTCTCTTTTGGAGAACATAAAACATGCAAGCATACACGGTCACAAGTAATAATATTTGTAAGTAAAGTATCGTTCCCACAGAGATTTGTTACTACAATTTGTTGAGTACTAAAATTATTTCTCTCTAATTTTATCCAAACAGTCGATAATTTGATGCAGTTTGACTAACTAATTTTTATAACATATTGCAAGAAAATTCTAGGATTGCAGTTTCACCAAATTAATCCATTTGAATCATCATATTTCATCTTGATTTATGTTCTCATATTTTAAGTTGTTAACCAAGAACTTCTAATTTATCCATATATCTCTTCCGATCTCAATAAAGACACATCTCGTTAAAATAATTCACTATATTCCTATGAGAATTAAATTCAACCAGATTTATTAAGTTCTAAGTTCTCAAATAGTTACACATACAATAAAAGTATATTCCTATCCCTTATATATATACGTTATTTTATCACGAGCAACACACAAAAATTCCTTTTCCAAGTTTATTTAAGTGTCACAGATCAATTAATTAATCTTTCGATAATTAAATGCATTAAACACAGATAAAATAAACAACTTAAAACCGTTCCATAAATCATTCAAAAATAATTAATTCAAGTTTCATAATTTAAGCTACACTACAACCCTAGAACAAATAAATTAGTTCATAGCAGAAATTAAAATTACAACACCACAAAAATAAAACATTGTAGAGAAACAAAAATTAAAAGAAAATAGATTAGGAGAAACTCTTTCACGATTCCTCAATGAAAAATAAATTTCTTCCCTTTCCTTCTTCTTCGTTGTCTTCTTTCTCGGTAATTTCCCTAAGAAAATACAACACAAAATGTCAAATAAACGTTCTGCGTGTTTGGTGTAACACACAGAGAGGAAAAATAATAAAAATGGTAAAGAGAGAAAAATACAACAAGAACTGCGAGCTAAAAAAAAAGAAAGAAAACCAAAAACTCCCCAAAAACCCCAATTCTTCTCGCGTACAAAATATATCCCCCCTTTTGAAATATTCTTTTTTTTATTATTATTTTTATTTTAAGTGGGGAACAAAAATGTATGGGGAATTAAAATAACAACACGCATGAAAACCATTCTGCGCGTTTCTGATTTTTTTTTCTTTTCATGCATGCCACGTGTCACCATTAGCTGCAAGAAATAGAGAGACATGTGGCAGCTTTTTATTAGGTGGGAAGATCGGACGCATGGAGAACAGCTTGACCGCGTCGCACAAGATTTCCTCGCGCTGGAAGTGCGTTAACGGCTAGAAAGTAGGCGTCGTTTCTGCGTTTTTATTTTACCAAATACATGACACGTGTCCTCATGTGATTAGCTGAAAGATTAAAGACACATGTGGCTGCTTCTTATTCCGTGAAATTTGAGGGTGCACACCGCTTGGATGAACCGCGTCGCACGGGATTGTAGGCGAGTTGCTCGGTGCCCGACAGCTTGCTTCCACGCGTTTTAAATCTGGATCGTCCAACAGATCCAACGGTCAGAGATCGCCTCGGGAGAAAATATGTGCAGCCGACACGTGGGTCCCACCCTGCACGCCAGTCTGCGTAGCAGGTGGGCCCCACGTGTGCCAAGCCGCGCGCTTTCTAGAATTCCGGCGTAATCACTCTTGTTGCGTCAGGATGTCACGCGCCTAATCTTGACCGTTTGGTGGAATGGTCAAGCAGTGTGTGTTAGGCGTTGTGAATGTCGCGAGTGGCTCTTCTCCTGCACAGAAATTCAACATTTTATTAATTGCATTTTGACCCATAAATTTAATTTAAATTAATTTCTAATCTTTTGATATTTGCAATTTAACCCATTCTTAATATCAAATTAAATTGTGATCTTTTTATAATTGCAATTAAGCCCCTTTTTTTATTAAAATTTATTAATTTACTTTAAAATATATTTATTAAAAACTAATACTAAATATTAATTTAATCAATTAAAAATTAACTAAAAATGTAAAGAACTAGCAATTATAATTAATAAAATAGACGCAAATCACTGTATAAAATATAGTTATCACACCCCCAAACTTAAGTTCTTGCTAGTCCTCGAGCAAAAGAAAAGAAATAAAACAAAGATAACTGCATTTAAAATAGTGATTTTGAAAATATTTATTTTTAGTCATTCCAAATAACATAACTCAAAGAAATAAAAAATTCTATCTAAGTATCAAAATTAATTTAAAAATATATTACATTTTCACAATGAATTTTAGTGTGTGTGTGAAGTCTTTTCATATTTCATCGTATGAAATCCGGATCAGTTTATGCAAATATAAAATCAAACAGATTTTAATGAAATCATAAATCTCATAAGTTTATTTTTCATTTCTCTCTCCACTAATGTAGAAAAACATAACTAAAAATCAATAGGACTTTATTAAGCTTGTAATGTATGGCTTAGGTAAAGGTTGGGTAAAGGATAATATTTAGCTCAATTTATCCTAAACACATCATTTTAGGATTTAAAAAGATATCTTCTATAATCATAATAAATAATTCCCAATTTGGAATTTATCATCACATACAATAATCCTCATTTATTTCTTTTTTTTTCTTTTTCTTTTTTTTTCATTCCTTTTTTTTCTTAGTATCCTCTTTTTTTCTGATATATCTTTAAATATTTACTAACAATTGTCATATGTTAGTGAGACAGGAAAGATAGATATATCTACACACACACATCTATATATATATATATATTAAAGTAGCATTTTGAAATGAGAAAAATATATATACAAACTTTGAAGCTCAAAAGGGGTATACTATGGATAATGCATGTGAAGGTAGATAGAAAGGCTCAAACGATCCAAAGATGGCCTAAATCATTTTCTTAGTTAAATGTTATCTATAATTTCGCCTCGAGAGAAAATCAAACAAATTCTAAGAACTATGACACCACAAATATCAATCGAATTCATTACTCACATAAACCTTCTCTAAATTATCAGAGCAACTCAAAAATCAAGACTAGTGCTCATAAATAGTTATTCTTGTAAAAATGAAACATACGTAAAAATTATTCATCGCTTAGACAATATTCAAATTTTTCAAGGAGTTATGCATAATTTAAACTGAAGAAATAAAATAACAAAAATTAGATCACCATTAAACGCAAAATATCTTCTAATGTTTGATCAATCAAACAAACAAAACTAGACAAGCAACAATATCAAGCAATATTTCAAATAAGTTTAATCTCAACACCCCCGAACTTAATATGCACATTGTCCCCAATGTGTGGAAATTAAAGAACAAAGGAGATGTGTTAAAAGAAACTTCCCTGAATGGTGAGTTGACTTGTGAGATTGAAATCCAAAATTGTTTTACCTCCTCCGATTTGCACCTATCAAAACAAAATAACAGAATGAAGAAATATGCAACTAATACATGTTCTAAAATACAATAAATAAATAAATAAAAACTAAAACACATGGGTTGCCTCCCAAGAAGCGCTTGATTTAGAGTCATCAGCTTGACTTCCTTTTTCCTTGCTTCAGGTTGGGTCATATAACAAAATGGTTGGCTTTGGATGATCGACATCACCTTCCCAACAAGGTTTGAGTTTTTGTCCATTCACTTTGAGATTCCTCTGTGATTTTTCATCTTTAATCTTAACAGTACCGTATGGATGCATTTTAGAAATAGTGAAACGTCCTGACCACCTTGATTTTAGTTTCCCTAGGAATAATTTCAACCGAGACTTGAAGAGCAAAACTTTTTGTCCTTGTTCAGAATGTCGATGCAAGAGCTTATTGTCATGCCATCTCTTTGTCTTTTCTTTATAGCGCTTAACATTTTTATATGTTTGTAGACAGAATTGGTCCATCACATTGATTGGCAAACAACGCTTTTTGCAACCGGCTCTTAAGTCTTTATTCAGATCACAGGAGAAATTGTAGAAGAATCAGTAGTAGAGTTATTTGTAGACCAGCTATCAACTAACTCATTTACTCTATAACAAGCATCAAAATCACCTGGAAATTTCATCGCTTTAAACACTTTGAAAGTTACCTCTTGGTCTTGAACTTTCATAGTGAGTTCCCCTTTTTGAACATCAATCAAAGTCCTACCAGTTGCTAAAAATGGTCTACCTAGAATAATAGGGATCTCTTTATCTTCCTCCATATCAAGAATTATGAAATCTGTAGGAAAGATAAACTTGTCTACCTTTACAAGCACATCCTCTATAATGCCACTTGGGTGTTTCAAAGACCTATCTGCAAGTTGAAGAGTTACAGTGGTCGGTTGCGCTTCTCCTAATCCAAGTCTCTCATAGATGGAAAGTGGCATCAAATTAATACTTGCACCCAGATCGCACAGAGCTCTACCAAAGAATTTCTCGCCAATAGTACAAGGAATGGTGAAACTTCCTGGATCTTTAAGCTTAGGTGGTAGCTTCTTCTGAAGGATGGCGCTACACTCCTCTGTGAGAGCAACGGTCTCAAAATCACCTAACCTTCTTTTTTTAGACAAGATGTCCTTCATAAATTTCACATAGCTAGGCATTTGCTCCAAGGCATCAGCAAAAGGAATGTTAATATGAAGCTTTTTAAAAACTTCAAGAAATTTGGAGAATTGTTTATCAAGATTTTGCTTATGGAAGCGTTGAGGAAATGGAATTGGTGGATTATACGACTTGAGACTTCCTAAAACTGGTTTCATTATGGGTTTTGTTAATGCTTCATTTTCTTCATCTATTTCTTCTCCACAATCTTGTTTTTCTCGGCCAAACGCTTCAACATTAGGGGTTGGCAAAGAAATGGGCTCAGATATTTCTTTTAACTCTTTTCCACTTCTGAGCGTAATTGCCTTACAATGCTCTTTTCCTCCCCTATTAGGATTAGTTTTAGTATCACTCGACACAACTCACTGAGGGCGGTTGTTGACAGCAGTAGCAAGTTGCCCCAATTGAACTTCAAGATTTCTGATGGAAGCTACTTGATTATGAAGAATAGTCTCATTACTGGCCATGTATCGAGCAAACATATCCTCCAATGATGGCTTCTTTTCTTATGGTGGAGCTTGGTTATGAAAGGCCTGAGGATATGTAGGCTTTATAGAAGATGATGGTCCCTCATTGTTACTCCAGGATAAATTAGGATGATTCTTCCACCCTGGATTGTAAGTGTTAGCATAAGGATTGTTTTGATTCCTATTATAGTTGGAAAAAAAATTGACAGATTCAGAGTTGTGAGGACATCTCTCACTGGCATGATTTCCATTGCAAATTTCACATGCAACAAAAGGACTCTGAATAGAATGGACCCCCAAAGTATCAATCTTCTTCACCAAAGCATATACTTGTGCAGTTAAAGCGGTCATAGCATCAATCTCGTGAATACCAGCCGCTCTCTTAGGCATCATCCTCTCTGATGGCCACTTGTAGCTATTGGAAGCCATTTCCTCTAATAAGTTATAGGCTTCATCAATTGATTTTCCCATTAAAGCACCACCTGCTGCAGCGTCAATCATATTTCTAGTTTGACCCATCAAACTATTATAAAATGTTTGAACTTGAAGCCACTTTGGTAATCCGTGGTGAGGACATCTTCTAAGTAGCTCCTTGTACGTCTCCCAAGCTTCATATAATGACTCTGAGTTGAACTGCATAAAAGTGGTGATTTCATTCCTCATCCGTGCAGTCTTTGTCGGTGGAAAATATTTGGCTAAATATTTTTGAGCCAAATCCTCCCAAGTAGTGATAGAACCACATGGCAATGAATTCAACCAACTCTTTTCCTTATCCCTAAGTGAAAAAGGAAAAAGTCTCAACCGAATAGCATCATCAGTGACTCCATTATGCCTAAATGTGTCACAAATCTCAAGAAACTTTGATATATGGGAGTTTGGATCATCATGGGGTAAACCACCAAATTGAACCAAAGTTTGAATCATATGAATTATTGCAGGCTTAATTTCAAAATTATTAGCTTGAATTGAAGGTCTTCTTATGCTTGAATGGATGCCGCCGACCATAGGCACTGCATAATCTCTTAAGGATCTTGGTTCTTCTACTTCTGGAATTTCATGATCCATAACTAGATGTTTTAAGGTTTCTTGTTTATTATTTTTCTTTAAGTTCAAAATAGTTCTATGGATTTCTAGATCTAACGGAACTATGTCAAGATTTCTTATGCGTTGCATACAAAGTCTTACTCTATCCAAAAATCTAAAAAATAAATCTAACATAATAAAAATGAAAATAAAAAAATAAAAACATAAATAAACCCAAATCTAAGCAAATAACAGTAAGCAATAGAACAAAATAAATTTTTATTTTTGAACTAAAATCAGATTAATTAGTATTAATATCAACTAATATTAGTAAAACAAATCCCCGGCAACAGCGCCAAAAACTTAATGTCTCTTTTGGAGAACATAAAACGTGCAAGCATACACGGTCACAAGTAATAAGATTTGTAAGTAAAGTATCGTTCCCACGGAGATTTGTTACTACAATTTGTTGAGTACTAAAATTATTTCTCTCTGATTTTATCCAAACAGTCGATAATTTGATGCAGTTTGACTAACTAATCTTTATAACGAATTGCAAGAAAATTCTAGGATTGCAGTTTTACCAAATTAATCCATTTGAATCATCATATTTCATCTTGATTTATGTTCTCATATTTTAAGTTGTTAACCAAGAACTTCTAATTTATCCATATATCTCTTCCGATCTCCATACAGACACATCTCGTTAAAATAATTCACTATATTCCTATGAGAATTAAATTCAACCAGATTTATTAAGTTCTAAGTTCTCAAATAGTTACACATACAATAAAAGTATATTCCTATCCCTTATATATACGTTATTTTATCACGAGCAACACACAAAAATGCCTTTTCCAAGTTTATTTAAGTGTCAGAGATCAATTAATTAATCTTTCGATAATTAAATGCATTAAACACAGATAAAATAAACAACTTAAAACCGTTCCATAACTCATTCAAAAATAATTAATTCAAGTTTCATAATTTCAGCTACACTACAACCCTAGAACAAATAAATTAGTTCATAGTAGAAATTAAAATGACAACACCACAAAAATAAAACATTGTAGAGAAACAAAAATTAAAAGAAAATAGATTAGGAGAAAATCTTTCACGATTCCTCAATGAAAAATAAATTTCTTCCCTTTCCTTCTTCTTCGTTGTCTTCTTTCTCGGTAATTTCCCTAAGAAAATACAACACAAAATGTCAAATAAACGTTCTGTGTGTTTGGTGCAACACGCAGAGAGGAAAAATAACGAAAATGGTAAAGAGAGAAAAATACAACAAGAACTGCGAGCTAAAAAAAATGAAAGAAAACCAAAAACTCCCCAAAAACCCCAATTCCTCTCACGTACAAAATATATCCCCCCTTTTGAATTATTCTTTATTATTATTATTATTTTTATTTTAAGTGGGGGACAAAAATATATGGGGAATTAAAATAACAACACGCATGAAAACCATTCTGCGCGTTTCTGATTTTTTTTCTTTTCACGCATGTCATGTGTCACCATGTGATTAGCTGCGAGAAATAGAGAGAGACGTGGCAGCTTTTCATTAGGTGGGAAGATTGGACGCATGGAGAACAGCTGGACCGCGTCGCACAAGATTTCCAAGCGCTAGAAGGGCATTAACGGTTGGAAAGTAGGCGCCATTTCTGCCTTTTTATTTTACCAAATACATGACACGTGTCGTCATGTGATTAGCTGAAAGATTAAAGACACGCGTGGATGCTTCTTATTCCGTGAAATTCGAGGGTGCACACCGCTTGGATGAACCGCATCGCACGGGATTGTAGGTGAACTGCTCGGTGCCCGACAGCTTGCTTCCACGCGTTTTAAATCTGGACCGTCCAATAGATCCAACGGTCAGAGATCGCCTTGGGAGAAAATCTGCGCAGTCGACACGTGGGTCTCACCCTGCATGCCAGTCTGTTGATGAGTGCTCAAAAAGCACTAAAATAACCATGATTTTATGCACATTAATTGATTAAAAATATATATATTTATATGTTTTATCATATATTTATATAAATTTGTCTTTTTCGGAATCACGGGTATTTTTATTGTTTTTCAGGTATTTTGGCTTAAAAACGCAACTTAAAAACTCAAAGAGGAATACTGGAAGCAATACATCACAAATATATTAATAAATAAATGGGGAAAGGTCAACAAATATGGAAAAATTGGACAAAATGGGTCAAAAAGGACAAAAATGTCAGAAAGGAGAAAATCGCGCCGCCGTGCCGCTTTACGCCCGCACGCCTAGCCGCCTTGACTCCGCCCAAGTTCATGGCGCACTGTTCATCCGCGGGCACTGTTCATCCGCGGGCACAGTGCAGCCGCCCCCGTCATGCTGACGTCATCAAATGACGTCAGCAATCACTAATCCGCGTTTTTACATTTTTTTTACATTTTTTTTCTCTACTTTTTCTCTCCATCCTCACCTATAAATACCCCCCTTCCCTTAACTTCAAAACACACCTTCAAAACACATTTCTCTCTTCTTTCTTTCTCTCATTTCTTAGTTTTTGAGTTTTTCTTAGTTTCTCTCTTAGTTTCTAAGCTTTTTTTAGTTTTTCTTAGTTTTTAGTTAATTTCTCTTAGTTTTAGAGTTCTTCCCTTTTTGGGAAGAACTAGTTATGTTTTTGTAATATATTAGCTTTTGATTCAATAAATGGGAGTGCAAATTCCGCTTGGAGGTTTTCCAAAGAACGGAATAGCATCGAAGTTCTGTAAGGATTTTATTTTCTTTACGCTTATTTTTTATGCTTTATTCTTACATGTTATATTTAATTTGTCCGTGATTAAATTTAACTCTGTGTTTATAAACATGATGTAATAATAACGTTGTTATGCTTGCGAAATATTAAATAGGTAAAAATCTCTAAAATGAATTGATTTTATTTTTATTCAAGATTTTATATTAAGAATGTTAGAGAGAAATATATTATTTTTCATTACAAACTTAAATCAAAATTAGATTTTAAGGTTTAGTTATCCTGTCTAATTTAGAGTAGTGCTCTTTTATTTGTTGGTACAATCGCCGGTAGTTAGAGTGAAGCTCTATTTCAAAAGTTTTTACAAGAATTATTATCTCGAAAATGTATTGACAACATGTTTTCGGTAGTGGTTTTAAAACTTGAAAGTTAGTACTCGGATAACTAAATTCTTAGGTTTAATTTGGACACCTTGAATAAAGTTTAAACTGTCTAACCCCACCAAAGGTGGCATTTAAATGATTCATTTTCAATCTCTTAGAAAAAAAAATTAATTTAATTAACCAAATTAATTATCAACCCCACCCATAAGTGTTAATTGATTTGTTTAGTTAACAAAGAATATCTAACCCCACCAAAGGTGGTATTCATATAGAAAAGAGAGAATCAATAAATATCAATTCATATCTTTAATAACCTAAATAATATGAGCAAGCATAATTAACTTAATTATTATATCCATAAATACTCCACCATTATAAATGATAAAATTTGCATAAATGTTTATTGAATCTATGTTTATTTTTATGTAATTAGATTAAAAACACAAAATCCCAAAATATCGTGACAGGATGTTTAAGATTTAATTTCGTTTTTAAAAGTTTGAATAATAAATTAAAAACCACATACATTCCTTCCTTAGATCGACCTTGGGAGTATACTTATCATTTTCTACGAAATGATTCGTGCACTTGCGAGAGTTTTATAAATAGATAAAACCAAAGTAACGGGCAGGATCGGCGATGTCGGTTCTGCCCCGATCAAGTTTTTGGCGCCGTTGCCGGGGAAGGAATAGCGTTTTTAAATTATTTATCAAAATTTTAAAAATTTTTTGTGTTGTAAATAATTGTGATTTTTTTTTTATTTTGATTAAAAAAAAACAAAAATAAATTAAATAATTTATTTTGTTGTTTGTGAATAGTAAAATAAAAACAAAAATTTAATAAAAATTAAAATAAATTTTTTTTTCTCTCATAAAAAACAAAAAAATAATAAATATATAATAATAAAATTGTTGTTCGTAAATAGTAAAAACAATAAATAAATAAAAATTAAAATAATTTAAAAAAAAAAAAAAAAAACAAAAAGAAAAAAAAAACAATTTTAAAATTTCAAATTTCATAATAATAAAAAAAAACAAGGAAAATTAAAAAAAAATAAATAAAATAAAACTTACCGTTCAAGAATAGTAAAAAAAGTAAAAAAAAATAAAATTAAGATTTAAAAAAAATAAATAAATAAATAAAAAAATAAATAAAAAATAAAAAATAAAAATAAAAAAATATATAAAATAAAAAATAAAAAATAAATAAAAAATAAAAAAAAATTAAAAAAATTTAAAAAAAAAAAAAACAAAAAAACAATTTTCAAATTTCAAATTTCATAATAATAAAAAAAAAACAAGGAAAATTAAAAAAAATAAAATAAAACTTACCGTTCAAGAATAGTTAAAAAAAGTAAAAAAAAATAAAAAAAAAATTAAGATTTAAAAAAAAAAATAAAAAAATAAAAAATAAAAAAAATAAAAAAACAAAAAATAAAAAAATAAAAAATAAAAAAAAACAAAAAAAATAATAATAATATAAAAAGAAAAAATAATAATAATAGAAAAAAATAAATAAAAAATAAAAAATAAAAAAAAATAAATTTTTTTTTCTTTTTTAGGGTTTAAGTAGTTTTGTTTAGTGCTTTGTATTAAATACCATGTAATTTTCTCTAAATTTTTTATTTTGTTGACAGGAGTTTTAAATCTACGTTTACAATAGTCTATGCGTGGTAGGAGATCCTTAGGAAACCCTCTTACACCATATGTAAATAATTTTCATAAATTTAAACAAGTGTCAACAAACCGGATTCCACCCATCAACCTCGTTTTTGAGCCAAACATAGAACCAAGTCTTAATCCTTTACTAGAACCAAAAGAAATGGAGGAAAACCAACATGTTAGGGAAACCACGATGAAGGAGTTTGCAAGACCTAGGTGATTGGCACGGCAAGAATCGCCGCTATCCAAATTGGGTGAGGTCGCTTCGGAATTATGACCTTAAAAATATTCATTTTTCTATGCTTCCTTCCTTTTATGGGCTACCTAATGAAGATTCTCTTTCCTTTATGAGAGATTTCTATGCTACGGTCCAAACATTCCCCTCGGTATTCTAAACGAGGATCAACTTAGGATGAGATGTTTTCCTACACTTTAAAGGATAAGGCCAAAGCTTGGTTGATGTCACTTCCCCTGTGTTCTCTGATGACATGGGTTAATATTTACAATAAATTCATGGGAAAATTCTATTCCCACCAAAAAACATCAGAGTTGAGAGGAAAGATTGCTACTTTCTCTCAGATGGAAGGAGAACCATTCCATGAAGCTTGGGATAGGTTCAAAATGTTTCTCACTCAATGTCCCCATCATAGGTTTCCTCAGCTTGCAGAACCAATTCTTTTACGATGGACTTACACAACAATATCGGTTCATTGTCGACAACGCTGCGGGAGGAGCAATAGGAGAAAAGACCGCCTCGTAGACGTATAACCTCTTTGAGATGTCAGGGTGCTAATTCCCAATGTAAAAGCTCCCGAGTGAGAAAAGCTGGAGTTCATGAAATCGACTCCAGTAATGAAGTTCAACAACAACTTGTTCAACTAACTAAGCAAGTTGCCCTTCTCGCTACACAAACCAACACCAATAATGAACAAAATGGTTTGTATAGCAACATGGGACATGGTACTGAAGCCTGTCCATATCAAGGAGAAACAAATGGACCTGAACAGGTTAATGTGTTGGGAGCATATCAACAGAGACCAAGGTTTGATCCCAATTCAAATACCTATAATCCTGGGTGGAGAAGTCATCCAAATTTCTCCTGGAGGCAAAACAACCCTCCTTTCACTCAAAGCTCAAACCAGGCAGGCCAGCAATTCCACCCACCTATTCCAAGAAGCATTCCCAATAAACCAACCCTGGAGGACAACTTGAATTCTTTTATTCAAGTTTATAGGGATAACCAATCTAAAACCAATCAACGGTTGGACTCTGTGGAAGCTTCTATTAAAAAGGTGGAAGTTCAAGTTGAACAGTTAGTTGAACATTTGCAAAAGAGCAAAGACTAATTTGATACTTAAATGAATTCAATGAAGAGGAGACATTGAGTTTTTCATTCTGCAATCTCCAAGCAACGTCTTACTAGAAGACAATAAATTTTAGTCCTGTATGGGAGGTCACCCATTGTTGTATTTTCCTTTGTTTTAGTTTGCGTGTAATAAAATTCAAATGAAATAAATTCGTTTGTTTCGAAAATTGTGTCCATTCGTTAAAATTAAAAAAAAAATTAGGTTCCTTGCACCTTTTTGCTTTTACGTTTTATCAAGTTATAAATATTTCTTAGAGATATCTACTATTGTTTTTATTTATTTTTTTTTAAGAGCAAAATGTTGATACACAATAGGAGGAGGATCATTTTCAACTACAAACAACCATGGGAGATGCTGAAGATAGGCGGAAAAAGATGAAAGACTATACAATGCCAATCATTGGCAATGTAACTTCCGGCATCCAATTACAAGAGGCTGCAAGGAATTATGAATTGAAAAAGATTCATTATTCTTTGTTGCCTTCCTTTTACGGTATCACTAATGAAGACCCTTTGCATTTCATTCGAGAATTCTATGCTATTGTCCAAACCTTTCCACTACATGCAATTAATGAAGATCAACTTAGGATGAGGTGTTTTCCTTACACCCTCAAAGAAAAAGCTTGGTCCTGGTTCATTACACTACAGTCAGGTTCTCTTAAAACTTGGGAGGCAGTCTATGAAATTTTTATGGGTAGGTTCTATTCCCATCAAAAGACTGTTGATCTAAGAACAAAGATAGCAACATTTTCTCAAATGTATGAAGAGCCCTTTCATGAAGCTTGGGAACGATTCAAACTCCTTTTCATTCAATGTCAAAATCATAGCTTTCCATTACAGCTACAAAACCAATTCTTTTATGATGGATTGACACTACAGAGTCAATACATGGTTGATAATGTCTTTGGAGGTCTTTGTAGGAGAAAAGACCGCAGAGGAAACCTATAATCTTTATGAGCTATTGGGTTCTAATTCAACAAAGAGGTGGTAGAAGGAAAGCAAGGGTCAATAAAGTTGGCTCGATAATGAGATAACCTTGCAACTTGGTGAATTGACTAAACAAGTGAAATTTCTCACTACCCACCAAATTTCAAATCAAGAGATATGTGAAGTGTGTTGTTCAATTGGGCATGGTACTCATAATTGTTCAAATACTTGTGATTCTAGTGTCGATGCCATAGAGGAGGTCCAATCTTTTCAAAGGTATCATCCAAACACGTAGAATCACCCAAATTTACACCCAATATCCAACACTAAGGTCGGTTAACAACCACCCTTACCCACCAAACCAATCTTTTAAGCCAACCTTAGAAGATAGCTTGAATGCTTTTATTCAAGTTAGTCGTGACAACCAATTGATGACTAATCAAAGGTTGAACACCATGGAGGCTTCGGTTAAAAGGATTGAATCTAAAGTTGGGCAACTAGCTGAACAAATGCAAAAGAAAGAACCAGGAAAGTTGCCTAGTCAACAGAACAAGCAAAGGATGTAAGAACCCTTCGAAGTGGTAAGGTACTCAATACCAGTTTACCTGAAATCTCTAACAATCTACCTTGTAGTTCAGGTAACAAAGAAGGCGATATTCTAATCTCGCAAAAAGAAGAAACAAGTGTTAAACTTAACAAGCCTTCTGAAAAACTCATTGGGGGGTCATCTGACACCCCCAAAATTCAAAAGACAACAGAACCACACCAGATGCAAGTACCTTTTCCCCACCGGTTAAGAGAGTCCAAACAAGATAAGCAATTCAATGATCTTTTTAATATGCTCTCTAAAGTAAATATCAATTTACCATTATTAGAAGTGATCATGAATGTGCCCTCATATGCCAAGTTTTTCAAAGAGTTGAACACTAAGAAAAGGAGGTATGAACTGAATGAACGAGTAGTAGTATCAGAAATTTCTAGCGCCAGATTTCAAAGACAAACTACCCCTAAGTTGAAAGACCCTGGAAGTTTTATTATAAACATAACTATGGGGGATAGGAAGGTTGCTAAAGCAATGCTTGATTTAGGTGCTAGTATAAATTTGATGCCCTACTCTATATTCTTACAACTCAATCTAGGGGATTTAAAACCCACAACTATGTCCCTTCAACTTGCAGACAGATCTCTTAAATATCCAGAGGGAATAGTTGAGGATGTTTTGGTACAGGTAGACAAACTGATAATACCTGTTGACTTTGTGGTTCTGGATATGCAAGAAAATCCAAAGATTGAATGAGAGAGCACACAATATTGCTTGGTAGACCATTTATGGCAACTACTAAAACTATTATTGATGTCCAAGATGGAAATTTGACAATGACGGTCTTAGGAGAGACTGCTCATTTTAAAGTTTTTGATTCTTCACCTTTCCTTCTATTTCGCCATCGATGAAATATTCGATGTTGATCCTTTGGATAATCTTGTCCAAAACACCTTTTTCCAAACCGAATAGAAGACAAGCTTGAAACCGTTCTTACACTTGAAAAGGTTGAAGAAGATTTAGATGAGGAAATTAATGGGTACCTTAAACAACTAGACAATGATGAAGTGATGACAAAATCTAGTACACTTTTAAATCTACCCAGCTTCTTCATCTATTAAAGAGGCCAATCCACCCGAACTTGAACTCAAAGACTTACCCGAGCACTTAAAATATGTGTTTTTGGGAGAAGGAGAAACTTATTCAAAGGATAATTTCTTCAACCTTGACCAAATCACAAGAAAAGGAACTCATCAAAGTGCTTAAACAGCTTTAAGAAATCTATAGGTTGGAGTATAGGGGATATAAGAGGCATTAGTCCAACAATGTGTATGCACAAGATCAACTTGGAGGATGGTGCTAAACCCGTACGAGAGGCCCAAAGAAGACTAAACCCAAACATGCAAGAGGTAGTTAAAAAGGAAATTCTTAAATTATTAGAAGAAGGGATTATCTATCCTATTGCGGATAGTAAGTGGGTTAGTCCAAAGGTGCATGTGGTACCAAAGAAATGCGGGATAACAGCTTGTTAAAAATGACAAAAGTGAATTAGTGCCCACTAGAATAATCACTGGATGGAGAATGTGTATAGATTTTAGGAAACTAAATTTATATACGAAAAAGGATCACTTTCCTCTTCCATTCATTGATCAAATGTTGGAAAGATTAGTCAAGTACCTAATTTTACTGTTTTTTGGATGGACTGTCTGGATATTATCAAGTACCCATAGCACCAGAAGATCAGGAAAAGACCACATTTACATGTCCTTTTGGGACATTTGCTTTTCGCAGAATGCCATTTGGGTTATGCAATGCCCGCCACTTTCCAGGAGATGCATGATATCTATTTTCTCGAGACATGGTGGAAAAATTCATTGAGATTTTCATGGACGATTTCTCTGTCTTTGGGAACTCATTTGATGATTGCTTACATAAATTGACTTTGGTTTTAGAAAGATGCATTGAATGCAATCTCACCCTTAGTTGGGAGAAAAGTCATTTTATGGTTCAACAAGGGATAGTTTTAGGACATATAATTTCAAACAAGGGTATTGAAGTTGATAAGGCAAAAGTTGAATTGATATCCAAACTACCTCCCTACATCCGTGAAGGGGATAAGAAGCTTCTTGGGACATGCAGGATTTTACAGACGCATTTATTAAAGATTTCTCTAAAATAAGTCGTCCCTTATGTAACTTGCTATCCAAAGATGCTGATTTTGATTTCAACAATGACCGCCTTTTACTTCCTTTAATACCTTGAAAGATAAACTAACATCTACCCTCGTTATTATGGCACCAAACTGGTCTTTACCTTTTGAAATAATGTGTGACGCTTCGATTATGCAATAGGAGCAGTCCCGGGACAAAGAGTGGATAAACGTTTGCATGTCATCTACTATGCTAGCAAAACACTCAATGATGCCCAAATGAATTACACCACCACCGAAAAGGAATTCTTGGCTATAGTATTCTCTTTAGACAAATTTCGGTCTTATTTAGTAGGATCTAAAGTGATTGTGCATTCTGATCACGCCGCTTAAGATACCTATTAAGTAAACCAAATGCCAAACCAAGATTAATCGTGTGGGTCTTACTCTTACAAGAATTTGACCTAGAAATCAAGGATAAGAAAGGCAAGAAAACTTAGTAGCTGACCATTTGTCTAGGTTGATTTCTGACTTCAATTCTCTTAAAGATGAGACTAATCAAGATATAGTTGAAACCTTTCCTGATGAACAGTTATTTTTCATAGGTCCGAACCCATGGTATGCTGATATTGTAAACTATCTTGCCACTGGTGTTTTGCGACCTAACACTTCATATCAGGACAAGAAAAGGTTTTTTAAAACTATTAAGGACTATTTCTGGGATGACCCTTATTTATATAAGATTGGTCAAGATCAAGTCATCCGGAGATGTGTACCAGAAGAAGAACATAAGAGCATTTTGACTTTTTGTCATGAACTTCATTGTGGGGTCATTTTGGAGGTGAAAAGACAAACAGTAAGATATTACAAATCTGGATTCTTTTGGCCCACTCTTTTTAAAGATGCTCATATGTTCTGTCCACAATGTCATAGATGGCCAAGAACAGGAGACATAAGCAAAAGAGATGAAATGCCTTTGCCATCTAATTTAGTTCTTGAACTCTTTGATGTAATGGGGATTGACTTTATGGGTCCTTTTCCCCCATCTAATGGTTTTCAATACATTTTGGTTCTTTGTGGATTATGTGTCCAAGTGGGTAGAAGCTATCCCCACCAAAACCAATGATGCTAATGTTGTTGTGAAATTCTTGAAAGATTTCATATTCAAGAGGGTTCTAACGCCTAGAGCTATAATAAGTGATGGAGGTAGGCATTTTTCTAACAAACTCTTTGATGGAGTACTAAACAAGTACAACATCACACATAAGGTAGCTACTCCATATCATCCTCAAACTTCCGGTTTAGTGGAAGTAAGTAATAGGCAAATTAAGGGAATATTGGAACGCACTGTGCGTCCTTCAAGGAAGGATTGGGCATTTAAGTTAAATGATGCCTTATGGGCATACCGCACCGCTTACAAAACACCTATTGGGATGAGCCCTTACCGGTTAATCTTTGGGAAAGCGTGCCACCTTCCAGTTGAACTTGAACACAAGGCTTCTCGGGCAATTAAAGAACGAAACATGGATTTAGATAAAGCAGGTGAAAAACGATTACTCCAGCTTCATGAGTTGGAAGAAATTAGGAATGAAGCTTATGAGAATGCCAAATTATACAAAGAGCGTACTAAGCGCTATCATGACAAGAGGCTAGTTTCTAAAACTTTTCACCCTGGAATGAAAGTTCTTTTATTTAACTCTCGTTTGAGATTGTTTTCAGGAAAGCTGAGATCAAGATGGGATGGACCATTCAAAATAGTTCAGGTATCTGAACATGGAGTGGTAGAACTATTGGACTCCAAGACACAAAAAACGTTCAAAGTTAATGGCCATCGTGTCAAGCCTTATTTAGAAGAACCAAACAACATTGCTGAAATGGATTGCATTTGGCTGAGTAACCCTTAGCACCAAAAAGATACGTCTTGCTAAGACGTTAAACTAAGCGCTGGATGGGAGGCAACCCATCATTTTAGGTAAAAAAAAAAAAAATTTTGTTATTTGTTTTATTTACTTAATTTTATTGTTTATTTTAGTTTACTTATATGTGAATAATTTTTAAAATTGTTAAAACTAAAAATATTTGTTGAGATGTTAGAAGTTCACAGCAATCTGTCTGTACACACTTTAATGATGAATATGATGGATGCACCTGCATTTCTTCATTACTACTTACACATTCTCAAGAAATAGGTAATCTTTCTCCTCTTTTCTCTTTATCTTTAATTTGTAGTTGCTACATTGAGGACAATGTAAGTTCTAGGTTGGGGGTGGTGAAAAGTTACCATGCTTAAAAAAATAATAATAATAAAAAAATAATAATAAAAAAAATAATAAAAAAATAATAAAAAAAAATTCACAAAAATTTATCATTTCTTTAAGTCAAATTTAAGTAAATAGTTAAGTCTTTGGTACTGTTAGATTAATTTTTGAAAACATATCATGAAATATTTTTGTAATTATTTTTGATAATTAGTTAGTTTTTGTCATAACTAGTATTTCTTGATAAAATGTGGAAATTATATTAAACCCAAAATCGGTGTTTATGAATTTGTTTTAGTGGAGACTACCTTTGTGAGATATAATTTGAGCCTAATTTCCTTTATTCAGAGTGAAATATATATTTTTTCTATTCCAAACACATTTCTTATCTCTTCAAATTTTTAGATGATCTCTATAGGCATTAATATTGAATGTATGAATTTTTTTCTCATCTTAATAGAGTGTCGTATATTTTTTATTATTATTTTTGTTTAGATTAAATGATTTGAGTAGAAATTGATAGTATATGCTTTTATCTCATTCGTGCATGACTGTTACAAAAACAAAAAGACATATATGGGGTTACCTAAACCAAGATCAAACAGAAAAGCCACAAAATTAACCACTCACCAAAATCCTTAAAAAAAAAAATGTACAATCTGTACATGGGTTGACTCTCTAAAAAATGATATATATTGAAAAATATCTTCAGAAAAATATAGAGAGAAAGAATATATAGTATAATCTACATACTATGACCCACATTGCCTACAAAGTTGTGAGTAAAGGCTAATTACAAAAGAAAGATATAGAAAGTAATTCCCTAAAAAGTCATTGCAGTGTCTTCATTTGTAAAAGGCATATATCTTGAAATTTTTTCTTAATGAGTTTGATTTATGCATGAAAATAATTTTTATATATGATGTCTTTATAATTTATACATTTGATTCCTTCCATGAGATCAACGTCAAAATAACACTTTGAGCCTTTCTTCTTTATACATATGCGAACATATTAGTTCATTTCTATACATCAACTCTTTCGCATATAAATTAGTATGAGTGTTTGACCCCATAGGATTCAGTGTTTTGAGAGTATTGACTTGTGAGGAATAGAGTCGGCTTAATTCGGATTCATGACACTAAAATTGGGTGAAATTAAATTGATACATTTTTGATATGAAATATGAAAATGATTTTCGACTAATTATTATAATAAATCATGATTGTTTAAAAAGATTAAAATAACTTATGCTTGAGATTTTAATTATGATCTTAAAGGAGATTAAAAAGTATGAGACATTTTTGTGATATGTTGTTTTCTTTTATTCTTAAATTAATTTTGTTGTAATTTTAGTTTTTTGATTTGATTGTTTTTATTTTTACATTTAGTTCAATGTTTGTGGGTATCATTACTGAAAACCCTCACGAGACTCAAACTCATCCACTAGGGCAACCTAGGGGTTTAAAGGCTTGTTGCATAGGCTAAATGCAACCGTTTCAATCCACGAAAGTGATTTAGGATAATTTAATTTTTAGTTTTTATCGCTTCTCTTGCTAAGGGACTAGCAAGAAGCTGGTTGAGGGTTGTGATGAGTGCTCAAAAAGCACTAAAATAACCATGATTTTATGCACATTAATTGATTAAAAATATATATATTTATATGTTTTATCATATATTTATATAAATTTGTCTTTTTCGGGATCATGGGTATTTTGATTGTTTTTCAGGTATTTTGGCTTAAAAACGCAACTTAAAAACTCAAAGAGGAATCTTGGAAGCAATACATCACAAATATATTAATAAATAAATGGGCAAAGGTCAACAAATATGCAAAAATTGGACAAAATGGGTCAAAAAGGGCAAAAATGTCAGAAAGGAGAAAATCGCGCAGCCGCTACCGCTTCCATACCTGGGCTCCAGCTACACAGATCGTTCATCCGGGCACTTGTTCATCCGCTGGCACAGGCCGCTTGTTACGCTGACGTCATCAAATGACGCCAGCAATCACTAATCCCAGTTTTTACATTTTTTTACATTTTTTTTCTCTACTTTTTCTCTCCATCCTCACCTATAAATACCCCCCTTCCCTTAACTTCAAAACACACCTTCAAAACACACTTCTCTCTTCTTTCTTTCTCTCATTTCTTAGTTTTTGAGTTTTTCTTAGTTTCTCTCTTAGTTTCTAAGCTTTTTTTAGTTTTTCTTAGTTTTTAGTTAATTTCTCTTAGTTTTAGAGTTCTTCCCTTTTGGGAAGAACTAGTTATGTTTTTGTAATATATTAGCTTTTGATTCAATAAATGGGAGCGCAAATTCCGCTTCGAGGTTCTCCAGCAACGGGAAAAGCATCGAAGTTCTGTAACGCTTCTATTTTCTTTACAGTTATTTTTTATGCTTTAATCTTACATGTTATATTTAATTTGTCTCGTGATTAAATTTAACTCTATTTGTTGCTTTATAAACATGATGTAATAATAACGTTGTTATGCTTGTAAATATTAAATAGGGAAAAATCTGTAAAATGAATTGATTTTATTTTTATTCAAGATTTTATATTAAGAATGTTAGAGAGAAATATATTATTTTTCATTACAAACTTAAATCTGAAAATTAGATTTTAAGGTTTAGTTATCCGGTCTGATTTAGAGTAGTGCTCTTTTATTTGTTGGTACAATCGCCTCTAGGTAGTTAGAGTGAAGCTCTATTTCAAAAGTTTTTACAAGAATTATTATCCGAAAATGTATTGACAACATGTTTTCGGTAGTGGTTTTAAAACTTGAAAGTTAGTACTCGGATAACTAAATTCTTAGCTTTAATTTGGACACCTTGAATAAAGTTTAAACTGTCTAACCCCACCAAAGGTGGCATTTAAATGGTTCATTTTCAATCTCTTAGAAAAAGGAATTAATTTAATTAACCAAATTAGTTATCAACCCCACCCATAGGTGTTAATTGATTTGTTTAGTTAACAAAGAATATCTAACCCCACCAAAGGTGGTATTCATATAAAAAAGAGAGAATCAATAAATATCAATTCATATCTTTAATAACCTAAATAATATGAGCAAGCATAATTAACTTAATTATTATATCCATAAATACTCCACCATTATAAATGATAAAATTTGCATAAATGTTTATTGAATCTATGTTTATTTTTATGTAATTAGATTAAAAACACAAAATCCCAAAATATCGTGACAGGATGTTTAGGATTTAATTTCGTTTTTAAAAGTTTGAATAATAAATTAAAAACCACATACATTCCTTCCTTAGATCGACCTTGGGAGTATACTTATCATTTTCTACGAAATGATTCGTGCACTTGCGAGAGTTTTATAAATAGATAAAACCAAAGTAACGGGCAGGATCGGCGATGTCGGTTCTGCCCCGATCAAGTTTTTGGCGCCGTTGCCGGGGAAGGAATAGCGTTTTTAAATTATTTATCAAAATTTTAAAAAATTTTGTGTTGTAAATAATTGTGATTTTTTTTTATTTTGATTAAAAAAAAACAAAAATAAATTAAATAATTTATTTTGTTGTTTGTGAATAGTAAAATAAAAACAAAAATTTAATAAAAATTAAAATATTTTTTTTTTTCTCTCATAAAAAACAAAAAATAATAAATATATAATAATAAAATTGTTGTTCGTAAATAGTAAAAACAATAAATAAATAAAAATTAAAATAATTTCAAAAAAAAAAAAACAAAAAAAACAAAAAAAGCAATTTTCAAATTTCAAATTTCATAATAATAAAAAAAAACAAGGAAAATTAAAAAAAAAATAAATAAAATAAAAATTACCGATCAAGAATAGTAAAAAAAGTAAAAAAAATAAAATTAAGATTTAAAAATAAATAAATAAATAAATAAAAAAATAAATAAAAAATAAAAAAATAAAAATAAAAAATATATAAAATAAAAAATAATAAAAAATAATAAAAAATAATAAAAAATAATAAAAAATAAAAAAAACAAAAATAAAAAAAACAATTTTCAAATTTCAAATTTCATAATAATAAAAAAAACAAGGAAAATTAAAAAAAAAAAATAAAATAAAACTTACCGTTCAAGAATAGTAAAAAAAAGTAAAAATAAATAAAAAAAATAAAATTAAGATTTAAAAAAAATAATAAAAAAAATAAAAAAAAAAAAAATAAAAAAAAAACAAAAAATAAAAAAAATAAAAAAATAAAAAAAAACAAAAAAAATAATAATAATATAAAAAGAAAAAAATAATAATAATAGAAAAAAATAAATAAAAAATAAAAAAATAAAAAAATAAATTTTTTTTTTCTTTTTTAGGGTTTAACTAGTTTTGTTTAGTGCTTTGTATTAAATACTATGTAATTTTCTCTAAATTTTTTATTTTGTTGACAGGAGTTTTAAATCTACGTTTACAATAGTCTATGCGTGGTAGGAGATCCTTAGGAAACCCTCTTACACCATATGTAAATAATTTTCATAAATTTAAACAAGTGTCAACAAAACTGGATTCCACCCATCAACCTGTTTTTGAGCCAAACATAGAACCAAGTCTTAATCCTTTACTAGAACCAAAAGAAATGGAGGAAAACCAACATGTTAGGGAAACCACGATGAAGGAGTTTGCAAGACCTAGGTGATTGGCAGCAAGAATCGCCGCTATCCGATTGGGTGAGGTCGCTCGGAATTATGACCTTAAAAATATTCATTTTTCTATGCTTCCTTCCTTTTATGGGCTACCTAATGAAGATTCTCTTTCCTTTATGAGAGATTTCTATGCTACGGTCCAAACATTCCCGCCGGTATTCTAAACGAGGATCAACTTAGGATGAGATGTTTTCCTACACTTTAAAGGATAAGGCCAAAGCTTGGTTGATGTCACTTCCAGTGTTCTCGATGACATGGGGTAATATTTACACAAATTCATGGGAAAATTCTATTCCCACCAAAAAACATCAGAGTTGAGAGGAAAGATTGCTACTTTCTCTCAGATGGAAGGAGAACCATTCCATGAAGCTTGGGATAGGTTCAAAATGTTTCTCACTCAATGTCCCCATCATAGCTTTCCCCTGCAGTTGCAGAACCAATTCTTTTACGATGGACTTACACAACAATATCAGTTCATTGTCGACAACGCTGCAGGAGGAGCAATAGGAGAAAAGACTGCCTCAGAGACGTATAACCTCTTTGAGATGCTGGGTGCTAATTCCCAACAGAAAAGCTCCCGAGTGAGAAAAGCTGGAGTTCATGAAATCGACTCCAGTAATGAAGTTCAACAACAACTTGTTCAACTAACTAAGCAAGTTGCCCTTCTCGCTACACAAACCAACACCAATAATGAACAAAATGGTTTGTATAGCAACATGGGACATGGTCTTTGGCTTGTCCATATCAAGGAGAAACAAATGGACCCGAACAGGTTAATGTGTTGGGAGCATATCAACAGAGACCAAGGTTTGATCCCAATTCAAATACCTATAATCCTGGGTGGAGAAGTCATCCAAATTTCTCCTGGAGGCAAAACAACCCTCCTTTCACTCAAAGCTCAAACCAGGCAAAGCCAAGAATTCCACCCACCTATTCCAAGAAGCATTCCCAATAAAACAACCTTGGAGGACAACTTGAATTCTTTTATTCAAGTTTATAGGGATAACCAATCTAAAACCAATCAACGGTTGGACTCTGTGGAAGCTTCTATTAAAAAGGTGGAAGTTCAAGTTGAACAGTTAGTTGAACATTTGCAAAAGAGCAAAGACTAATTTGATACTTAAATGAATTCAATGAAGAGGAGACATTGAGTTTTTCATTCTGCAATCTCCAAGCAACGTCTTACTAGAAGACGATAAATTTTAGTCCTGTATGGGAGGTCACCCATTGTTGTATTTTCCTTTGTTTTAGTTTGCGTGTAATAAAATTCAAATGAAATAAATTCGTTTGTTTCGAAAATTGTGTCCATTCGTTAAAATTAAAAAAAAAAAATTAGGTTCCTTGCACCTTTTTGCTTTTACGTTTTATCAAGTTATAAATATTTCTTAGAGATATCTACTATTGTTTTTATTTATTTTTTTTTTTAAGAGCAAAATGTTGATACACAATAGGAGGAGGATCATTTTCAACTACAAACAACCATGGGAGATGCTGAAGATAGGCGGAAAAAGATGAAAGACTATACAATGCCAATCATTGGCAATGTAACTTCCGGCATCCAATTACAAGAGGCTGCAAGGAATTATGAATTGAAAAAGATTCATTATTCTTTGTTGCCTTCCTTTTACGGTATCACTAATGAAGACCCTTTGCATTTCATTCGAGAATTCTATGCTATTGTCCAAACCTTTCCACTACATGCAATTAATGAAGATCAACTTAGGATGAGGTGTTTTCCTTACACCCTCAAAGAAAAAGCTTGGTCCTGGTTCATTACACTACAGTCAGGTTCTCTTAAAACTTGGGAGGCAGTCTATGAAATTTTTATGGGTAGGTTCTATTCCCATCAAAAGACTGTTGATCTAAGAACAAAGATAGCAACATTTTCTCAAATGTATGAAGAGCCCTTTCATGAAGCTTGGGAACGATTCAAACTCCTTTTCATTCAATGTCAAAATCATAGCTTTCCATTACAGCTACAAAACCAATTCTTTTATGATGGATTGACACTACAGAGTCAATACATGGTTGATAATGCTGCTGGAGGTGCTGTAGGAGAAAAGACCGCAGAGGAAACCTATAATATTTATGAGCTATTGGGTTCTAATTCTGAACAAAGAGGTGGTAGAAGGAAAGCAAGGGTCAATAAAGTTGGCTCTGATAATGAGATAACCTTGCAACTTGCTGAATTGACTAAACAAGTGAAATTTCTCACTACCCACCAAATTTCAAATCAAGAGATATGTGAAGTGTGTTGTTCAATTGGGCATGGTACTCATAATTGTTCAAATACTTGTGATTCTAGTGTCGATGCCATAGAGGAGGTCCAATCTTTTCAAAGGTATCATCCAAACACGTATAATCACCCAAATTTACACCCAATATCCAACACTAAGGTCGGTTAACAACCACCCTTACCCACCAAACCAATCTTTTAAGCCAACCTTAGAAGATAGCTTGAATGCTTTTATTCAAGTTAGTCGTGACAACCAATTGATGACTAATCAAAGGTTGAACACCATGGAGGCTTCGGTTAAAAGGATTGAATCTAAAGTTGGGCAACTAGCTGAACAAATGCAAAAGAAAGAACCAGGAAAGTTGCCTAGTCAACCAGAACAAGCAAAGGATGTAAGAACCCTTCGAAGTGGTAAGGTACTCAATACCAGTTTACCTGAAATCTCTAACAATCTACCTTGTAGTTCAGGTAACAAAGAAGGCGATATTCTAATCTCGCAAAAAGAAGAAACAAGTGTTAAACTTAACAAGCCTTCTGAAAAACTCATTGGGGGGTCATCTGACACCCCCAAAATTCAAAAGACAACAGAACCACACCAGATGCAAGTACCTTTTCCCCACCGGTTAAGAGAGTCCAAACAAGATAAGCAATTCAATGATCTTTTTAATATGCTCTCTAAAGTAAATATCAATTTACCATTATTAGAAGTGATCATGAATGTGCCCTCATATGCCAAGTTTTTCAAAGAGTTGAACACTAAGAAAAGGAGGTATGAACTGAATGAACGAGTAGTAGTATCAGAAATTTCTAGCGCTGTACTTCAGCACAAACTACCCCCTAAGTTGAAAGACCCTGGAAGTTTTATTATAAACATAACTATGGGGGATAGGAAGGTTGCTAAAGCAATGCTTGATTTAGGTGCTAGTATAAATTTGATGCCCTACTCTATATTCTTACAACTCAATCTAGGGGATTTAAAACCCACAACTATGTCCCTTCAACTTGCAGACAGATCTCTTAAATATCCAGAGGGAATAGTTGAGGATGTTTTGGTACAGGTAGACAAACTGATAATACCTGTTGACTTTGTGGTTCTGGATATGCAAGAAAATCCAACATTGGACAGAGAGCACACAATATTGCTTGGTAGACCATTTATGGCAACTACTAAAACTATTATTGATGTCCAAGATGGAAATTTGACAATGACAGTCTTAGGAGAGACTGTTCATTTTAAAGTTTTTGATTCTTCACCTTTCCCTTCTATTTCTGCCATCGATGAAATATTCGATGTTGATCCTTTGGATAATCTTGTCCAAAACACCTTTTTCCAAACCAGAATAGAAGACAAGCTTGAAACCGTTCTTACACTTGAAAAGGTTGAAGAAGATTTAGATGAGGAAATTAATGGGTACCTTAAACAACTAGACAATGATGAAGTGATGACAAAATCTAGTACACTTTTAAATCTACCCAGCTTCTTCATCTATTAAAGAGGCCAATCCACACGAACTTGAACTCAAAGACTTACACCGAGCACTTAAAATATGTGTTTTTGGGAGAAGGAGAAACTTATCCAGTGATAATTTCTTCAACCTTGACCAAATCACAAGAAAAGGAACTCATCAAAGTGCTTAAACAGTTTAAGAAATCTATAGGTTGGAGTATAGGGGATATAAGAGGCATTAGTCCAACAATGTGTATGCACAAGATCAACTTGGAGGATGGTGCTAAACACATGCGAGAGGCCCAAAGAAGACTAAACCCAAACATGCAAGAGGTAGTTAAAAAGGAAATTCTTAAATTATTAGAAGAAGGGATTATCTATCCTATTGCGGATAGTAAGTGGGTTAGTCCAGTGCATGTGGTACCAAAGAAATCTGGGATAAGAGTTGTTAAAAATGACAAAAGTGAATTAGTGCCCACTAGAATAATCACTGGATGGAGAATGTGTATAGATTTTAGGAAACTAAATTTATATACGAAAAAGGATCACTTTCCTCTTCCATTCATTGATCAAATGTTGGAAAGATTAGCTGGGCACGAATTTTACTGTTTTTTGGATGGACTGTCTGGATATTATCAAGTACCCATAGCACCAGAAGATCAGGAAAAGACCACATTTACATGTCCTTTTGGGACATTTGCTTTTCGCAGAATGCCATTTGGGTTATGCAATGCCCCTGCCACTTTCCAGAGATGCATGATATCTATTTTCTCAGACATGGTGGAAAAATTCATTGAGATTTTCATGGACGATTTCTCTGTCTTTGGGAACTCATTTGATGATTGCTTACATAAATTGACTTTGGTTTTAGAAAGATGCATTGAATGCAATCTCACCCTTAGTTGGGAGAAAAGTCATTTTATGGTTCAACAAGGGATAGTTTTAGGACATATAATTTCAAACAAGGGTATTGAAGTTGATAAGGCAAAAGTTGAATTGATATCCAAACTACCTCCCCCTACATCTGTGAAGGGGATAAGAAGCTTCTTGGGACATGCAGGATTTTACTGACGATTTATTAAAGATTTCTCTAAAATAAGTCGTCCCTTATGTAACTTGCTATCCAAAGATGCTGATTTTGATTTCAACAATGACCGCCTTACTTCCTTTAATACCTTGAAAGATAAACTAACATCTACCCACTGTTATTATGGCACCAAACCGGTCTTTACCTTTTGAAATAATGTGTGACGCTTCGATTATGCAATAGGAGCGATCCTGGGACAAAGAGTGGATAAACGTTTGCATGTCATCTACTATGCTAGCAAAACACTCAATGATGCCCAAATGAATTACACCACCACCGAAAAGGAATTCTTGGCTATAGTATTCTCTTTAGACAAATTTCGGTCTTATTTAGTAGGATCTAAAGTGATTGTGCATTCTGATCATGCTGCTTTAAGATACCTATTAAGTAAACCAAATGCCAAACCAGGATTAACCAGGTGGGTCTGACTCTTACAAGAATTTGACCTAGAAATCAAGGATAAGAAAGCCAGTGAAAACTTAGTAGCTGACCATTTGTCTAGATTGATTTCGACTTCAATTCTCTTAAAGATGAGAGTAATGAAGATATAGTTGAAACCTTTCTGATGAACAGTTATTTTTCATAGGTCCGAACCCATGGTATCTTTGATATTGTAAACTATCTTGCCCTTGGTGTTTTGCGACCTAACACTTCATATCAGGACAAGAAAAGGTTTTTTAAAACTATTAAGGACTATCTCAGGGATGACCCTTATTTATATAAGAGTGGTCAAGATCAAGTCATCAGGAGATGTGTACGAAGAAGAACATAAGAGCATTTTGACTTTTTGTCATGAACTTCATTGTGGGGTCATTTTGGAGGTGAAAAGACAAAGTAAGATATTACTGATCTGGATTCTTTTGGCCCACTCTTTTTAAAGATGCTCATATGTTTTGTGCACAATGTGATAGATGTCAAAGAACAGGAAACATAAGCAAAAGAGATGAAATGCCTTTGACATCTAATTTAGTTGTTGAACTCTTTGATGTATGGGATTGACTTTATGGGTCCTTTTCCCCCATCTAATGGTTTTCAATACATTTTGGTTCTTTGTGGATTATGTGTCCAAGTGGGTAGAAGCTATCCCCACCAAAACCAATGATGCTAATGTTGTTGTGAAATTCTTGAAAGATTTCATATTCAAGAGGTTCGAACGCCTAGAGCTATAATAAGTGATGGAGGTAGCCATTTTTGTAACAAACTCTTTGATGGAGTACTAAACAAGTACAACATCACACATAAGGTAGCTACTCCATATCATCCTCAAACTTAGGTTTAGTGGAAGTAAGTAATAGGCAAATTAAGGGAATATTGGAACGCACTGCGGCCCTTCAAGGAAGGATTGGGCATTTAAGTTAAATGATGCCTTATGGGCATACCGCACCGCTTACAAAACACCTATTGGGATGAGCCCTTACCGGTTAATCTTTGGGAAAGCGTGCCACCTTCCAGTTGAACTTGAACACAAGGCTTATTGGGCAATTAAAGAACTAAACATGGATTTAGATAAAGCAGGTGAAAAACGATTACTCCAGCTTCATGAGTTGGAAGAAATTAGGAATGAAGCTTATGAGAATGCCAAATTATACAAAGAGCGTACTAAGCGCTATCATGACAAGAGGCTAGTTTCTAAAACTTTTCACCCTGGAATGAAAGTTCTTTTATTTAACTCTCGTTTGAGATTGTTTTCAGGAAAGCTGAGATCAAGATGGGATGGACCATTCAAAATAGTTCAGGTATCTGAACATGGAGTGGTAGAACTATTGGACTCCAAGACACAAAAAACGTTCAAAGTTAATGGCCATCGTGTCAAGCCTTATTTAGAAGAACCAAACAACATTGCTGAAATGGATTGCATTTGGCTGAGTAACCCTTAGCACCAAAAAGATACGTCTTGCTAAGACGTTAAACTAAGCGCTGGATGGGAGGCAACCCATCATTTTAGGTAAAAAAAAAAAAATTTTGTTATTTGTTTTATTTACTTAATTTTATTGTTTATTTTAGTTTACTTATATGTGAATAATTTTTAAAATTGTTAAAACTAAAAATATTTGTTGAGATGTTAGAAGTTCACAGCGATCTGTCTGTACACACTTTAATGATGAATATGATGGATGCACCTGCATTTCTTCATTACTACTTACACATTCTCAAGAAATAGGTAATCTTTCTCCTCTTTTCTCTTTATCTTTAATTTGTAGTTGCTACATTGAGGACAATGTAAGTTCTAGGTTGGGGGTGGTGAAAAGTTACCATGCTTAAAAAAATAATAATAATAAAAAAATAATAATAAAAAAAATAATAAAAAAATAATAAAAAAATAATAAAAAAAAATTCACAAAAATTTATCATTTCTTTAAGTCAAATTTAAGTAAATAGTTAAGTCTTTGGTACTGTTAGATTAATTTTTGAAAACATATCATGAAATATTTTTGTAATTATTTTTGATAATTAGTTAGTTTTTGTCATAACTAGTATTTCTTGATAAAATGTGGAAATTATATTAAACCCAAAATCGGTGTTTATGAATTTGTTTTAGTGGAGACTACCTTTGTGAGATATAATTTGAGCCTAATTTCCTTTATTCAGAGTGAAATATATATTTTTTCTATTCCAAACACATTTCTTATCTCTTCAAATTTTTAGATGATCTCTATAGGCATTAATATTGAATGTATGAATTTTTTTCTCATCTTAATAGAGTGTCGTATATTTTTTATTATTATTTTTGTTTAGATTAAATGATTTGAGTAGAAATTGATAGTATATGCTTTTATCTCATTCGTGCATGACTGTTACAAAAACAAAAAGACATATATGAGGTTACCTAAACCAAGATCAAACAGAAAAGCCACAAAATTAACCACTCACCAAAATCCTTAAAAAAAAAAATGTACAATCTGTACATGGGTTGACTCTCTAAAAAATGATATATATTGAAAAATATCTTCAGAAAAATATAGAGAGAAAGAATATATAGTATAATCTACATACTATGACCCACATTGCCTACAAAGTTGTGAGTAAAGGCTAATTACAAAAGAAAGATATAGAAAGTAATTCCCTAAAAAGTCATTGCACTGTCTTCATTTGTAAAAGGCATATATCTTGAAATTTTTTCTTAATGAGTTTGATTTATGCATGAAAATAATTTTTATATATGATGTCTTTATAATTTATACATTTGATTCCTTCCATGAGATCAACGTCAAAATAACACTTTGAGCCTTTCTTCTTTATACATATGCGAACATATTAGTTCATTTCTATACATCAACTCTTTCGCATATAAATTAGTATGAGTGTTTGAACCCATAGGATTCAGTGTTTTGAGAGTATTGACTTGTGAGCAATAGAGTCGAAGCGAATTCGGATTCATGACACTAAAATTGGGTGAAATTAAATTGATACATTTTTGATATGAAATATGAAAATGATTTTCGACTAATTATTATAATAAATCATGATTGTTTAAAAAGATTAAAATAACTTATGCTTGAGATTTTAATTATGATCTTAAAGGAGATTAAAAAGTATGAGACATTTTTGTGATATGTTGTTTTCTTTTATTCTTAAATTAATTTTGTTGTAATTTTAGTTTTTTGATTTGATTGTTTTTATTTTTACATTTAGTTCAATGTTTGTGGGTATCATTACTGAAAACCCTCACGAGACTCAAACTCGTCCACTAGGGCAACCTAGGGGTTTAAAGGCTTGTTGCATAGGCTAAATGCAACCGTTTCAATCCACGAAAGTGATTTAGGATAATTTAATTTTTAGTTTTTATCGCTTCTCTTGCTAAGGGACTAGCAAGAAGCTGGTTGGGGGTTGTGATGAGTGCTCAAAAAGCACTAAAATAACCATGATTTTATGCACATTAATTGATTAAAAATATATATATTTATATGTTTTATCATATATTTATATAAATTTGTCTTTTTCGGAATCACGGGTATTTTTATTGTTTTTCAGGTATTTTGGCTTAAAAACGCAACTTAAAAACTCAAAGAGGAATACTGGAAGCAATACATCACAAATATATTAATAAATAAATGGGGAAAGGTCAACAAATATGCAAAAATTGGACAAAATGGGTCAAAAAGGACAAAAATGTCAGAAAGGAGAAAATCGCGCTTGCAGCCAGTGCCGCTGGCGCCCACTCACAGACTTGTTCATCCGCGAGCCTTTGTTCATCCGCTGGCACGCAGTCTGGCCGCCCGTCATGCTGACGTCATCAAATGACGTCAGCAATCACTAATCCGTGTTTTTACATTTTTTTTACATTTTTTTTCTCTACTTTTTCTCTCCATCCTCACCTATAAATACCCCCCTTCCCTTAACTTCAAAACACACCTTCAAAACACACTTCTCTCTTCTTTCTTTCTCTCATTTCTTAGTTTTTGAGTTTTTCTTAGTTTCTCTCTTAGTTTCTAAGCTTTTTTTAGTTTTTCTTAGTTTTTAGTTAATTTCTCTTAGTTTTAGAGTTCTTCCCTTTTTGGGAAGAACTAGTTATGTTTTTGTAATATATTAGCTTTTGATTCAATAAATGGGAGTGCAAATTCCGCTTGGAGGTTTTCCAGCAACGGGAATAGCATCGAAGTTCTGTAAGGATTTTATTTTCTTTACAGTTATTTTTTATGCTTTATTCTTACATGTTATATTTAATTTGTCTGTGATTAAATTTAACTCTACATTTGTTTATAAACATGATGTAATAATAACGTTGTTATGCTTGCGAAATATTAAATAGGTAAAAATCTCTAAAATGAATTGATTTTATTTTTATTCAAGATTTTATATTAAGAATGTTAGAGAGAAATATATTATTTTTCATTACAAACTTAAATCTGAAAATTAGATTTTAAGGTTTAGTTATCGGTCTAATTTAGAGTAGTGCTCTTTTATTTGTTGGTACAATCGCCTAGGTAGTTAGAGTGAAGCTCTATTTCAAAAGTTTTTACAAGAATTATTATCTGAAAATGTATTGACAACATGTTTTCAGTAGTGGCTTTAAAACTTGAAAGTTAGTACTCGGATAACTAAATTCTTAGGTTTAATATGCACACCTTGAATAAAGTTTAAACTTTCTAACCCCACCAAAGGTGGCATTTAAATGGTTCATTTTCAATCTCTTAGAAAAAGGAATTAATTTAATTAACCAAATTAGTTATCAACCCCACCCATAGGTGTTAATTGATTTGTTTAGTTAACAAAGAATATCTAACCCCACCAAAGGTGGTATTCATATAAAAAAGAGAGAATCAATAAATATCAATTCATATCTTTAATAACCTAAATAATATGAGCAAGCATAATTAACTTAATTATTATATCCATAAATACTCCACCATTATAAATGATAAAATTTGCATAAATGTTTATTGAATCTATGTTTATTTTTATGTAATTAGATTAAAAACACAAAATCCCAAAATATCGTGACAGGATGTTTAGGATTTAATTTCGTTTTTAAAAGTTTGAATAATAAATTAAAAACCACATACATTCCTTCCTTAGATCGACCTTGGGAGTATACTTATCATTTTCTACGAAATGATTCGTGCACTTGCGAGAGTTTTATAAATAGATAAAACCAAAGTAACGGGCAGGATCGGCGATGTCGGTTCTGCCCCGATCATCTGTGCAGCAGGTGGGCCCCACGTGTGCCGAGCCGCATGCTTTCTAGAATTCCGGCGTAATCGCTCTTGTTGCGTCTGGATGTCACGCGCCTAATCTTGACCGTTTGGTGGAATGGTCGAGCAGTGTGTGTTGGGCGTTGTGAATGTCGCGAGTGGCTCTTCTCCTGCACAGAAATTCAACTTTTTATTAATTGCATTTTGACCCATAAATTTAATTTAAATTAATTTCTAATGTTTTGATATTTGCAATTTAACCCATTCTTAATATCAAATTAAATTGTGATCTTTTTATAATTGCAATTAAGCCCCTTTTTTATTAAAATTTATTAATTTACTTTAAAATATATTTATTAAAAACTAATACTAAATATTAATTTAATTAATTAAAAATTAACTAAAAATGTAAAGAATTAGCAATTATAATTAATAAAATAGACGCAAATCACTAGTACATGCGAGTTTGTCAATTTCATCTAATATCTAATATTAAGATACATGTGTTATGTATGATATTTCACCCTCAATTGGTAAATAATTATTTTATTCAATCTAATATATATATTTATAGTTTTTACCTATATGTGATTTTATTTAATTATTCCATACAAAGGAAAAACTTTATGTTTTATTTATTTGTTTTTAACATTTTTAATAATATTTAGTATAAACTACTACATGTTAGTTCATTTATATAAGATTATTATATCATATTTCATTTTAACAAAAAAAAATAAGACATTTGGTTAGTTAAATTATATTTAACTAATTTATTTTGCCCCGAATTAATCGGGAAAAACAATGATTATGAGTTATATTAACATATATATATATATAAGTATTTTGTAGGGAGATAACTTATGATATTTTGTAATCCTTATTTATGGTTAGAGAATTATTAGACGTCATCCTTATTATAAAGTTAAGATATCTAATAAATATTAACAAAATACGTGAAATATTTATTAGATGATAAAAAATAAATATGCATAAATTATCATATAGTGTTGCTTGGTATAGATTTAAAAATTATTTGTGTAATTTCATTGCATATTGCACCATCATGTCTATGGTATCGACACTACGAATGGTAATCCCCTTGTCTTTAAATCTTGGTTTTTCAATTTCATCTAATATTAAGATACATGTGGTATGTATGATATTTCACCCTTAATTGGTAAAAAATTATTTCATTCAATCATATATATATATTTATAGTTTTTACTTATATGATTTTATTTAATATAAGTTATTTCATATAGAAAAACTTTATGTTTTATTTATTTATTTTTAACATTTTTAATAATATTTAGTATAAACTTGTACATGTGAGTTTATTTATATAAGATTATTATAATATATTTCATTTTTGCAAAACAAAATTAGAAATTTTATAGGGAGATAACTTATGATATTTTGTAATCCTTATTTATGGTTGGAGAATTATTAGACGTCGTCCTAATTATAAAGTTAAGATATCAAATAAATATTAACAAAATACTTGAAATATTTATTAGATGATAAAAACTAAATATGCATAAATTATCATATTGTGTTGCTTGGCATAGGTTTAAAATTTATTTGCATAATTTCATTACATATTGCACGATCATGTCTACGGTATCGACACCACGAATGGTAATCCACTTGTCTTTGAATCTTGATTTTTCAATTTCATCTAATATTAAAATACATGTGGTATGTATGATATTTCACCTTCCAAAATATTTTTTGAATTGGTATATAATTATTTCATTCAATCTAATATATATATTTATAGTTTTTACTTATTTATGATTTTATTTAAAATAGTGATTTTACTTAATATGAGTTATTGCATATAAAGGGAAACCTTTATGTCTTATTTATTTGTTTTTAACATTTTTCATAATATTTAGTATTAACTACTACGGGTGAGTTTATTTACATGAGATTATTATAACATATTTCATTTTTCAAAACAAAATAAGACATTTGGTTAGTTAAATTACATTAAACCAATTTATTTTACCCCGGAATAGTTAGCAAAAGCAATGATTTTGAGTTATATTAACATATATACATAAGTAGTTTGTAGGGAGATAACTTATGAAATTTTGTAAATATTATTTATGTTTGAAAAATTAATAGATATCATCCGAATTATAAAGTTAAGATGTCTAATAAATATTAAAAAATACGTGAAATATTTATTAGCTCCTAATATGATAAAAACTAAATATGCATAAATTATCATATAGTGTTTTTTGGTATAGGTTTAAAAACTATTTTCAAAATTTCATTACATATTGCACAATCATGTCTACGGTATCGACACCATGAATGGTAATTCTCTTGCTTTTGAATCTTGGTTTTTTAATTTCATCTAATATTAAGATACATTTGTTATGTATGATATTTCACCTTCCAATATATTTTTTGAATTTGTAAGTAATTATTTCATTCAATCTAATATATATATATATTTATACTTTTTACTTATGTATGATTTTATTTAAAAACAGTGATTTTATTTAATATTAATTATTTCATATAAAGGAAAAACTTTATGTTTTATTTGTTTGTTTTTAACATTTTTAATAATATTTAGTATAAACTAGTACGTGTGAGTTTATTTATATGAGATTATTATAAAATATTTCATTTTTACAAAACAAAATAAGATATTTGGTTAGTTAAATTACATTAAAGCAATTTATTTTACCCCGAAGTAGTTGGAAAAATAATGATTTTGAGTTATATTAACATATATACATAAGTATTTTCTAGAGAGATAACTTATGAAATTTTGTAAATACTATTTATGTTTCGAGAATTAATAGATATCATCCTAATTATAAAGTTAAGATGTCTAATAAATATTAAAAAAATAAGTAAAATATTTATTAGCTCCAAATATGATAAAAACTAAATATGCATAAATTATCATATAATGTTTTTTGGTATAAGTTTAAAAATTATTTTCATAATTTCATTACATATTGCACGATCATATCTGCGATATCGACACCACGAATGGTAATCCCCTTGCCTTTCAATCTTGGTTTTTTAATTTCATCTAAAATTAAGATACATGTGTTATGCATTTCACCTTCCAATATTTTTTTTGAATTGGTAAATAATTATTTCATTTAATCTAATATATATATTTATACTTTTTACTTATGTGTGATTTTTTTAAAAATAGTAATTTTATTTAATATGAATTATTTCATAAGAAGGAAAAACTTTATGTTTTATTTATTTGTTTTTAACATTTTTAATAATATTTAATATAAACTAGTACATGTGAGTTTATTTATATGAGATTATTATAACATATTTTATTTTTAAAAAACAAAATAAGATATTTGGTTAGTTAAATTACATTAAAGCACTTTATTTTCCCCCAAAATAGTTGCCAAAAACAATGATTTTGTGTTATATTAACATATATACATAAGTATTTTGTAGGGAGATAACTTATGAAATTTTGTAAATATTATTTATGTTTAGAAAATTATTAGACATCTTCCTAATTATAAAGTTAAGTTGTCTAATAAATATTAAAAAAATTACGTGAAATATTTATTAGCTTCTAATATGATAAAAAATAAATATGCATAAATTATCATATAGTGTTACTCGATATAGGTTTAAAAATTATTTGCATAATTTCATCACATATTGCACGATCTTGTCTATGGTATCGACACAACAAATTGTAATCCACATGTCTTGGTTTTTCAATTTCATCTAATATTAAGATACATGTGTTATATATGATATTTCACCTTCCAAAATATTTTTTGAATTGGTAAATAATTACTTCACTCAATCTAATATATATATTTAAAGTTTTTACTTATATATGATTTTAATTAAAATAATGATTTTATTTAATATGAGTTATTGCATATAAAGGAAAACCTTTATGTTTTATTTATTCATTTTTAACATTTTTAAAAATATTTTATATAAAGTAGTACGTGTGAGTTTATTTACATGAGTTTATTGTAACATATTTCATTTTTACAAAACAAAATAAAACATCTGTTGGTTAAATTACATTATACCAATTTATTTTACCACAGAGTAGTTGGCAAAAGTAATGATTTTGATTTATATTAACATATATACATAAGTATTTTGTAGGGAGATAACTTATGAAATTTTGTAAATATTATTTATATTTTGAAAATTATTAGAAATCGTCCTAATTATAAAGATAAGATGTCTAATAAATATTAAAAAAATACGTGAAATATTTATTACCTCCTAATACTATAAAAACTAAATATGCATACATTATCATATAGTGTTGCTTGGTATAGGTTTAAAATTATTTGCATAATTTTATTTCATATTGCACGATCATGTCTACGGTATCGACACCACGAATGGTAATCCACTTGTATTTGAATCTTGGTTTTTCAATTTCATCTAATATTAAGATACATGAGGTATGTATGATATTTCACCTTCCAAAATATTTTTTGAATTAATAAATAATTATTTTAATTAATCTAATATATATATTTATAGTTTTTACTTATATATGATTTTATTTAATATGAGTTATTGTGTATAAAGGAAAACTTTTATGTATTTATTAATTTATTTTTAACATTTTTAATAATATTTTGTATAAAGTTGTACGTGTGAGTTTATTTACATGAGATTATTATAATATATTTCATTTTTACAAAACAAAATAAGACATTTGGTTAGTTAAATTACATTAAACTAATTTATTTTAGCCCGGAGTAGTTGGCAAAAGCAATGATTTTGAGTTATATTAACATATATACATAAGTATTTTGTAGGGAGATAACTTATGAAATTTTGTAAATATTATTTATGTTTGGAAAATTATTAGAAATCGTCCTAATTATAAAGTTAAGATTTCTAATAAATATTAAAAACAATACGTGAAATATTTATTAGCTCCTAATATGATAAAAACTAAAAATATGCATAAATTATCATATAGTGTTTCTTGGTATAGGTTTAAAAATTATTTTCATAATTTTATTTCATATTACACAATTCATGTCTACAGTATCGACACCCCGAATGGTAATCCCCTTGCATTTGAATCTTGGTTTTTTAATTTCATCTAATATTAGGATACATGTGTTATGTATGATATTTTAACATCCAAAATATTTTTTTAATTGGTAAATAATTACTTCATTCAATCTAATATATATATTTAAAGTTTTTACTTATATATGATTTTAATTAAAATAATGATTTTATTTTATATGAGTTATTGCATATAAAGGAAAACCTTTATGTTTTATTTATTTGTTTTTAACATTTTTAAAAATATTTTATATAAAGTAGTACGTGTGAGTTTATTTACATGAGTTTATTGTAACATATTTCATTTTTACAAAACAAAATAAAACATTTGTTGGTTAAATTACATTATACCAATTTATTTTACCATAGAGTAGTTGGCAAAAGTAATGATTTTGATTTATATTAACATATATACATAAGTATTTTGTATGGAGATAACTTATGAAATTTTGTAAATATTATTTATATTTGGAAAATTATTAGAAATCGTCCTAATTATAAAGATTAGATGTCTAATAAATATTAAAAAAATACGTGAAATATTTATTACCTCCTAATACTATAAAAACTAAATATGCATACATTATCATATAGTGTTCCTTGGTATAGGTTTAAAATTATTTGCCTAATTTTATTTCATATTGCACGATCATGTCTACGGTATCGACACCACGAATAGTAATCCACTTGTATTTGAATCTTGGTTTTTCAATTTCATCTAATATTAAGATACATGAGGTATGTATGATATTTCACCTTCCAAAATATTTTTTGAATTAATAAATAATTATTTCAATTAATCTAATATATATATTTATAGTTTTTACTTATATATGATTTTATTTAATATGAGTTATTGTGTATAAAGGAAAACTTTTATGTTTTATTTATTTATTTTTAACATTTTTAATAATATTTTGTATAAAGTTGTACGTGTGAGTTTATTTACATGAGATTATTATAATATATTTCGTTTTTACAAAACAAAATAAGACATTTGGTTAGTTAAATTACATTAAACTAATTTATTTTGCCCCGAGGTAGTTGCCAAAAACAATGATTTTGAGTTATTTTAACATATATGCATAAGTATTTTGTAGGGAGACAACTTATGAAATTTTTTAAATATTATTTATGTTTGGAGAATAATTAGAAATCGTCCTAATTAAAAATTAAGATGTCTAATATATATTAAAAAAAATAAGTGAAATATTTATTACCTCATAACATGATAAAAACTAAATATGCATATATTATCATATAGTGTTGCAATGTACAGGTTTAAAAATTATTTGCATAATTTCATTTTATATTGCACGATTCATGTCTACAGTATCGACACCCCAAATGGTAATCCCCTTGCATTTGAATCTTGGTTTTTTAATTTCATCTAATATTAGGATACATGTGTTATGTATGATATTTTAACGTCCAAAATATTTTTTGAATTAATATATAATTATTTCATTGAATCTAATATATATTTTTATAAATTTGACTTACGTATGATTTAATTTAATATGAGTTATTGCATATAAAGGAAAACCTTTATGTTTTATATATTTGTTTTTAACATTTTTAATAATATTTAGTATTAACTAATATGTGTGAGTTTATTTACATGAGATTATTATAACATATTTCATTTTTACAAAACAAAGTAAGACATTTGGTTAGTTAAATTACATTAAACCAATTTATTTTATCCCGGAATAGTTGACAAAAGCAATGTTTTTGAGTTATATTAACATATATACATAAGTATTTTGTAGGGTGCTAACTTATGAAATTTTGTAAATATTATTTATGTTTGGAAAATTATTAGAAATTGTCATAATTATAAAGTTAAGATATCTAATAAATATTAAAAAAATACGTGAAATAGTTATTACCTCCTAATATGATAAAAACTAAATATGCATACATTATCATATAGTGTTGCTTGGTACAGGTTTAAAAATTATTTGCATAATTTTATTTCATATTATACGATCATGTCTACGATATCGACACCAGGAATGGTAATCCACTTATCTTTGAATCTTGGTTTTTCAATTTCATCTAATATTAAGTTACATGTGCTATGTATGATATTTCACCTTCCAAAATATTTTTTGAATTGGTAAATAATTATTTTATTCAATCTAATATTTATATTTATAGATTTTACTTATATATGATTTTATTTAAAGTAATGATTTTATTTAATATTTGTTATTGCATATAAAGAAAAACCATTATGTTTTATTTATTTGTTTTTAACATTTTTTATAATATTTAGTATTAACTAGTACGTGTGAGTTTATTTACATGAGATTATTATAACATATTTCATTTTTACAAAACAAAATAGGACATTTGGTTAGTTAAATTACATTAAACAAATTTATTTTACCTCAGAGTAGTTGACAAAAGCAATGATTTTGAGTTATATGAACATATATACATAAGTATTTTGTAGGGAGATAACTTATGAAATTTTGTAAATATTATGTATGTTTGGAAAATTATTAGAAATCGTCCTAATTATAAACCTTTATGTTTAATATCAGTTATTGCATAGAAAGGAAAACCTTTATGTTTTATTTATTTGTTTTTAACATTTTTAATAAAATTTAGTATTAACTAGTACATGTGAGTTTATTTACATGAGATTATTATAATATAATTCATTTTTACATAACAAAATAAGACATTTGGTTAGTTAAATTACATTAAACCAATTTATTTTACCCCGGAATAGTTAGCAAAAGCAATGATTTTGAGTTATATTAACATATATACATAAGTAGTTTGTAGGGAGATAACTTATGAAATTTTGTAAATATTATTTATGTTTGGAAAATTATTAGAAATTGTCCAAATTATAAAGTTAAGATGTCTAATAAATATTAAAAAAATACGTGAAATATTTATTAGCTCCCAATATGATAAAAACTAAATATGTATAAATTATCATATAGTGTTTCTTGGTATAGGTTTAAAAATTATTTTCATAATTTCATTACATATTGCACGATCATGTCTACGGTATCGACACCACGAATGTTAATCCACTTGTCTTTGAATCTTGGTTTTTCAATTTCATCTAATATTAAGATACATGTGGTATTTATGATATTTCACCTTCCAAAATATTTTTTGAATTGGTAAATAATTATTTCATTCAATCTAATATATATATTTATAGATTTTACTTATGTATGATTTTATTTAATATGAGTTATTGCATATAAAGGAAAACCTTTATGTTTTATTTATTTGTTTTTAACATTTTTAATAATATTTAGTATTAACTAGTACGTGTGAGTTTATTTACATGTGTTTATTATAATATATTTCATTTTTACAAAACAAAATAAAAAATTTGGTTAGTTAAATTATATTAAAGCAATTTATTTTGCCCCGAAGTAGTTGCCAAAAACAATGATTTTGAGTTATATTAACATATATACATAAGTATTTTGTAGGGAGATAACTTATGAAATTTTGTAAATATTATTTATGTTTGGAGAATTATTAGACATCTTCCTAATTATAAAGTTAAGATGTCTAATAAATATTAAAAAAATAAGTGAAATATTTATTAGCTCCTAATATGATAAAAACTAAATATGCATAAATTATCATATAGTGTTGCTCGGTATAGGTTTAAAATTTATTTGCATAATTTCATTACATATTGCGCGATCATGTCTATGGTATCGACACCACGAATGGTAATCCACTTGTCTTTGAATCTTTGTTTTTTAATTTAATCTAATATTAAGATACATGTGTTATGTATGATATTTCACCTTTCAAAATATTTTTTGAATTGGTAAATAAGTATTTCATTCAATCTAATATATATATTTATAGTTTTTACTTATATATGATTTTATTTAAATGATAGTGGGGAAGTGAAGGTTAATAAGCAAGTATTAGTGAGCTTATCTATTGGAAAGTACATGGATGAGGTGATGTGTGATGTGGTACCTATGCAAGCTAGACACATCTTGCTAGGTAGGCCTTGACAATATGCGATATTGGTTGTGCATCATGTATGGGATGATTTGGAAACATAGCAGGTATGGGTTGTGTAAGTATTGACATAGTAATGGATGGAAGACACAATTTAAGAGTCAAATTGAAAGATTGAGACACAGACTTGATAGAGAAAGGAAAGCTATTTTCATCAAAAATCACATGCCTTGAATTTGTAATCGGCATTAACAACCCCATCGACACTCATTTTTTAGGACATTTGGACATTCCATTAACAAACCCATTGACACGGACTTTAGCATGCATGGTGTTTATTTTCTCCATTCAATGTATTTTCCTTTATCTAACTCTATGTTTTAGTACCTGATTATGAAATGAGATGATTTCAAAATTTATTGTGTTCATCTTCCATTGATGCATTTTGCTATTCTCGGTGACTTCTACTTTGATTTAATCTTTGATTCACTTTAACATTGCATTTGCAAGAGAAGATTTGATACCATCTTAAAATTCTTGATTACTACATTTTTCATGATTTCTTTATTGAGGTTTTAACAAAGAACAAACTATTATGATCTAAGAAAGCAAGAGTGATTTGAACAAATTCTTTAAAAATTCCTCTAGGTATTATTTTTATTGATTTTGATTCTTTTTATCATTTTTGGTTGATGATTATAGAGTGTGTTTTTATTTTTAAATTCTTTAACCTTACAGATACATGTAAGAAATCTTCTAATTGTCGAACTAACCACATTCAACAAAAAAATTTGTAACTAACTTTGATCACAGCCGTAAAAACTCCATGCAATTTGTTCCACCAAGGATGTTAGCCTCATTACATGTTATCTTAAGGTAGTTTTATCTACACGAATTGTAGTGGATTAAGTGAAAAACATACTTCTTGGATACACATTGCATAGGTAGCCATATGACATTGTTTAGCCCTTGTTTTTGAGAATGTATTGGTGAATATATTACGTAAGTAACCTATGTAGGCAAGTCCCCACTTGACACTACATAGTCCTTCTTTGTTGAGTATACTACATGCGCAACCTTTTAAAGGTAGTCTTCATATTTCATCATTTTCAAGCACCTCCTTAGTTATGACCTCTACACCTTCCTTCAAACTTAGTGGTACTTCAGTAACATGAAGTTTGGTTTAAAAAATCGAAATGGATTTTATGATAGAGGTTTAGTTAAATTATCCACTATTTGATCATATAAAGGAAAGGGCTATTTCTTGAATGAAGTTATAGTCCAACTCTATGTGTTTATTTTTGCAATGGAGAATAGGGTTAGAAGTTAAAGTAACTATACTGGTGCCATCACACAAAATTACAAGGAGAGAAGAAACTAGCACTTGAATTTCCAAAAGAAGAACTTGTAAACTAATAACTTCAGTTGCTGCCCTGGCAAGAAATATATACTCAGCCTCTACACTGGACCATGAGACAATGGATTATTTCTTAACAGACACATATAACTGGGTTTGCTCCAAGAAAGATGCAAATCCCATATGTGGAATGCCTTGTATCCAAACAAAGCATAATCCAAATCTATAAAGCCATTGATATGGAGTGCTATTAATTGTTTGAATTGTATGCCTTCTCTCACTCATTTTAAATTGTCTCTTTCATTTTTTGTGTCAAAGAAAGAGAAGTTTATGTGCACAACTTTATGCTTTTTTAATGTTATATGTTCATGGGTTGTGAGCGTAGGATTACACTACATATTGTTGTTTAACTTGCATGTATTCAGGAGCAGCGTTGCATGAAGTCAAGGGGAGTTGTGTATTTGTCTTCCTCTATATGAGGATGTTTACACAAACCACGAGGTTGGTTTTCATAGTGTGCATGCAGGTTGATAGTGTTGGTTTTTGGCGAGTAAGTGTGCAAGTGAGTCGATGTTGTTACACATGATTTTTGGCTTGTTTTGAGTATAGGCATAAGTATATGCCATGACGTGCCCTGAATTTTTCCAATTTAATGTTTTTTCCACAATATGATAAATTCTATATCAATGTTTGTATCCAAGTCCTCCATTATGTGATAGTTATGCCCCTGATTGTGAGGATTTGATTGGTCATTTGTCATTTGCATGTTTTAAGTCCATAAGTACTGGAAATATATCAAAACATACCTATAATTTCAAAAAAATAATTTATAAAACACTTGGGTAAAAATACAATCTTAAAATCTAATTTATTTAATCAATTTTGAGAAATCACAAGATATACACGCTTTTTTGGTACATATCATATAGCACGAGGGAGTTGATCCTTAATGTAATTTTATGCTAAGGAAAATGTTTAAGGGCTTCTTCAAGGTAAGTATAAGGTAAAGCTTTTGAAGTGATCCCTAGAAGCTATGAGCTTGTTCTAAAGCCTTTTAGGAGGATAAGATGCATGTTGAACCTATTATAGCTCGAGAGAGCTAGCCTCTCATGTAATTTTAAGCTAATGATCTCTTATAAGGATATGCTTTGCGATGAACCTAACATCGCTTGAGGGAGCTTATCCTTAATGTAACTCTAAGCTAACAAGTATATACAAGAGCTTCAACAATGTGAGCTTAAATAAAACTTTGAAGTTATTCGTAGAAGTAAGAAGCTAGTCCTGGAGCCTCTTAGCAAGATAAGCTTCATGTTGAAGCTATCATAGCTCGAGGGAGTTGATGCCTTACGTAATTTTAAGCTAAGGAATATGTTTAATAGATTCTTCAACATAAGCTTAGGGTAATGTTTATAAGTTATCCGTAGAAATTAGGAGTTGGTCTAAGAGCCTCTTAGCTGGATAAGCTTCATGTTGAACCTATCATAACACGAGGGAGCCAAATCCTAATGTAATTTTTGGCTAAGAACTATTTCTAAGAGCTTGATATGGACCCTTTAGGCGAACAACCTAGGAACCCCCGAACTCAAAGGAATAGAAATGATTGATTTGCTAAGAATGTGTTGAAGATGATCAGATTAGAACCCTAAGGAAAAAAAGTCCTTAAAACCCAAACCTTGAGATGCCACAAAGGATAATCACTCCATTTGATAAATTGGATTCAAGTATTCAATCAAGAACACAAGAAGGCAAAGCAAGAAGCTTTCTAAAATTCTCTTCTCATTAATGAATATTTGTCTTGCCTCCAAATTACATAGCTATTCTTACTGATAAGTAAGAAACCCTAAAGGAAAAAACCCTAGATAGAATGGGCTTAATGGGCCTAATCCAACCTTAAAAAATAAAAGACTAAAAGATTTAAAATAAAAAGCCTACAATTAACCACAATTAAATAAAAGACTAAGATTAAAATAAAAAACCCATAATTAATTAAAATAAAAATCACTAAACATAAAAAACCCATAAGTAAATATTTCAAAAAACAATTCCTTCCTAATTTATTCCTTGCATCCAATTTGACATTCCAAATCTATCCCTTGTATAAGATCTTGAGAATATTTGTAAATATCAACTTGGTTAGTACCTCAATCTCCATCAGAGCCTCTTTGATGTAAGCTTAAGGTAATGCTTTGAAGTTATCCCTGGAAATTAGGAACTAGTCCAAGAGCCTCTAAAGCTTCACTTGAGCCTATCATAGTTCAAGAGAGTTGGTCCCTAAGGTAATTTTTAGCTAATGACTATGTCTAAGAGCTTCTTTAATGTGGCCTTAAGGTAACACGCTGTGAAGTTGTCCCTAGAAGCTAGGAGTTGGTCCTAAAGCCTCTTAATAAGATTAGCTTTGTGTTAAACTTATCATAGCTTGAGGGAGCCGATCCTTCATGTAATTTTAAGCTAAGGAATAAGTCTAAGGGCTTATTCAATATGAGCTTAAGGTAACACTTTGATGTTATCCTTGGAAGTTAGGAGCTGCTCCTAAAGTCTCTTATTAGGATAAGCTTCATGTTGAACTTGTCATAGCTTGAGGAAGCTAGTCTCTAATGTAATTTTTAGCTAACGATGATTTCTAAGAGCATCTTCCATGTGAGCTTAAGGTAACTCTATGAAGTTTTCCTTAGACGTTTGGAGCTAGACATAAAGCCTTTTAGTAGAATAATCTTTGCATTGAACCTATCATATTGATGCACAAATTTTAATTGCTTTCAAGTGCATGAATCACTAGCAAACTAATGATAAGTTTACCCAAAGGTTGGTGTTTGTTTGGACATCCAGATCGGCCTGGTTCCCAACCCATTCAAACAGCTTAAGCAAAGTCACGAACCCAAGAAGGAAAGAGAAGTGCCTTAAATGTCCTACCTGTAGACTAGCCTAAGCTTAGTGACCAATCTAAGCTCAATGATTAGTCTGAGCCAGGGTTGACCTCAACCCATGATAAGTTGTACTTTATATCGATTATACCCTTTTGACAAGCAAATATGTGTACATATTATGTAACCGACATTTGTATCTCTAATGTTCTATAAATAGATGGACCTCTTATGAGATCCATACACTCAACCAATTATCTCAACTGCTATCTAAGTTCTCTTTCCGAAAATAGGTTGAATCTTAACATTTTTGGTACCCACCGTGGGGCTCAGATTTTCAGGTCGAGCGTAAGTTTCTAACCATATACCTTTGAGATTCACCCTGATCCTTAAAAGAAACTTGGAAAACCAATTGTGTTGAACTCACAAAATAGAAATACCATGGTAGGAACTCGCACTTTAAGATAGTCGAGGTTAGATCACTATGAAGTAATGGCAACTCAAAGAATTACCTCCCTAACCCTTAATGAAACTAGGGTAGAAGTTAATGCCTAGTACCAAGAGTTGGCTCACCAATTCCTCAAGCTGAGAAAAGAGCTAAAGAAAAAGAGAAGAGAAAATAGGTTGCTATGCTCCCATATAGGGGGAACCACCCTTTGAAAATGGGTAAGGATTTGACGACAAAGCTTGAGAAGCAACTCTCACAATTCCTCAGAGATAATGCAAGTGTCTTCACGTAGTCTCTAATAGACATGCAAGGAATTTATCGAAAAGTTGTAACACATTAGTTAAACGTTAACCCAGAACTAGACCCATTCAACAATGGAAAAGAAAATTCTCTAATGTGAAGAACGAGGTGATCAAACACCATATGACTGACCTTAAAGAGGTTGGGTCATCAGGGAATTCAATTATCCTTTATGGCTTTCACATGTGGTATTGATAAAGAAAATGTGTGGCCTTCACATATATGATCCCAAGGATTGCTTCCCGCTTCCAAGCATTGATCGGCTAGTAGATGCCTCTCTTGGATTGGGGTTGGTGAGTTTTTTTGACGCATACTCTGAAGGAGAAAACTTCTTTCATCATAGAGGAAGGAACATTTTGCAATACAAGGATGTAATTTGGACTAAAAAATGCTGGCGCTGCATATCAACATCTCGTTAACAAAATGTTCGAAAAACAACTGGGGAAGAATTTGGAAACATACGTAGTGGACATGGTGGTGAAATCAGCTGAACCCATGAACCACATCAAGGATATACAGGAGATATTTGAGATAATTTGATAGAATCCTCTTTCGATTCTCAATCACATAGAAGAATACAAGAGTTCGAGGAAGAAAAAGCTGATTCAAATATGGAAGAGAGAACTAGTTATAAATGGGAAAAATAGACTAACTATGAAGAAGATAGCAATATAGGTAGTATAAAGATGATAATTCCGCTCTTTCAAGGAAAGAATTATCCTAAATTATACTTAGAGTGGGAAAGAAAGGTTGAGCATGTGTTTGATTGTCATAATTACTCTGAGGAGAAGAAAGTAAAGCTACTAGCCATAGAATTTATAGATTATGCTTGCATATGATGGGATCAATTGGTGGTCAATAGGCGAAGAATATTGAGAGAACTATTCAGTCATGGGAAGAGATGAAATTGGTGATGCGTAAGAGGTTCATACCTAACTAGGGACTTATAAAGAAAGTTGCAAGGGTTGATTCAAGGTTCCATAAGTATAGAGGATTATTATAAGGAGATGAAAGTTACCACGATTAGAATAAACATAGAAGAAGACAAAGAAGAAACAAAGGCCAGATTCATTGCCGGGGTAAGTAGGGAAATTGCTGATGTGGTTGAATTGCAACATTGCATAGAAATGGAAGAACTACTGCACAAAGCCATTAAAGTGGAGAAGTAAATGGAGTCCATACGTGGAAATCAACTTGGAAGGACAACATAGAACAAAAGGTGAAGCAAATTCAAAAAATTTAGTTGTTGTTCCTAAAGGTAAACCTGAAACTAAAACTCCTACTAAGTCACGTGATATTAAGTGTTTTAGGTGCCAAGGACTCGGACATAGTGCTAGTTCAAGTGACTATGAAATTCCACCATTGATGGATTATTCTGATGTATAATTGGAAAAACCTATGCATGAGGCATTACTTATCACAAGGAGAGTCCTCAATATACAACCTAAGAATAAAGGAGATGAGGAGCAATGTTAGCATATTTTTCACACAAGATTCCATGTGAAGAATAAGGTATGCACGATTATTATTGATAGTGGGAGTTGCACTAATGTAGCTAGTATTTTGTTGGTTGGAAAGTTAAATTTGAAGTGGAGAAAGCATCCCAAACCATAAAAGCTATAATGGCTGAATGATTGTGGAGAAGTGAATGTCAACAAACAAGTTTGTGTTCCTTTTTTCAATTGGCAAGTAAGATGATGAGGTTCTTTATGATATGACACCAATGTATACTTCTCATATTTTGTTTGGACGATCGTGTCACTTTGATAGGAGGGTGATGCATGATGGTTACAGAAATCATTATTGTTTTGAAATGAACAACCGAAAAGTTGTATTAGCTCATCTCAAACCTTTGTAAGCTTATCACCAAACTAAAAATCTTTTATAACTTGAAGTGAAACGAAAGAGTGTTTTCCTTCACCATTTCTCAATTTTGCAGGTAATCAATGATAAAGTCCCATGCTAAGCACCCTTTTAAATAGAGGCACTGGATTCCTCTTTCCAATCAACTAACACACATTTATTGTGGAAGCCGAACGGTTCGTATCCTATGCCCAGTATTCACTCTTCCACCTCAAACTGAAGCCCAAACTGAAAGACTGGGGGACTTGATGTTTAGACATCTAGACCGATCCAAAGTCCAGACATTGTAAACTACCCAAGCCAAGGCCAGCCCATGACAGAAGATGAAGTACCTTAGACATCCCACCCATGGGACAGATCGAGCCCAATGGTAGCACGAGCCTGAGTAAAGATCGAGCTCAATGGTAGTACGAGCTTGAGTGAAGACCAAGCCCAATGGCAATACAAGTTCTAGTACAACACGAGCTCGTGGGCAGCACGAGTAAAACTCGACCTGGATCTCTGACATATTATAATTTAAGCTAATTATGCCCTCTTCACATATAGTTACGTGTACATAATATATAACTGACACCTGTATCTATAAATGTGCTATAAATAGATGGACCTCTCATAAAGATCCACACATTTAGCCCATTGTACTAACTTCTCTCTATTCTCTCTCTATAAGGTATTGAGTCTTAACACATTTTATGTTATAAATATAACAAAATAAAATTTATCGGAAAATTTAACATTATGTTTAATAAATATTAAATTTAATAAAATAATAAAAAATATATTATTAGTTTGTATGATTGCTAAATAACTTTAATAGCTCAAAAGTTTTTGAAGTTTATATCTCCATAAAAATCTATCAAAAATTTTAATCGTATACATCCTTTCAAATACATTTTCAAAAATTATATTGAGTTATTTAAAGTCATCATGTTATTTCACATAATATCATCTTTTTGGATATTTGGAATTGTAACTAAAGTGAAAATTAATAAATCCAGCAATGTTTATTCAATACTTAATTTCTATTTTGTGATTCTTCAATTTTCGTCAACCGCGTGGGAAGTTTCAACTTCATCTGGTTCTTATATTGTAAATAAATTATCATTATCAAATTTAGACTTTGAACCAAATAGTTTCATTTATAAAATAAGTTGTTTAAATATTAAAGATAAGAATTAAACTTGTTAATGACAGGAATATACCATTATTATCTATGCTATAGAACAAAAATTGTAAAATAATGTAGGCACTATTTGCACAAGTCCTAAATATGAATACTTGAATCTAATTTATCAAAGGGAGTAATCATCCTTTGTGGCGTCTCATGGTTTGGGTTTTAAGGAATTTTTTCCTTACGGTTCTAATCCGATCATCTTCGACACATTCTTAGCAAATCAATCGTTTCTATTCCTTTGAGTTCGTGGGTTCCTAGGTTGTTCACCAAAAAAGTCTGCATCACTTAAGAAGTACTTTGATAGAATCCTGGAATAGAAGATTAGGTTGAATACAAAGAAATGCGTATTTGGAGTTTTCTTTTGATAGATAGAGATAGACAGGAGGGACCATGGCCAAATGATTCCAAATAACTCTTTTGGACAAAAAGATTCACTCTAGCAAGGGAGGTTCAAAAGTATGGACTTAAGATCATGGGTCAAAAGAGTTTGTTACAACACCAAGGTTCTATAAAATAGAAAAGAAATAGCTTCTACGCATAAGGGTACTCAAGGAGTAGTTATGCCCCACCCTAAACTTTGATACCTCCAAAATAAGGTGATCCTTAAGCCATCAAAAACGGTATCTACTATGACCATTTGTGAGTGTGAGAACTCAACATGTCAATCTGAAGAAAGAGAATTCTAAAAAATCTGTCATACAGAACGATGATAAACAATAAACACGGACTCAGTTATACTTGAAACTCCACTCAAAGAATAGGCTTGACTACACCAAACTAAAGTGGCATTCTTGAAACTCCACTCAAGGTATGTCTCTCTAATGAATGGTTCTTCTCTTGTATTTTTATTGCTTATACTCAAGTCGATCAGCCATAACCATTTCCAGTAGGAATTGCTACAACCAGCATTCTTTAATTTGGTAATATAATGGATAGAGATCGAGGTACCAATCGATTGCATCTCTTTCCAACTATTGAATAAAGTAGATGAGGGGAGTCCACTCCATATGCATCCATCCTGGGAGAAATTTGACCCTATGGTAGAAGTCCTCCAAGGTCCGCTTTGTGGCACGAAACTATCCTGAAGTCATGAGATCACACTCTTCTTGCTCCCTTTTGTTTGTTTTTTTTATATTTTGAGTTCATCCCAAAGAAGTTCCTATAGGTATTTATTCTTGAACAACCTCTGAAGGAGAAGGGGATGCCTGCATTTGTTGTTGATGAGTCAAGAGGTACTAGTAACCAAAATTCTCGAGTTTGAATTGGGTCAGGGTTCATCATATTGAATATAATCTACTATCCATGCCAGATCCCCTAAACAAACTACATCTAAAGATGAGAGTTTTTGAAGAGCCATTTTTATGGGATCCTTCCTTTTTCTCATAAGTGAGCTATTCTCCATGGCATATTTTGACTCTTACCTTTGCTTCCTTCATTCGGTTTTTGGTTCTTGGCTGAACCAATCAATAGTTCCTTAAACCCTCAAAGCAATACAATATGCTGCTTCTATGCTGTCCAACAAACACAAATGCAATTCATGCTTGGAAAAGTCAGCTCAAATATTGCCTCTTGTCTCCCTCCTTCACTCTATATCATAGAGACAATAGGTTAAACTCCTCCATGTACCCTCTCATATATATTTGAAAATAAAAACAACCTTGTCTCAGATTCTTAAACTTATTTAATAAGTCCACTTTGACATCACTTGGTAGAAATGAATCCTTAAACTTAAGAACTTCTTGTTTTCTACCTCCTGCTCCCTCGTTTGTCGTACATGTGCTCACCATAAGTCTTAACATACCGCTTGTTTCTCGATGACAGAAAGAGTGACTCTAGAGGAAGATCAAAAGTATCCACTCCCTTCGCTTGATGATCCCTATGAATTTGACTCTCATTGTTTTATTCCGATGAGGAATACAATGAAGAAGGATGGACCATGTATACTAAATGCAAGAAGAGTGAAGAGAAGAAGATATATCCTTCCTATGTGTCTAAATTGACCATTAAGTTGAAGCCTACTCAAAAGCAAGAAGTATAATAAAAAGAAAAAGAAAGCTTCAAAGTCGAAGGGCTCGGTTTCTAAATAGCCTACGCCTTACATTACTTTCAAAGAGCTCATCAAACAAGTAATAGATGAGTAGGTTCAAAAGCAATGCACACCAGCTAGATGACTTTATATCAGACCAGAATCCCTTGTAATGATAATGATGATGAGGATCATCAAACAAGTAATAGATGAGTTATGTGGGAGAATTGATGTAGTCATAAACTCAAATTCTGATGAGAAAACCCCTATTCTTCCCAAAAGAAAACCCCTAAAAAAAATGAAATGACACTTAAGGGAGGAAAAAAGCTTCAAAAACCTCAATTTCCAACATCAAAAGGAAAGGGGAAGGAAGTTAAAATTTTGCAAAGTTCTTCAAAGCGGAAGAAAAATTGGACTAGAATGCACACCAGCTAGATGACTTTATGTCAGACCAGAATCCCTTGTAATGATAATGATGATGAGGATCACTGTCTGATTCTCATTGAGTTATGTGGGAGAATTGATGTAGTCATAAACTCAAATTCTGATGAGAAAACCCCTATTCTTCCCAAAAGAAAACCCCTAAAAAAAATGAAATGACACTTAAGGGAGGAAAAAAGCTTCAAAAACCTCAATTTCCAACATCAAAAGGAAAGGGGAAGGAAGTTAAAATTTTGCAAAGTTCTTCAAAGCGGAAGAAAAATTGGACTAGAATTTCTTAGGAAAAAAGAGCATGAATAAGCTCTCAAATGATCTAAAAAATAAATTTTCATTCAAAATGTGAAATAATTCCCTACAACTGAGTTGCTCTTAATAGGATATAAGCTCTATTACATTATAGCCCTTGATCTCATCCAAGGGTTGAAAATAAAAACAGCCAAAAAGCACAAAAGGTAGTAGAAAACATGGAGAAAATGGGGTAGCTGACTACAAAGAAATCATATGAAAATATTACATCTTAACCCTTGATTTCATCCAAGGGCTAAAAATAAAGCTGCCCAAATTAGTCCAAATGGAACAACAATGTGCCTAGTTTTCTTTTGCCAATTTTTCCCTAATTTCCATCCTAGGCTTATCCCAATCCTTGCACTCCCAATTTGGGTCCCCTTGATTATGCATGACCTCTTGAATGAGCCCATTTAAAGCCTCTTTGAGTTCTGCCCTCCTAGACCTTGTGAATTGTCCACTTGGAATTTGTAGAGCTCGATGATTCTCATCAAGATGATTTTGAGCCTTGAGATTGGGTGTGGGTGCACATGCGAAAAGAGCATTTTATATAATAAAGAAAATCAAAGTATCTACTACCTGGAGATGGTCCATTTCAAGCCATCAAAAAGATTAATAATATGCCTACCAACTTGACTTGCCTGGTGAGTATAATTTCAGCACCTCCTTTAATGTTTGTGATCCTTCTCCTTTTGATTATACATGTGAATATTCGAGGACAAATCCTCTTGAGGAGTTGGGAATGATGAGAATCATGGAGTGAAACAAATCCCAAGTGGACCAATCACAAGGTCTTGGAGGGCACAACTTGAGGAGCCTTTAAATTAGCTCATTCAAGAAGTCATGCATAATCAAAGGACCCAAAACGGGAGTGTAAGGATTCAGATAAGGATAGGGTGGAAATAAGGGTAAAATTTTCAAAAGCAAACTAGGTACATTGTTGTGCCATTTGGACTAATTTTGGGCAACTTCTTTTTAGTCCAAGGATGAAATCAAGGTTTAAGATGTAATATTTTCATAGGATTCCTTTATAGTCAGCTGCCCCATTTGTCTCCATGTGTTTTGCTACCTTTTGTGCTTTTTGGTTGTTTTTATTTTCAACCCTTCGATGAGATCAAGGGTGGTGATGTAGTAGAGTTTACGGTTTATTTTTTTCCTATAAATACTTAAGTGCAGCTCAGCTGCTTTGAATTATTTCATATTTTGAATGAAATTTTATTTTTTAGATCATTTGAGAGCTCATTCATGCTATTTGTTCCTCTTTAAGAAACTTATCAAAGGATTGGTAACCTTTGTGACGTTGTTTAGCATCTAAGCATTTGTGGTGAGTAATATTCATACTTGTTAGGGTGTCATTTATGCTATACTTATCAAGGAAATAGCACCTCCTTGTGGTGTCTTTCCCCTAAGATAAATGGTGAGTAATATCCATTGATTTGTGGAGAAACTCTTTGCTTTATAATCTGAAAATTAGTTAGGTCTTAACCCCTTTGGTTCATATCAGTTGTGTTCTACTGCACTATGACTTTTTTTTCGTGACATAACAAGGGTTGGTTTGAGAAATTAGGGCTATGGGGAAGGGACTTTCCGAGAGGGCTTCCTTCGCTAGGAAATTAGACTATTCTACTCCTACTAACTAATTGGACTTATATCCAGGGAGTGAATTCTCTAAATTAGTTGACTTTTTGCTTCTAGTAGACCGATTGGTGTTCATCAGTCAAGTTAGCTTTCTTTTTTATTTTACTAACGTAATTGATTTCCCATCACTTTCTTTTTCATTCTCTGACCGATTATGATTTGGTTGGAAAATTCAAAATCTGTATTATCTACCATTCTTCACATCATAGAAAAAGAGAGCTTCGCTTCCTTTTCTATTACAGTAAAGAAATATCAATGACACCGGAGGAAAAAAAATCGAAAGAATGGAATGTTAATCAGGGAACAGTAGTCAAAATCTCCTTATTTACATGATTTACAAAATAAGAACCCAATTGATTGGAGTAGCTCTCTTTAACACAAACCAACCGAAAGAGATGTATCGTGATGAATTTCCCTTTCCTTTCATTCTATTTGATTCAAGAGGTGAATGAGATGAACGATAGGTCCATCAAGGGCAATCCAACGAGTTAGTCAATGGGAAGCCAAACTTTGGCCAATAAATGCTTCCATTAAAAAAACTTTTTTTTTCTGGTGTTCGAGAATCTGATTTGTGTTGATTGCACATAGCCCTTACTATTCAAGTTGTCCACCATAAAATAAGGGATTGGACTTCTCGCTGGAAAGGAAAGCATTGACTTGAAATGCCCTTTCCACTATCATTGTAGGAAAACCCTATTTCAACTAACAAACTTTTTCTCCTTCACTCACCCGAAACTAATGCTTTTTCCCTTACTAGCTTTCCACCATTAAGATTTGTTTACTTCCTATGCTATTCAATTCACTGGCATGTCTGGCCTTATAAGAAGAAAAGGTTGGATGGTCAGTCACTCATGAATTCCTTCTCAAATTACGACTGGAGACTATCTTATAGAAAGAGTAGTTGAAGCAAATGGCAATGCTAGAAGGGCATTTCTTTCCCCTCCTTTAGTAGAACATTGGATCTATGCTTAGGAAACAACATCGAGACTTCACATATGTAGATTAACATGATTCTGTTTTAAGACCTAGTCCATTTTGCCTGATTTCTCAAAGCCCCCAAAAGGCTGCTAAAAGGCTCTCTCTTATCGACCATGAAAATAATGCATTCAAAGGGCCTGAGGAGCCATCATCTAAAATGGAGAAATTCCCTTATTTATAGAAAGAAGCCCTATTCTAAATTTAGAAAGAGATTTTTTCTCGATACATTAAGGTTCAAAGCAAGAGCGTGTCAAAAATTAATAGGAATGATTGCCATTGGACTCATTGATTCAAGCTTTAACTCTCGTCTTATTTTTGCCAAGGGAATCTATAAACTAAAAGAACTAGGAAAGAAAATAAGCCCTTTCTTATTGAGTTGCGTATGCCATAGCTAGAAGTTAGGTTTCATAATCAGGTCATAAAGTAGTGATCCATGGTATAACCAGAATTAGTAGTGAGAAACCCTCTTTCAAGTAGGGCAGGTGGAGAAACCTTTTGGTATAAATGCTTCCAACCAAATCATCTTTATTTGTAAAACCAGGCAATGGATGGCCGGCCCCAACTTCTAAAGAACTCAAGATCAATAAAGGGGGAAGACTTAAATCGGAGCATCCTTCCTATATGAATTCAAGATTCATTAGTGGGAATTGTGGGCTCGTTCCAAATTCTATTAGGGTAATAGCTATGCTCAAATCTCAATATAGAAAACTTCCTTCTCTAAAAAGGAATTCCTGGAAACCATCGGGAAATTATTTCATAATTCATATATGTGAAAGCCCTACTCATTAAGAGTTTTCTTCTTATTGAGGAAGTCTCAATACATTGTTTTGGATAAAACAAAAAAAAGGGAAGAAAGAGAGAAAGCTAAGTCACTATTGTCCTAAAAGCATGGAAGACTAGAATATCCCTAAGCAACATTGAGAGTTTTCCAAGAATCAAATCCAATTGAAGTAAGGTTGTAATTGAATCGAATAAGAGAAGTTCAGGGAGTTAACTACGATTGTCAAGGAGAGGAAGTGACTGGATGATTATATCTTAAGAGTACTTAAAGTGGTTTAAACCCTTCTTTTCACCTTCAACGGTTGACTTCCCAACAGCCTCAGTGGTTGACTTGCCAAATGGTATGAACCAAGGGGTTAAGATCTAGCTAATCTTTAGATTATATAGCAAAGGGTTTCTACACAAAACAATGGATATGACTCACCATTAAATTGAAGAGAAAGATGCCACAAAGAGATGCTGGCTCCTTGAAAAGTCTAGCATAATTGACACCCAAACAAGTATGGATATTACTCACCATAAATGCTTGGATGCTAAACAATACCGCAAAGGTTGCCAATCCCTTGATAAGTTGCTTAAAGAGGAACAAAGAGCATCAATGAGCTCTGAAAGATTTGAAAAAATCAAATTTCATTCAGAAAAATCCAGCCCCTGTAGCTGTGATTCTTTTAAGTATTTATATTATACAAATAAACCCTAAAATCTATTACATCACAACCCTTGATCTCATCCAAGGGCTTAAAATAAAACTAGCCAAAAAGCAAAAAAAGGTGGTGCAAAACATGAAGTAAAAATAGGGTAGCTAAGTACAAAGGAATGCCAAGAAAATATCACTTCTTAACCCTTGATTTCATCCAAGGGCTGAAAAAAAGCTGTCCAAAATCAGTCCAAATGGCACAGCAAAACATGTAGCAAAAATAGGGCAGTTGAGCACAAAGGAATCCTAAGAAAATATTACATCTTAATGCTTGATTTTAACCAAAGACTGCAAAGAAAGTAGCCCAAAATCATTCCAAATTGCATAGCAGTGTGCCGAGTTTTCTTATGCGAATTTTTCCCTAATTTCCATGCTAGGATTGTCCCAATCCTTGTACTTCCATTTTGGATCCCCTTGGTGATGCATGCAATAGATTAAGATTACAATAGGTGATGCTAGAATTGTCACACTTAATCCCAGTTCAAAGCCCACACCAAGTCACAAGGACGTTACCCACCATGTGCCACACAAATAAGAAAAAATGATCCTTGGATATTACCAAGCCAATTTACATATTATTTTGCAACGTATTTCTCAACAATTCAATAGATATTACTAATCACATATGCTTAGAAAATAAACAACAAAATTTAAGGTTACCAATCCCTAGATAAGTTGCTTAATAAGGAAAAAAAGAAAGCATGAAAGGGATCTCAAAGCGCACACCAAGTCACATGGATGTAACCCACCATGCGGCACACAAGTCAGATAAAATGACCCTTGGATGTTATCCAGCCAATTTACAGATTATATTGCAAAGGGTTTCTAACCAAATTAATAGATAGTACTCACCATTTGTGTTTTGGGAAACATGACACAAGGATATGCTATCTCCGTGATAAGTCTAGCATAAATAACACTCTAACAAGTATAGATATTACTCATCACAAATGCTTGGATTCTAAATGACAGCACAATGGTTCCCGATCCCTTGATGAGTTGTTGAAAGAGGAACAAAAAGCAAGATAGAGCTCCCAAATGATCTTAAAATCAAATTTCATTCAGAATGTGAAATTTCGAGCAGTTGAGCTGCTCTTAAATATTTATAACCTAAAAATAAACCCTAAGTTCTACTACAATGTAGTTTTTGATCTCATCCAAGGGTTGAAAAGAAAAACAGCCAAAAAGCATAAATGTTAGCAGAAAACCTGGACGAAAACATGGAAAAAAATAGGAAAGTTCGGAAAAGTATCTAACCATTCCTAGCAAATGCTTAAGATGTCAGAAAGGGGCACCAATATTCTCCCATCTAGAGCCGTCACACTTAACCCATGTTCAAAGCCCATACAAAGTCAAATTGAGGTTACCCCCCATGCACCACACAAGTTATACTAAATGACCGTTGGATGTTACCCACAAAGGTTACCCACAACAATGAGCCCAGGGATATTAATTACCATGGTTGTATCATTCTGTCTTTCGTAAGTGAAGTTCGTCCTCGAACTTGTGCTTTTTCGGGATTCGAACCAAAGACAATGTTCTAATACAAAACATAGGAACAATAGCTAACCCTTCCTATCAATACCTTAAGACTTCAATAAGGGAAGGTAGAACTGTCACACTTAATCCCAGTTCAAAGCCCACACCAAGTCACAAGGATGTTATCCACCATCGTCAAACAAATCAAAAAAATTACCCTTGGATGTTACCCAGCCAATTTATATATTATATTGCAACGTGTTTCTCAACAATTCAATGGATATTACTCATCACATATTCTTAGATGCTAAACAACAAAACAAAGGTTACCAATCCCTAGAAAAGTTGCTTAAAAAGGAAAAAAGAAAGCATGAAAGGGATCTCAAAGTGCACACCAAGTCAAAAGGATGTAACCCTACATGCGGCACACAAGTCAGACAAAATGACCCTTGGAACCCAGCCAATTTATAGAATATATTGCATAGGGTTTCTTAACAAATAAATGAATAGTACTCAACATTTATCATTTGGGAAACATGCCACAAGGATGTGCTATCTCCTTGATAAGTCTAGCATATATAACACTATGACAAGTATGGATATTACTCATAAAAAATGCTTGGATTCTAAACGACACAACAAAGGTTGTCAATCCCTTGATAAGATGTTTAAAGAGGAACAAAAAGCAAGAAAGAGTTCAGAAATGATCTTAATATCAAATTTCATTCAGAATGTGAGGTTCCAAGTAGTTGAGTTGCTCTTAAATATTTATAACATACAAATAAATTGTATGTTGTACTACAATATAGCCCTTGATCTCATCCAAGGGTTGAAAAGAAAAACAGGCAAAAAGCAAAAAAATAGCAGAAAACGTGGACCAAAACATGAAAGGAAAATGGGGAAGTTTGGAAAAGTATCTAACCATTCCTAGCAAATGCTTAAGATGTCAAAAAATGGAACCAATATTCTCTCATCCCGAGCCGTCACAGTTAACCCATTTTCAAATCCCACACCACGTCAAATTGATGTTACCACACAAGTCATACTAAATGACCCTTGGATGTTACCCACAACAATGAGCCCAGGGATGTTACTTCCCTTGGTTGTATCATTTCCTCTTTCGTAAGGGAAGTTCATCCTCGAACTTGTACTTTTTTGGGATTCGAACTAGAGACAATGTTCTAATACAAAACATAGTTAAAATAGGGGAAGCTAGAACTGTCATACTTAATCCCAGTTCAAAGGCCACACCAAGTCACAAGGATGTTATTCACCATCGTCACACAAATCAGACAAAATGACCCTTGGATGTAACCAAACCAATTTACAAATTATATTGCATCGTGTTTCTCAACAAATGCTTAAGATATTACTCATCATAAATGCTTAGAAGCAAAACAACACAACAAAGGTTACCAATCCCAAGATAAATTGCTTAAAAAGGAAAAAAGGAAAGCATGAAAGGGATCTCAAAGCGCACACCAAGTCACAAGGATGTAACACACCATGTTGCACACAAGTCATACTAAATCACCCTTGGATTTTACCCACAAAGGTTACCTACAACAATGAGCCCAAGGATATTACTTACCTTGGTTGTATCATTCCGTCTTTCGTAAGTGAAGTTCGTCCTCAAACTTGTCCTTTTTCGGGATTCGAACCAAAGACAATGTTCTGATACAAAACATAGCAACAATAGCTAACCCTTCCTACCAATAGCTTAAGACATCAATTGGTGATGGTAGAACTGTCACACTTATTCCCAGTTCAAAGCCCACACCAAGTCACAAGGATGTTACCCACCATGTGCCACACAAATCAGAAAAAATGATCCTTGGATATTGATAGGGGCAGAACCGACATCGCCGATCCTGCCCGTTCATTTGGTTTTATGTATTTATAAAACTCTCGCAAGTGCATGAATCATTGTTGTGTGTTTTACAACCCACAAAAAGCGTGCAAGTATACACGGTCACAAGTAATAATATTTGTAAGTAAAGATCGTTCCCACAGAGATTTATTACTAACGTTTGTTGATTATTAAAATTATTTAAACCTGATGTTATCCAAACAATCAAAAATTTGTTGATTGTCTTAATTAATTTTTTTTTTTAACAGATTGTACGAAAATTCTAGGATTGCAGTTCACCCAAATTAATCCACTTGAATATTTTATTCTCTCTTGATTTATGTTCTCGTGTTTTAAGTTGTTAACCAAGAACTCCTAATTTATCCATATATCTCTTTCAAGCTCCATACAGACACACCTAGTTAAAATAATTCACTATATTCCTATGAGAATTAGATTAAACAGATTTATTAAGTTCTGAGTTCTCTAGCAGTCACACATACAATAAAAGTATATTTCTATCCCTTATGTATATACGTTATTTTATCACGAGCAGCACACAAAAATGCCTTTTTCAAGTTTATTTAAGTGTCACATATCAGTTAATTAATCTTCCGATAATTAAAAGCATTAAACACAGATAAAATAAACAACTTAAAACAGTTTCATAAATCATTCCAAAATAATTAATTCAAGTTTCATAATTTACGCTACACTGCAATCCTAGAACAAATATATTAGTTCATAGCAGAATTTAAAATTACAACACAACAAAAATAAAACATTGCAGAGAAACAAAAATTAAAAGAAAATAGGTAAGAAAAAAAACTCTTTCACGATTCCTCAAGGAACAATAAATTTCTTCCCTTTTCTTCTTCTTTGTTGTCTTCTTTCTCTGTAATTTTCCTAAGAAAATACAACATACAATGTTAAATAAACACTCTGCGTGTTTTTGTGTAACACGCAAAGAAGAAAGAAAACTGAAAAATGATACAATATAGAAATTTCGCAAGAACTAAAAGAAGAAATTTCGCAAGAACTGCGAGAGGAAGAAAAACAAAAAACTGAAAAACTAAACTCCAAAAAAAATAAATTCACGCGTACAACAATATATCCCACTTTTCAATTTTTATTTTTTTATTTTTTATTTTTTGTATTTTTTTTTATATTAAAAGTGGGGACAAAAATGTATGGGGAGCACGCGTGAAAACATTCTGCGCATTTTTTTTTATTTTTTTTTCTTTTATGCATGCCACGTGTCACCATGTGATTCGCTGGGCAAAATGTGGCGACACGTGGCAGCTTTTCATGGGATCGTAAGGCCGGGCGCATTAAGAACGCGTCGCACACGAATCCTCGCGTTGGAATCAATTAACGGCTGGAATTGGGCGCGGTTTCTGCGTTTTTATTTCACCAAATACATGACACGTGTCACCATGTGATTCGCTGGAATATTTATGAGACACGTGGCTACTTATTTTCCATTGATACACGAGGGTGCACGAGGCTTTGATGTATCGCATCACATAGGATTTGTAGACGAGCGGCTCGGTGCGCGACAGCTTCGTTCAACGTGCTTCAATCTGGACCGTTCAATTCATCCAACGGCGATCGATACGCCTCGAGGGAATCTACGCAGCCGACATGTGGGTCCCACCCTGCACGCCGGTCTGCGCGACAGGTGGGCCCCATTGGCACGCCGAGCCGCGCGATGCCATAAATCCTGCATCCATTCTCTTTGGTTGGGTTTGATCTACACGCTCCAATCCTAACCGTTTATGCTTTGATCGGACGGACCACGTTGTACGCGTGGATGTTGACGCGTGGAACTTCTCTCCTGCGAAGAAAAAAAATACTTTTATTAATTATATTTTCACCCTCAAATATATTTCAAATTACATTTTAAACTTTGGTTAATTGCAATTTAGCCCTCACCCTCTAATATTAATTTTTAATTGGTAAATAATTATTTCATTCAATCTAATATATATATTTATAGTTTATACTTATATATGATTTTATTTAAAATGAGCTATTTCATATAAAGTAAAAACTTTATGTTTTATTTATTGCTTTTGACATTTTTAATAATATTTAGTATAAAATATTACGTGTTAGTTTATTTATTTTAGATTATTATAACATATTTCATTTTAGCTAATCAAAATAAGATATTTGGTTTGGGAAAATTACATTAAACCTATCTATTTTGCTCTGAAGTAGTTGGCAAAAACAATGATTTTCAGTTATATTAACATATATATAGAAGTATTTTGTAGAAAGAATAATGGTAATACATCATATTGAACTTATGGAATATAATATAGATATATTTGATGATCTAATAGACAATATAAACTTATGGTTTGAATGGTTGCATGTAAATGAGTAATTTTTGTATCGAGATAAATTATGAAATTTGGTAAACCATATTTATGTTTTGAGAATTATTAGAGATCGTCCTAATTATAAAGTTAAGACTTCCAATAATTATTAATAAAATATGTAAAATATTTATTAGCTTATAATATAATACTAAAATTACGTATGTATAAATTATCATATAGTGTTACTTTGTATAGGTTTACCAATTATTTGCATAATTTTGTTTTATGTTGCGCGATCATGTCTAGGGAATCGACACAACAAAGGTTAATCCACTTGTCTCTGAATCTTGGTTTTCCAATTTCTCCTATTTTACAATACATGTAGTATGTATGATATTTCACCCTCTAATATTAATTTTTAATTGGTAAATAATTATTTCATTCAATCTAATATATATATTTATAGTTTATACTTATATATGATTTTATTTAAAATGAGCTATTTCATATAAAGTAAAAAGTTTATGTTTTATTTATTGCTTTTGACATTTTTAATAATATTTAGTATAAAATATTACGTGTTAGTTTATTTATTTTAGATTATTATAACATATTTCATTTTAGCTAATCAAAATAAGATATTTGGTTGGGGAAAATTACATTAAACCTATCTATTTTGCTCTCAAGTAGTTGGCAAAAATATGGATTTTCAGTTATATTAACATATATATAGAAGCATTTTGTAGAAAGAATAATGGTAATACATCATATTGAACTTATGGAGTATAATATAGATATATTTGATGATCTAATAGACAATATAAACTTATGGTTTGAATGGTTGCATGTAAATGAGTAATTTTTGTATCGAGATAAATTATGAAATTTGGTAAACCATATTTATGTTTTGAGAATTATTAGAGATCGTCCTAATTATAAAGTTAAGACTTCCAATAATTATTAATAAAATATGTAAAATATTTATTAGCTTATAATATAATACTAAAATTACGTATGTATAAATTATCATATAGTGTTACTTTGTATAGGTTTACCAATTATTTGCATAATTTTGTTTTATGTTGCGCGATCATGTCTAGGGAATCGACACAACAAAGGTTAATCCACTTGTCTCTCAATCTTGGTTTTCCAATTTCTCCTAATTTTACAATACATGTAGTATGTATGATATTTCACCCTCTAATATTAATTTTTAATTGGTAAATAATTATTTCATTCAATCTAATATATATATTTATAGTTTATACTTATATATGATTTTATTTAAAATGAGCTATTTCATATAAAGTAAAAACTTTATGTTTTATTTATTGCTTTTGACATTTTTAATAATATTTAGTATAAAATATTACGTGTTAGTTTATTTATTTTAGATTATTATAACATATTTCATTTTAGCTAATCAAAATAACATATTTGGGTGGGGAAAATTACATTAAACCTATCTATTTTGCTCTGAAGTAGTTGGCAAAAACATAGATTTTTAGTTATATTAACATATATATAGAAGTATTTTGTAGAAAGAATAATGCTAATACATCATATTGAACTTATGGAATATAATATAGATATATTTGATGATCTAATAGACAATATAAACTTATGGTTTGAATGGTTGCATGTAAATGAGTAATTTTTGTATCGAGATAAATTATGAAATTTTGTAAACCGTATTTATGTTTTGAGAATTATTAGAGATCGTCCTAATTATAAAGTTAAGACTTACATTAATTATTAATAAAATATGTAAAATATTTATTAGCTTATAATATAATACTACAATTACGTATGTATAAATTATCATATAGTGTTACTTTGTATAGGTTTAACAATTATTTCCATAATTTCGTTTGATATTGCACAATCATGTCTAATGAATCGACACAACAAAGGTTAATTCACTTGTCTATGAATCTTGGTTTTCCAATTTCTCCTAATTTTACAATACATGATATTTCACCCTCTAATATTAATTTTTAATTGGTAAATAATTATTTCATTCAATCTAATATATATATTTATAGTTTATACTTATATATGATTTTATTTAAAATGAGCTATTTCATATAAAGTAAAAACTTTATGTTTTATTTATTGCTTTTAACATTTTTAATAATATTTAGTATAAAATATTACGTGTTAGTTTATTTATTTTAGATTATTATAACATATTTCATTGTTGCTAATCAAAATAAGATATTTGATTCGAGAAAATTACATTAAACCTATCTATTTTGCTCTGAAGTAGTTGGCAAAAACATTGATTTTCAGTTATATTAACATATATATAGAAGTATTTTGTAGAAAGAATAATGGTAATACATCATATTGAACTTATGGAATATAATATAGATATATTTGATGATCTAATAGACAATATAAACTTATGGTTTGAATGGTTGCATGTAAATGAGTAATTTTTGTATCGAGATAAATTATGAAATTTGGTAAACCATATTTATGTTTTGAGAATTATTAGAGATCGTCCTAATTATAAAGTTAAGACTTCCAATAATTATTAATAAAATATGTAAAATATTTATTAGCTTATAATATAATACTAAAATTACGTATGCATAAACTATCATATAGTGTTACTTTGTATAGGTTTAACAATTATTTGCATAATTTTGTTTTATGTTGCGCGATCATGTCAAGGGTATCGACCCCACAAAGGGTAATCCACTTGTCTCTCAATCTTGGTTTTCCAATTTCTCCTAATTTTACGATACATGTGGTATGTATGATATTTCACCCTCTAATATTAATTTTTAATTGGTAAATAATTATTTCATTCAATCTAATATATATATTTATAGTTTATACTTATATATGATTTTATTTAAAATGAGCTATTTCATATAAAGTAAAAACTTTATGTTTTATTTATTGCTTTTGACATTTTTAATAATATTTAGTATAAAATATTACGTGTTAGTTTATTTATTTTAGATTATTATAACATATTTCATTTTAGCTAATCAAAATAAGATATTTGGTTGGGGAAAATTACATTAAACCTATCTATTTTGCTCTGAAGTAGTTGGCAAAAACATTGATTTTCAGTTATATTAACATATATATAGAAGTATTTTGTAGAAAGAATAATGGTAATACATCATATTGAACTTATGGAATATAATATAGATATATTTGATGATCTAATGGACAATATAAACTTATGGTTTGAATAGTTGCATGTAAATGAGTAATTTTTGTATCGAGATAAATTATGAAATTTGGTAAACCATATTTATGTTTTGAGAATTATTAGAGATCGCCCTAATTATAAAGTTAAGACTTCCAATAATTATTAATAAAATATGTAAAATATTTATTAGCTTATAATATAATACTAAAATTACGTATGTGTAAATTATCATATAGTGTTACTTTGTATAGGTTTAACAATTATTTGCATAATTTTGTTTTATGTTGCGCGATCATGTCAAGGGTATCGACACAACAAAGGTTAATACACTTGTCTCTGAATCTTGGTTTTCCAATTTCTCCTAATTTTACAATACATAATATTTCACCCTCTAATATTAATTTTTAATTGGTAAATAATTATTTCATTCAATCTAATATATATATTTATAGTTTATACTTATATATGATTTTATTTAAAATGAGCTATTTCATATAAAGTAAAAACTTTATGTTTTATTTATTGCTTTTGACATTTTTAATAATATTTAGTATAAAATATTACGTGTTAGTTTATTTATTTTAGATTATTATAACATATTTCATTTTAGCTAATCAAAATAAGATATTTGGTTGGGGAAAATTACATTAAACCTATCTATTTTGCTCTAAAGTAGTTGGCAAAAACATTGATTTTCAGTTATATTAACATATATATAGAAGTATTTTGTAGAAAGAATAATGGTAATACATCATATTGAACTTATGGAATATAATATAGATATATTTGATGATCTAATGGACAATATAAACTTATGGTTTGAATAGTTGCATGTAAATGAGTAATTTTTGTATCGAGATAAATTATGAAATTTGGTAAACCATATTTATGTTTTGAGAATTATTAGAGATCGTCCTAATTATAAAGTTAAGACTTCCAATAATTATTAATAAAATATGTAAAATATTTATTAGCTTATAATATAATACTAAAATTACGTATGTATAAATTATCATATAGTGTTACTTTGTATAGGTTTAACAATTATTTGCATAATTTTGTTTTATGTTGCGCGATCATGTCTAGGGAATCGACACAACAAAGGTTAATCCACTTGTCTCTGAATCTTGGTTTTCCAATTTCTCCTAATTTTACAATACATGTAGTATGTATGATATTTCACCCTCTAATATTAATTTTTAATTGGTAAATAATTATTTCATTCAATCTAATATATATATTTATAGTTTATACTTATATATGATTTTATTTAAAATGAGCTATTTCATATAAAGTAAAAACTTTATGTTTTATTTATTGCTTTTAACATTTTTAATAATATTTAGTATAAAATATTACGTGTTAGTTTATTTATTTTAGATTATTATAACATATTTCATTGTTGCTAATCAAAATAAGATATTTGGTTGATGAAAATTACATTAAACCTATCTATTTTGCTCTGAAGTAGTTGGCAAAAACATTGATTTTCAGTTATATTAACATATATATAGAAGTATTTTGTAGAAAGAATAATGGTAACACATCATATTGAACTTATGGAATATAATATAGATATATTTGATGATCTAATGGACAATATAAACTTATGGTTTGAATGGTTGCATGTAAATGAGTAATTTTTGTATCGAGATAAATTATGAAATTTGGTAAACCATATTTATGTTTTGAGAATTATTGGAGATCGTCCTAATTATAAAGTTAAGACTTCCATTAATTATTAATAAAATATGTAAAATATTTATTAGCTTATAATATAATACTAAAATTACGTATGTATAAATTATCATATAGTGTTACTTTGTATAGGTTTAACAATTATTTGCATAATTTTGTTTTATGTTGCGCGATCATGCCTACGGAATCGACACAACAAAGGTTAATTCACTTGTCTCTCAATCTTGGTTTTCCAATTTCTCCTAATTTTACAATACATGATATTTCACCCTCTAATATTAATTTTTAAATGGTAAATAATTATTTCATTTAATCTAATATATATATTTATAGTTTATACTTATATATGATTTTATTTAAAATGAGCTATTTCATATAAAGTAAAAACTTTATGTTTTATTTATTGCTTTTAACATTTTTAATAATATTTAATATAAAATATTACGTGTTAGTTTATTTATTTTAGATTATTATAACATATTTCATTGTAGCTAATCAAAATAAGATATTTGGTTGGGGAAAATTACATTAAACCTATCTATTTTGCTCTGAAGTAGTTGGCAAAAACATTGATTTTCAGTTATATTAACATATATATAGAAGTATTTTGTAGAAAGAATAATGGTAATACATCATATTGAACTTATGGAATATAATATAGATATATTGGATGATCTAATGGACAATATAAACTTATGGTTTGAATGGTTGCATGTAAATGAGTAATTTTTGTATCGAGATAAATTATGAAATTTGGTAAACCATATTTATGTTTTGAGAATTATTAGAGATCGTCCTAATTATAAAGTTAAGACTTCCAATAATTATTAATAAAATATGTAAAATATTTATTAGCTTATAATATAATACTAAAATTACGTATGTATAAATTATCATATAGTGTTACTTTGTATAGGTTTAACAATTATTTGCATAATTTTGTTTTATGTTGCGCGATCATGTCTAGGGAATCGACACAACAAAGGTTAATCCACTTGTCTCTCAATCTTGGTTTTCCAATTTCTCCTAATTTTACGATACATGTAGTATGTATGATATTTCACCCTCTAATATTAATTTTTAATTGGTAAATAATTATTTCATTCAATCTAATATATATATTTATAGTTTATACTTATATATGATTTTATTTAAAATGAGCTATTTCATATAAAGTAAAAACTTTATGTTTTATTTATTGCTTTTGACATTTTTAATAATATTTAGTATAAAATATTACGTGTTAGTTTATTTATTTTAGATTATTATAACATATTTCATTTTAGCTAATCAAAATAATATAATTGGTTGAGGAAAATTACATTAAACCTATCTATTTTGCTCTAAAGTAGTTGGCAAAAACATTGATTTTCAGTTATATTAACATATATATAGAAGTATTTTGTAGAAAGAATAATGGTAATACATCATATTGAACTTATGGAATATAATATAGATATATTTGATGATCTAATGGACAATATAAACTTATGGTTTGAATAGTTGCATGTAAATGAGTAATTTTTGTATCGAGATAAATTATGAAATTTGGTAAACCATATTTATGTTTTGAGAATTATTAGAGATCGTCCTAATTATAAAGTTAAGACTTCCAATAATTATTAATAAAATATGTAAAATATTTATTAGCTTATAATATAATACTAAAATTACGTATGTATAAATTATCATATAGTGTTACTTTGTATAGGTTTAACAATTATTTGCATAATTTTGTTTTATGTTGCGCGATCATGTCTAGGGAATCGACACAACAAAGGTTAATCCACTTGTCTCTGAATCTTGGTTTTCCAATTTCTCCTAATTTTGCAATACATGTAGTATGTATGATATTTCACCCTCTAATATTAATTTTTAATTGGTAAATAATTATTTCATTCAATCTAATATATATATTTATAGTTTATACTTATATATGATTTTATTTAAAATGAGCTATTTCATATAAAGTAAAAACTTTATATTTTATTCATTGATTTTGACATTTTTAATAATATTTAGTATAAAATATTACGTATTAGTTTATTTATTTTAGATTATTACAACACATTTCATTTTTGCTAATCAAAATAAGATATTTGGTTGGAGAAAATTACATTAAACCTATATATTTTCCTCTCAATTAGTTGGCAAAAACAATGATTTTCCGTTATATTAACATATATATAGAAGTATTTTGTAGAAAGAATAATCTTAATACATCGTTTTGAACTTATGGAATATAATATAGATATATTTGATGATCTAATGGACAATATAAACTTATGGTTTGAATAGTTGCATGTAAATGAGTAATTTTTGTATCGAGATAAATTATTAAATTTGGTAAACCATATTTATGTTTTGAGAATTATTAGAGATCGTCCTAATTATAAATTGAAGACTTCCAATAATTATTAATAAAATATGTAAAATATTTATTAGCTTATAATATAACACTAAAATTACGTATGTATAAACTATCATATAGTGTTACTTTGTATAGGTTTAACAATTATTTGCATAATTTTGTTTTATGTTGCGCGATAATGTCTAAGGAATCGACACAACAAAGGTTAATCCACTTGTCTTTCAATCTTGGTTTTCCAATTTCTCCTAATTTTACAATACATGTACTAGGTATGATATTTCACCCTCTAATATTAATTTTTAATTGGTAAATAATTATTTCATTCAATCTAATATATATATTTATAATTTCTACTTATATATGATTTTATTTAAAATGAGCTATTTCATATAAAGTAAAAACTTTATGTTTTATTTATTGCTTTTGACATTTTTAATAATATTTAGTATAAAATATTACGTGTTAGTTTATTTATTTTAGATTATTATAACATATTTCATTTTAGCTAATCAAAATAAGATATTTGGTTGGGGAAAATTACATTAAACCTATCTATTTTGCTCTGAAGTAGTTGGCAAAAACATTGATTTTCAGTTATATTAACATATATATAGAAGTATTTTGTAGAAAGAATAATGGTAATACATCATATTGAACTTATGGAATATAATATAGATATATTTGATGATCTAATGGACAATATAAACTTATGGTTTGAATAGTTGCATGTAAATGAGTAATTTTTGTATCGAGATAAATTATGAAATTTGGTAAACCATATTTATGTTTTGAGAATTATTAGAGATCGTCCTAATTATAAAGTTAAGACTTCCAATAATTATTAATAAAATATGTAAAATATTTATTAGCTTATAATATAATACTAAAATTACGTATGTATAAATTATCATATAGTGTTACTTTGTATAGGTTTAACAATTATTTGCATAATTTTGTTTTATGTTGCGCGATCATGTCTAGGGAATCGACACAACAAAGGTTAATCCACTTGTCTCTGAATCTTGGTTTTCCAATTTCTCCTAATTTTACAATACATGATAATTCACCCTCTAATATTAATTTTTAATTGGTAAATAATTATTTCATTCAATCTAATATATATATTTATAGTTTATACTTATATATGATTTTATTTAAAATGAGCTATTTCATATAAAGTAAAAACTTTATGTTTTATTTATTGCTTTTGACATTTTTAATAATATTTAGTATAAAATATTACGTGTTAGTTTATTTATTTTAGATTATTATAACATATTTCATTTTAGCTAATCAAAATAAGATATTTGGTTTGGGAAAATTACATTAAACCTATCTATTTTGCTCTAAAGTAGTTGGCAAAAACATTGATTTTCAGTTATATTAACATATATATAGAAGTATTTTGTAGAAAGAATAATGGTAATACATCATATTGAACTTATGGAATATAATATAGATATATTTGATGATCTAATGGACAATATAAACTTATGGTTTGAATAGTTGCATGTAAATGAGTAATTTTTGTATCGAGATAAATTATGAAATTTGGTAAACCATATTTATGTTTTGAGAATTATTAGAGATCGTCCTAATTATAAAGTTAAGACTTCCAATAATTATTAATAAAATATGTAAAATATTTATTAGCTTATAATATAATACTAAAATTACGTATGCATAAACTATCATATAGTGTTACTTTGTATAGGTTTAACAATTATTTGCATAATTTTGTTTTATGTTGCTTGATCATGATTAGGGAATCGACACAACAAAGGTTAATCCACTTGTCTCTCAATCTTGGTTTTCCAATTTCTCCTAATTTTACGATACATGTAGTATGTATGATATTTCACCCTCTAATATTAATTTTTAATTGGTAAATAATTATTTCATTCAATCTAATATATATATTTATAGTTTATACTTATATATGATTTTATTTAAAATGAGCTATTTCATATAAAGTAAAAACTTTATGTTTTATTTATTGCTTTTGACATTTTTAATAATATTTAGTATAAAATATTACGTGTTAGTTTATTTATTTTAGATTATTATAACATATTTCATTTTAGCTAATCAAAATAAGATATTTGGTTGGGGAAAATTACATTAAACCTATCTATTTTGCTCCGAAGTAGTTGGCAAAAACATTGATTTTCAGTTATATTAACATATATATAGAAGTATTTTGTAGAAAGAATAATGGTAATACATCATATTGAACTTATGGAATATAATATAGATATATTTGATGATCTAATGGACAATATAAACTTATGGTTTGAATAGTTGCATGTAAATGAGTAATTTTTGTATCGAGATAAATTATGAAATTTGGTAAACCATATTTATGTTTTGAGAATTATTAGAGATCGTCCTAATTATAAAGTTAAGACTTCCAATAATTATTAATAAAATATGTAAAATATTTATTAGCTTATAATATAATACTAAAATTATGTATGCATAAATTATCATAGTGTTACTTTGTATAGGTTTAACAATTATTTCCATAATTTCGTTTGATATTGCACAATCATGTCTAATGAATCGACACAACGAAGGTTAATCCACTTGTCTCTGAATCTTGGTTCTCCAATTTCTCCTAATTTTACAATACATGATAATTCACCCTCTAATATTAATTTTTAATTGGTAAATAATTATTTCATTCAATCTAATATATATATTTATAGTTTATACTTATATATGATTTTATTTAAAATTAGCTATTTCATATAAAGTAAAAACTTTATGTTTTATTTATTGCTTTTAACATTTTTAATAATATTTAGTATAAAATATTACGTGTTAGTTTATTTATTTTAGATTATTATAACATATTTCATTGTAGCTAATCAAAATAAGATATTTGGTTGGGGAAAATTACATTAAACCTATCTATTTTACTCTCAAGTAGTTGGCAAAAACATTGATTTTCAGTTATATTAACATATATATAGAAGTATTTTGTAGAAAGAATAATGGTAATACATCATATTGAACTTATGGAATATAATATAGATATATTTGATGATCTAATGGACAATATAAACTTATGGTTTGAATAGTTGCATGTAAATGAGTAATTTTTGTATCGAGATAAATTATGAAATTTGGTAAACCATATTTATGTTTTGAGAATTATTAGAGATCGTCCTAATTATAAAGTTAAGACTTCCAATAATTATTAATAAAATATGTAAAATATTTATTAGCTTATAATATAATACTAAAATTACGTATGTATAAATTATCATATAGTGTTACTTTGTATAGGTTTAACAATTATTTGCATAATTTTGTTTTATGTTGCGCGATCATGTCTAGGGAATCGACACAACAAAGGTTAATCCACTTGTCTCTCAATCTTGGTTTTCCAATTTCTCCTAATTTTACGATACATGTAGTATGTATGATATTTCACCCTCTAATATTAATTTTTAATTGGTAAATAATTATTTCATTCAATCTAATATATATATTTATAGTTTATACTTATATATGATTTTATTTAAAATGAGCTATTTCATATAAAGTAAAAACTTTATGTTTTATTTATTGCTTTTGACATTTTTAATAATATTTAGTATAAAATATTACGTGTTAGTTTATTTATTTTAGATTATTATAACATATTTCATTGTAGCTAATCAAAATAAGATATTTGGTTCGAGAAAATTACATTAAACCTATCTATTTTGCTCTGAAGTAGTTGGCAAAAACATTGATTTTCAGTTATATTAACATATATATAGAAGTATTTTGTAGAAAGAATAATGGTAATACATCATATTGAACTTATGGAATATAATATAGATATATTGGATGATCTAATGGACAATATAAACTTATGGTTTGAATGGTTGCATGTAAATGAGTAATTTTTGTATCGAGATAAATTATGAAATTTTGTAAACCGTATTTATGTTTTGAGAATTATTAGAGATCGTCCTAATTATAAAGTTAAGACTTACATTAATTATTAATAAAATATGTAAAATATTTATTAGCTTATAATATAATACTACAATTACGTATGTATAAATTATCATATAGTGTTACTTTGTATAGGTTTAAAAATTATTTGCATAATTTTGTTTTATGTTGTGCGATCATGCCTAGGGAATCGACACAACAAAGGTTAATCCACTTGTCTCTGAATCTTGGTTTTCCAATTTCTCCTAATTTTACAATACATAATATTTCACCCTCTAATATTAATTTTTAATTGGTAAATAATTATTTCATTCAATCTAATATATATATTTATAGTTTATACTTATATATGATTTTATTTAAAATGAGCTATTTCATATAAAGTAAAAACTTTATGTTTTATTTATTGCTTTTGACATTTTTAATAATATTTAGTATAAAATATTACGTGTTAGTTTATTTATTTTAGATTATTATAACATATTTCATTTTAGCTAATCAAAATAAGATATTTGGTTGGGGAAAATTACATTAAACCTATCTATTTTGCTCTGAAGTAGTTGGCAAAAACATTGATTTTCAGTTATATTAACATATATATAGAAGTATTTTGTAGAAAGAATAATGGTAATACATCATATTGAACTTATGGAATATAATATAGATATATTTGATGATCTAATGGACAATATAAACTTATGGTTTGAATGGTTGCATGTAAATGAGTAATTTTTGTATCGAGATAAATTATGAAATTTTGTAAACCATATTTATGTTTTGAGAATTATTAGAGATCGTCCTAATTATAAAGTTAAGACTTACATTAATTATTAATAAAATATGTAAAATATTTATTAGCTTATAATATAATACTAAAATTACGTATGTATAAATTATCATATAGTGTTACTTTGTATAGGTTTAACAATTATTTGCATAATTTTGTTTTATGTTGCGCGATCATGTCTAGGGAATCGACACAACAAAGGTTAATCCACTTGTCTCTGAATCTTGGTTTTCCAATTTCTCCTAATTTTACAATACATGTAGTATGTATGATATTTCACCCTCTAATATTAATTTTTAATTGGTAAATAATTATTTCATTCAATCTAATATATATATTTATAGTTTATACTTATATATGATTTTATTTAAAATGAGCTATTTCATATAAAGTAAAAACTTTATGTTTTATTTATTGCTTTTGACATTTTTAATAATATTTAGTATAAAATATTACGTGTTAGTTTATTTATTTTAGATTATTATAACATATTTCATTTTAGCTAATCAAAATAAGATATTTGGTTGGAAAATTACATTAAACCTATATATTTTCCTCTCAATTAGTTGGCAAAAACAATGATTTTCAGTTATATTAACATATATATAGAAGTATTTTGTAGAAAGAATAATGGTAATACATCATATTGAACTTATGGAATATAATATAGATATATTTGATGATCTAATGGACAATATAAACTTATGGTTTGAATAGTTGCATGTAAATGAGTAATTTTTGTATCGAGATAAATTATGAAATTTGGTAAACCATATTTATGTTTTGAGAATTATTAGAGATCGTCCTAATTATAAAGTTAAGACTTCCAATAATTATTAATAAAATATGTAAAATATTTATTAGCTTATAATATAATACTAAAATTACGTATGTATAAATTATCATATAGTGTTACTTTGTATAGGTTTAACAATTATTTGCATAATTTTGTTTTATGTTGCGCGATCATGTCTAGGGAATCGACACAACAAAGGTTAATCCACTTGTCTCTGAATCTTGGTTTTCCAATTTCTCCTAATTTTGCAATACATGTAGTAATATTTCACCCTCTAATATTAATTTTTAATTGGTAAATAATTATTTCATTCAATCTAATATATATATTTATAGTTTATACTTATATATGATTTTATTTAAAATGAGCTATTTCATATAAAGTAAAAACTTTATGTTTTATTTATTGCTTTTGACATTTTTAATAATATTTAGTATAAAATATTACGTGTTAGTTTATTTATTTTAGATTATTATAACATATTTCATTTTAGCTAATCAAAATAAGATATTTGGTTTGGAAAATTACATTAAACCTATCTATTTTGCTCTGAAGTAGTTGGCAAAAACATTGATTTTCAGTTATATTAACATATATATAGAAGTATTTTGTAGAAAGAATAATGGTAATACATCATATTGAACTTATGGAATATAATATAGATATATTTGATGATCTAATGGACAATATAAACTTATGGTTTGAATGGTTGCATGTAAATGAGTAATTTTTGTATCGAGATAAATTATGAAATTTGGTAAACCATATTTATGTTTTGAGAATTATTAGAGATCGTCCTAATTATAAAGTTAAGACTTCCAATAATTATTAATAAAATATGTAAAATATTTATTAGCTTATAATATAATACTAAAATTACGTATGCATAAATTATCATATAGTGTTACTTTGTATAGGTTTAACAATTATTTGCATAATTTTGTTTTATGTTGCACGATCATGTCAAGGGTATCGACCCCACAAAGGTTAATCCACTTGTCTCTCAATCTTGGTTTACCAATTTCTCCTAATTTTACGATACATGTAGTATTTATGATATTTCACCCTCTAATATTAATTTTTAATTGGTAAATAATTATTTCATTCAATCTAATATATATATTTATAGTTTATACTTATATATGATTTTATTTAAAATGAGCTATTTCATATAAAGTAAAAACTTTATGTTTTATTTATTGCTTTTAACATTTTTAATAATATTTAGTATAAAATATTACGTGTTAGTTTATTTATTTTAGATTATTATAACATATTTCATTTTAGCTAATCAAAATAAGATATTTGGTTTGGGAAAATTACATTAAACCTATCTATTTTGCTCTGAAGTAGTTGGCAAAAACAATGATTTTCAGTTATATTAACATATATATAGAAGTATTTTGTAGAAAGAATAATGGTAATACATCATATTGAACTTATGGAATATAATATAGATATATTTGATGATCTAATGGACAATATAAACTTATGGTTTGAATAGTTGCATGTAAATGAGTAATTTTTGTATCGAGATAAATTATGAAATTTGGTAAACCATATTTATGTTTTGAGAATTATTAGAGGTCGTCCTAATTATAAAGTTAAGACTTCCAATAATTATTAATAAAATATGTAAAATATTTATTAGCTTATAATATAATACTAAAATTACGTATGTATAAATTATCATATAGTGTTACTTTGTATAGGTTTAACAATTATTTCCATAATTTCGTTTGATATTGCACAATCATGTCTAATGAATCGACACAACAAAGGTTAATTCACTTGTCTATGAATCTTGGTTTTCCAATTTCTCCTAATTTTACAATACATGATATTTCACCCTCTAATATTAATTTTTAATTGGTAAATAATTATTTCATTCAATCTAATATATATATTTATAGTTTATACTTATATATGATTTTATTTAAAATGAGCTATTTCATATAAAGTAAAAACTTTATGTTTTATTTATTGCTTTTGACATTTTTAATAATATTTAGTATAAAATATTACGTGTTAGTTTATTTATTTTAGATTATTATAACATATTTCATTTTAGCTAATCAAAATAAGATATTTGGTTGGGGAAAATTACATTAAACCTATCTATTTTGCTCTGAAGTAGTTGGCAAAAACAATGATTTTCAGTTATATTAACATATATATAGAAGTATTTTGTAGAAAGAATAATGGTAATACATCATATTGAACTTATGGAATATAATATAGATATATTTGATGATCTAATGGACAATATAAACTTATGGTTTGAATAGTTGCATGTAAATGAGTAATTTTTGTATCGAGATAAATTATGAAATTTGGTAAACCATATTTATGTTTTGAGAATTATTAGAGATCGTCCTAATTATAAAGTTAATACTTCCAATAATTATTAATAAAATATGTAAAATATTTATTAGCTTATAATATAATACTAAAATTACGTATGTGTAAATTATCATATAGTATTACTTTGTATAGGTTTAAAAATTATTTGCATAATTTTGTTTTATGTTGCGCGATCATGTCTAGGGAATCGACACAACAAAGGTTAATACACTTGTCTCTGAATCTTGGTTTTCCAATTTCTCCTAATTTTACAATGCATGTAGTATTTATTATATTTCACCCTCTAATATTAATTTTTAATTGGTAAATAATTATTTCATTCAATCTAATATATATATTTATAGTTTGTACTTATATATGATTTTATTTAAAATGAGCTATTTCATATAAAGTAAAAACTTTATGTTTTATTTATTGCTTTTGACATTTTTAATAATATTTAGAATAAAATATTACGTGTTAGTTTGTTTATTTTAGATTATTATAACATATTTCATTTTAGCTAATCAAAATAAGATATTTGGTTGGAGAAAATTACATTAAACCTATCTATTTTGCTCTGAAGTAGTTGGCAAAAACATTGATTTTCAGTTATATTAACATATATATAGAAGTATTTTGTAGAAAGAATAATGGTAATACATCATATTGAACTTATGGAATATAATATAGATATATTTGATGATCTAATGGACAATATAAACTTATGGTTTGAATAGTTGCATGTAAATGAGTAATTTTTGTATCGAGATAAATTATGAAATTTGGTAAACCATATTTATGTTTTGAGAATTATTAGAGATCGTCCTAATTATAAAGTTAAGACTTCCAATAATTATTAATAAAATATGTAAAATATTTATTAGCTTATAATATAATACTAAAATTACGTATGTATAAATTATCATATAGTGTTACTTTGTATAGGTTTAACAATTATTTGCATAATTTTGTTTTATGTTGCACGATCATGTCTAATGAATCGACACAACAAAGGTTAATCCACTTGTCTCTGAATCTTGGTTTTCCAATTTCTCCTAATTTTACAATACATGATATTTCACCCTCTAATATTAATTTTTAATTGGTAAATAATTATTTCATTCAATCTAATATATATATTTATAGTTTATACTTATATATGATTTTATTTAAAATGAGCTATTTCATATAAAGTAAAAACTTTATGTTTTATTTATTGCTTTTGACATTTTTAATAATATTTAGTATAAAATATTACGTGTTAGTTTATTTATTTTAGATTATTATAACATATTTCATTTTAGCTAATCAAAATAAGATATTTGTTTGGGAAAATTACATTAAACCTATCTATTTTCCTCTCAATTAGTTGGCAAAAACATTGATTTTCAGTTATATTAACATATATATAGAAGTATTTTGTAGAAAGAATAATGGTAATACATCATATTGAACTTATGGAATATAATATAGATATATTTGATGATCTAATGGACAATATAAACTTATGGTTTGAATAGTTGCATGTAAATGAGTAATTTTTGTATCGAGATAAATTATGAAATTTGGTAAACCATATTTATGTTTTGAGAATTATTAGAGATCGTCCTAATTATAAAGTTAAGACTTCCAATAATTATTAATAAAATATGTAAAATATTTATTAGCTTATAATATAATACTAAAATTACGTATGTATAAATTATCATATAGTGTTACTTTGTATAGGTTTAACAATTATTTGCATAATTTTGTTTTATGTTGCGCGATCATGTCTAGGGAATCGACACAACAAAGGTTAATCCACTTGTCTCTGAATCTTGGTTTTCCAATTTCTCCTAATTTTACAATGCATGTAGTATTTATTATATTTCACCCTCTAATATTAATTTTTAATTGGTAAATAATTATTTCATTCAATCTAATATATATATTTATAGTTTATACTTATATATGATTTTATTTAAAATGAGCTATTTCATATAAAGTAAAAACTTTATGTTTTATTTATTGCTTTTGACATTTTTAATAATATTTAGTATAAAATATTACGTGTTAGTTTATTTATTTTAGATTATTATAACATATTTCATTTTAGCTAATCAAAATAAGATATTTGTTTGGGAAAATTACATTAAACCTATCTATTTTGCTCTGAAGTAGTTGGCAAAAACAATGATTTTCAGTTATATTAACATATATATAGAAGTATTTTGTAGAAAGAATAATGGTAATACATCATATTGAACTTATGGAATATAATATAGATATATTTGATGATCTAATGGACAATATAAACTTATGGTTTGAATAGTTGCATGTAAATGAGTAATTTTTGTATCGAGATAAATTATGAAATTTGGTAAACCATATTTATGTTTTGAGAATTATTAGAGATCGTCCTAATTATAAAGTTAAGACTTCCAATAATTATTAATAAAATATGTAAAATATTTATTAGCTTATAATATAATACTAAAATTACGTATGTATAAATTATCATATAGTGTTACTTTGTATAGGTTTAACAATTATTTGCATAATTTTGTTTTATGTTGCACGATCATGTCAAATGTGTCGACCCCACAAAGGTTAATCCACTTGTCTCTGAATCTTGGTTTTCCAATTTCTCCTAATTTTACAATACATGATATTTCACCCTCTAATATTAATTTTTAATTGGTAAATAATTATTTCATTCAATCTAATATATATATTTATAGTTTATACTTATATATGATTTTATTTAAAATGAGCTATTTCATATAAAGTAAAAACTTTATGTTTTATTTATTGCTTTTGACATTTTTAATGATATTTAGTATAAAATATTACGTGTTAGTTTATTTATTTTAGATTATTATAACATATTTCAGTGTAGCTAATCAAAATAAGATATTTGGTTGGGAAAAATTATATTAAACCTATCTATTTTACTCTGAAGTAGTTGGCAAAAACAATGATTTTCAGTTATATTAACATATATATAGAAGTATTTTGTAGAAAGAATAATGGTAATACATCATATTGAACTTATGGAATATAATATAGATATATTGGATGATCTAATGGACAATATAAACTTATGGTTTGAATGGTTGCATGTAAATGAGTAATTTTTGTATCGAGATAAATTATGAAATTTTGTAAACCGTATTTATGTTTTGAGAATTATTAGAGATCGTCCTAATTATAAAGTTAAGACTTACATTAATTATTAATAAAATATGTAAAATATTTATTAGCTTATAATATAATACTACAATTACGTATGTATAAATTATCATATAGTGTTACTTTGTATAGGTTTAACAATTATTTCCATAATTTCGTTTGATATTGCACAATCATGTCTAATGAATCGACACAACAAAGGTTAATTCACTTGTCTATGAATCTTGGTTTTCCAATTTCTCCTAATTTTACAATACATGATATTTCACCCTCTAATATTAATTTTTAATTGGTAAATAATTATTTCATTCAATCTAATATATATATTTATAGTTTATACTTATATATGATTTTATTTAAAATGAGCTATTTCATATAAAGTAAAAACTTTATGTTTTATTTATTGCTTTTAACATTTTTAATAATATTTAGTATAAAATATTACGTGTTAGTTTATTTATTTTAGATTATTATAACATATTTCATTGTAGCTAATCAAAATAAGATATTTGGTTGGGGAAAATTACATTAAACCTATCTATTTTGCTCTGAAGTAGTTGGCAAAAACATTGATTTTCAGTTATATTAACATATATATAGAAGTATTTTGTAGAAAGAATAATGGTAATACATCATATTGAACTTATGGAATATAATATAGATATATTTGATGATCTAATGGACAATATAAACTTATGGTTTGAATAGTTGCATGTAAATGAGTAATTTTTGTATCGAGATAAATTATGAAATTTGGTAAACCATATTTATGTTTTGAGAATTATTAGAGATCGTCCTAATTATAAAGTTAAGACTTCCAATAATTATTAATAAAATATGTAAAATATTTATTAGCTTATAATATAATACTAAAATTACGTATGTATAAATTATCATATAGTGTTACTTTGTATAGGTTTAACAATTATTTGCATAATTTTGTTTTATGTTGCACGATCATGTCTAATGAATCGACACAACAAAGGTTAATCCACTTGTCTCTGAATCTTGGTTTTCCAATTTCTCCTAATTTTACAATACATGATATTTCACCCTCTAATATTAATTTTTAATTGGTAAATAATTATTTCATTCAATCTAATATATATATTTATAGTTTATACTTATATATGATTTTATTTAAAATGAGCTATTTCATATAAAGTAAAAACTTTATGTTTTATTTATTGCTTTTGACATTTTTAATAATATTTAGTATAAAATATTACGTGTTAGTTTATTTATTTTAGATTATTATAACATATTTCATTTTAGCTAATCAAAATAAGATATTTGGTTTGGAAAATTACATTAAACCTATCTATTTTGCTCTGAAGTAGTTGGCAAAAACATAGATTTTTAGTTATATTAACATATATATAGAAGTATTTTGTAGAAAGAATAATGGTAATACATCATATTGAACTTATGGAATATAATATAGATATATTTGATGATCTAATAGACAATATAAACTTATGGTTTGAATGGTTGCATGTAAATGAGTAATTTTTGTATCGAGATAAATTATGAAATTTGGTAAACCATATTTATGTTTTGAGAATTATTAGAGATCGTCCTAATTATAAAGTTAAGACTTCCAATAATTATTAATAAAATATGTAAAATATTTATTAGCTTATAATATAATACTAAAATTACGTATGTATAAATTATCATATAGTGTTACTTTGTATAGGTTTAACAATTATTTGCATAATTTTGTTTTATGTTGCGCGATCATGTCTAGGGAATCGACACAACAAAGGTTAATCCACTTGTCTCTGAATCTTGGTTTTCCAATTTCTCCTAATTTTACAATACATGTAGTATGTATGATATTTCACCCTCTAATATTAATTTTTAATTGGTAAATAATTATTTCATTCAATCTAATATATATATTTATAGTTTATACTTATATATGATTTTATTTAAAATGAGCTATTTCATATAAAGTAAAAACTTTATGTTTTATTTATTGCTTTTGACATTTTTAATAATATTTAGTATAAAATATTACGTGTTAGTTTATTTATTTTAGATTATTATAACATATTTCATTTTAGCTAATCAAAATAAGATATTTGGTTGGGGAAAATTACATTAAACCTATCTATTTTGTTCTGAAGTAGTTGGCAAAAACATTGATTTTCAGTTATATTAACATATATATAGAAGTATTTTGTAGAAAGAATAATGGTAATACATCATATTGAACTTATGGAATATAATATAGATATATTTGATGATCTAATAGACAATATAAACTTATGGTTTGAATGGTTGCATGTAAATGAGTAATTTTTGTATCGAGATAAATTATGAAATTTGGTAAACCATATTTATGTTTTGAGAATTATTAGAGATCGTCCTAATTATAAAGTTAAGACTTCCAATAATTATTAATAAAATATGTAAAATATTTATTAGCTTATAATATAATACTAAAATTACGTATGTATAAATTATCATATAGTGTTACTTTGTATAGGTTTAACAATTATTTGCATAATTTTGTTTTATGTTGCGCGATCATGTCTAGGGAATCGACACAACAAAGGTTAATCCACTTGTCTCTCAATCTTGGTTTTCCAATTTCTCCTAATTTTACGATACATGTAGTATGTATGATATTTCACCCTCTAATATTAATTTTTAATTGGTAAATAATTATTTCATTCAATCTAATATATATATTTATAGTTTATACTTATATATGATTTTATTTAAAATGAGCTATTTCATATAAAGTAAAAACTTTATGTTTTATTTATTGCTTTTGACATTTTTAATAATATTTAGTATAAAATATTACGTGTTAGTTTATTTATTTTAGATTATTATAACATATTTCATTTTAGCTAATCAAAATAAGATATTTGGTTGGGGAAAATTACATTAAACCTATCTATTTTGCTCCGCAGTAGTTGGCAAAAATTTTGATTTTCAGTTATATTAACATATATATAGAAGTATTTTGTAGAAAGAATAATGGTAATACATCATATTGAACTTATGGAATATAATATAGATATATTTGATGATCTAATAGACAATATAAACTTATGGTTTGAATGGTTGCATGTAAATGAGTAATTTTTGTATCGAGATAAATTATGAAATTTGGTAAACCATATTTATGTTTTGAGAATTATTAGAGATCGTCCTAATTATAAAGTTAATACTTCCAATAATTATTAATAAAATATGTAAAATATTTATTAGCTTATAATATAATACTAAAATTACGTATGTGTAAATTATCATATAGTATTACTTTGTATAGGTTTAAAAATTATTTGCATAATTTTGTTTTATGTTGCGCGATCATGTCTAGGGAATCGACACAACAAAGGTTAATACACTTGTCTCTGAATCTTGGTTTTCCAATTTCTCCTAATTTTACAATGCATGTAGTATTTATTATATTTCACCCTCTAATATTAATTTTTAATTGGTAAATAATTATTTCATTCAATCTAATATATATATTTATAGTTTGTACTTATATATGATTTTATTTAAAATGAGCTATTTCATATAAAGTAAAAACTTTATGTTTTATTTATTGCTTTTGACATTTTTAATAATATTTAGTATAAAATATTACGTGTTAGTTTATTTATTTTAGATTATTATAACATATTTCATTTTAGCTAATCAAAATAAGATATTTGGTTGGGGAAAATTACATTAAACCTATCTATTTTGTTCTGAAGTAGTTGGCAAAAACATTGATTTTCAGTTATATTAACATATATATAGAAGTATTTTGTAGAAAGAATAATGGTAATACATCATATTGAACTTATGGAATATAATATAGATATATTTGATGATCTAATAGACAATATAAACTTATGGTTTGAATGGTTGCATGTAAATGAGTAATTTTTGTATCGAGATAAATTATGAAATTTGGTAAACCATATTTATGTTTTGAGAATTATTAGAGATCGTCCTAATTATAAAGTTAAGACTTCCAATAATTATTAATAAAATATGTAAAATATTTATTAGCTTATAATATAATACTAAAATTACGTATGTATAAATTATCATATAGTGTTACTTTGTATAGGTTTAACAATTATTTGCATAATTTTGTTTTATGTTGCGCGATCATGTCTAGGTAATCGACACAACAAAGGTTAATCCACTTGTCTCTCAATCTTGGTTTACCAATTTCTCCTAATTTTACAATACATGTAGTATGTATGATATTTCACCCTCTAATATTAATTTTTAATTGGTAAATAATTATTTCATTCAATCTAATATATATATTTATAGTTTATACTTATATATGATTTTATTTAAAATGAGCTATTTCATATAAAGTAAAAACTTTATGTTTTATTTATTGCTTTTGACATTTTTAATAATATTTAGTATAAAATATTACGTGTTAGTTTATTTATTTTAGATTATTATAACATATTTCATTTTAGCTAATCAAAATAAGATATTTGGTTTGGAAAATTACATTAAACCTATCTATTTTGCTCTGAAGTAGTTGGCAAAAACATAGATTTTTAGTTATATTAACATATATATAGAAGTATTTTGTAGAAAGAATAATGCTAATACATCATATTGAACTTATGGAATATAATATAGATATATTTGATGATCTAATAGACAATATAAACTTATGGTTTGAATGGTTGCATGTAAATGAGTAATTTTTGTATCGAGATAAATTATGAAATTTGGTAAACCATATTTATGTTTTGAGAATTATTAGAGATCGTCCTAATTATAAAGTTAAGACTTCCAATAATTATTAATAAAATATGTAAAATATTTATTAGCTTATAATATAATACTAAAATTACGTATGTATAAATTATCATATAGTGTTACTTTGTATAGGTTTAACAATTATTTGCATAATTTTGTTTTATGTTGCGCGATCATGTCTAGGTAATCGACACAACAAAGGTTAATCCACTTGTCTCTCAATCTTGGTTTACCAATTTCTCCTAATTTTACAATACATGTAGTATGTATGATATTTCACCCTCTAATATTAATTTTTAATTGGTAAATAATTATTTCATTCAATCTAATATATATATTTATAGTTTATACTTATATATGATTTTATTTAAAATGAGCTATTTCATATAAAGTAAAAACTTTATGTTTTATTTATTGCTTTTGACATTTTTAATAATATTTAGTATAAAATATTACGTGTTAGTTTATTTATTTTAGATTATTATAACATATTTCATTTTAGCTAATCAAAATAAGATATTTGGTTGGGGAAAATTACATTAAACCTATCTATTTTGCTCTGAAGTAGTTGGCAAAAACATTGATTTTCAGTTATATTAACATATATATAGAAGTATTTTGTAGAAAGAATAATGGTAATACATCATATTGAACTTATGGAATATAATATAGATATATTTGATGATCTAATAGACAATATAAACTTATGGTTTGAATGGTTGCATGTAAATGAGTAATTTTTGTATCGAGATAAATTATGAAATTTGGTAAACCATATTTATGTTTTGAGAATTATTAGAGATCGTCCTAATTATAAAGTTAAGACTTCCAATAATTATTAATAAAATATGTAAAATATTTATTAGCTTATAATATAATACTAAAATTACGTATGTATAAATTATCATATAGTGTTACTTTGTATAGGTTTAACAATTATTTGCATAATTTTGTTTTATGTTGCGCGATCATGTCTAGGGAATCGACACAACAAAGGTTAATCCACTTGTCTCTGAATCTTGGTTTTCCAATTTCTCCTATTTTACAATACATGTAGTATGTATGATATTTCACCCTCTAATATTAATTTTTAATTGGTAAATAATTATTTCATTCAATCTAATATATATATTTATAGTTTATACTTATATATGATTTTATTTAAAATGAGCTATTTCATATAAAGTTAAAACTTTATGTTTTATTTATTGCTTTTGAAATTTTTAATAATATTTAGTATAAAATATTACGTGTTAGTTTATTTATTTTAGATTATTATAACATATTTCATTTTAGCTAATCAAAATAAGATATTTTGTTACGGAAAATTACATTAAACCTATATATTTTGCTCTGAAGTAGTTGGCAAAAATATGGATTTTCAGTTATATTAACATATATATAGAAACATTTTGTAGAAAGAAAAATGGTAATACATCATATTGAACTTATGGAGTATAATATAGATATATTTGATGATCTAATAGACAATATAAACTTATGGTTTGAATGGTTGCATGTAAATGAGTAATTTTTGTATCGAGATAAATTATGAAATTTTGTAAACCATATTTATGTTTTGAGAATTATTAGAGATCGTCCTAATTATAAAGTTAAGACTTACATTAATTATTAATAAAATATGTAAAATATTTATTAGCTTATAATATAATACTACAATTACGTATGTATAAATTATCATATAGTGTTACTTTGTATAGGTTTAAAAATTATTTGCATAATTTTGTTTTATGTTGTGCGATCATGCCTAGGGAATCGACACAACAAAGGTTAATCCACTTGTCTCTGAATCTTGGTTTTCCAATTTCTCCTAATTTTACAATACATGATATTTCACCCTCTAATATTAATTTTTAATTGGTAAATAATTATTTCATTCAATCTAATATATATATTTATAGTTTATACTTATATATGATTTTATTTAAAATTAGCTATTTCATATAAAGTAAAAACTTTATGTTTTATTTATTGCTTTTAACATTTTTAATAATATTTAGTATAAAATATTACGTGTTAGTTTATTTATTTTAGATTATTATAACATATTTCATTGTAGCTAATCAAAATAAGATATTTGGTTGGGGAAAATTACATTAAACCTATCTATTTTGCTCTGAAGTAGTTGGCAAAAACATTGATTTTCAGTTATATTAACATATATATAGAAGTATTTTGTAGAAAGAATAATGGTAATACATCATATTGAACTTATGGAATATAATATAGATATATTTGATGATCTAATAGACAATATAAACTTATGGTTTGAATGGTTTCATGTAAATGAGTAATTTTTGTATCGAGATAAATTATGAAATTTTGTAAACCGTATTTATGTTTTGAGAATTATTAGAGATCGTCCTAATTATAAAGTTAAGACTTACATTAATTATTAATAAAATATGTAAAATATTTATTAGCTTATAATATAATACTACAATTACGTATGTATAAATTATCATATAGTGTTACTTTGTATAGGTTTAACAATTATTTCCATAATTTCGTTTGATATTGCACAATCATGTCTAATGAATCGACACAACAAAGGTTAATTCACTTGTCTATGAATCTTGGTTTTCCAATTTCTCCTAATTTTACAATACATGATATTTCACCCTCTAATATTAATTTTTAATTGGTAAATAATTATTTCATTCAATCTAATATATATATTTATAGTTTATACTTATATATGATTTTATTTAAAATGAGCTATTTCATATAAAGTAAAAACTTTATGTTTTATTTATTGCTTTTGACATTTTTAATAATATTTAGTATAAAATATTACGTGTTAGTTTATTTATTTTAGATTATTATAACATATTTCATTTTAGCTAATCAAAATAAGATATTTGGTTTGGAAAATTACATTAAACCTATCTATTTTCCTCTCAATTAGTTGGCAAAAACATTGATTTTCAGTTATATTAACATATATATAGAAGTATTTTGTAGAAAGAATAATGGTAATACATCATATTGAACTTATGGAATATAATATAGATATATTTGATGATCTAATAGACAATATAAACTTATGGTTTGAATGGTTGCATGTAAATGAGTAATTTTTGTATCGAGATAAATTATGAAATTTGGTAAACCATATTTATGTTTTGAGAATTATTAGAGATCGTCCTAATTATAAAGTTAAGACTTCCAATAATTATTAATAAAATATGTAAAATATTTATTAGCTTATAATATAATACTAAAATTACGTATGTATAAATTATCATATAGTGTTACTTTGTATAGGTTTAACAATTATTTGCATAATTTTGTTTTATGTTGCGCGATCATGTCTAGGGAATCGACACAACAAAGGTTAATCCACTTGTCTCTGAATCTTGGTTTTCCAATTTCTCCTAATTTTGCAATACATGTAGTATGTATGATATTTCACCCTCTAATATTAATTTTTAATTGGTAAATAATTATTTCATTCAATCTAATATATATATTTATAGTTTATACTTATATATGATTTTATTTAAAATGAGCTATTTCATATAAAGTAAAAACTTTATGTTTTATTTATTGCTTTTAACATTTTTAATAATATTTAGTATAAAATATTACGTGTTAGTTTATTTATTTTAGATTATTATAACATATTTCATTTTAGCTAATCAAAATAAGATATTTGGTTTGGGAAAATTACATTAAACCTATCTATTTTGCTCTGAAGTAGTTGGCAAAAACAATGATTTTCAGTTATATTAACATATATATAGAAGTATTTTGTAGAAAGAATAATGGTAATACATCATATTGAACTTATGGAATATAATATAGATATATTTGATGATCTAATAGACAATATAAACTTATGGTTTGAATGGTTGCATGTAAATGAGTAATTTTTGTATCGAGATAAATTATGAAATTTGGTAAACCATATTTATGTTTTGAGAATTATTAGAGATCGTCCTAATTATAAAGTTAAGACTTCCAATAATTATTAATAAAATATGTAAAATATTTATTAGCTTATAATATAATACTAAAATTACGTATGTATAAATTATCATATAGTGTTACTTTGTATAGGTTTAACAATTATTTGCATAATTTTGTTTTATGTTGCGCGATCATGTCTAGGGAATCGACACAACAAAGGTTAATCCACTTGTCTTCGAATCTTGGTTTTCCAATTTCTCCTAATTTTACGATACATGTAGTATGTATGATATTTCACCCTCTAATATTAATTTTTAATTGGTAAATAATTATTTCATTCAATCTAATATATATATTTATAGTTTATACTTATATATGATTTTATTTAAAATGAGCTATTTCATATAAAGTAAAAACTTTATGTTTTATTTATTGCTTTTGACATTTTTAATAATATTTAGTATAAAATATTACGTGTTAGTTTATTTATTTTAGATTATTATAACATATTTCATTTTAGCTAATCAAAATAACATATTTGGGTGGGGAAATTACATTAAACCTATCTATTTTGCTCTGAAGTAGTTGGCAAAAACATAGATTTTTAGTTATATTAACATATATATAGAAGTATTTTGTAGAAAGAATAATGCTAATACATCATATTGAACTTATGGAATATAATATAGATATATTTGATGATCTAATAGACAATATAAACTTATGGTTTGAATGGTTGCATGTAAATGAGTAATTTTTTTATCGAGATAAATTATGAAATTTGGTAAACCATATTTATGTTTTGAGAATTATTAGAGATCGTCCAAATTATAAAGTTAAGACTTCCAATAATTATTAATAAAATATGTAAAATATTTATTAGCTTATAATATAATACTAAAATTACGTATGCATAAACTATTATATAATGTTACTTTGTATAGGTTTAACAATTATTTGCATAATTTTGTTTTATGTTGCGCGATCATGTCTAATGAATCGACACAACGAAGGTTAATCCACTTGTCTCTCAATCTTGGTTTTCCAAATTCTCCTATTTTACAATACATGTAGTATGTATTATATTTCACCCTCTAATATTAATTTTTAATTGGTAAATAATTATTTCATTCAATCTAATATATATATTTATAGTTTATACTTATATATGATTTTATTTAAAATGAGCTATTTCATATAAAGTAAAAACTTTATGTTTTATTTATTGCTTTTGACATTTTTAATAATATTTAGTATAAAATATTACGTGTTAGTTTATTTATTTTAGATTATTATAACATATTTCATTTTAGCTAATCAAAATAAGATATTTGGTTTGGAAAATTACATTAAACCTATCTATTTTGCTCTGAAGTAGTTGGCAAAAACATTGATTTTCAGTTATATTAACATATATATAGAAGTATTTTGTAGAAAGAATAATGGTAATACATCATATTGAACTTATGGAATATAATATAGATATATTTGATGATCTAATAGACAATATAAACTTATGGTTTGAATGGTTGCATGTAAATGAGTAATTTTTGTATCGAGATAAATTATGAAATTTGGTAAACCATATTTATGTTTTGAGAATTATTAGAGATCGTCCTAATTATAAAGTTAAGACTTCCAATAATTATTAATAAAATATGTAAAATATTTATTAGCTTATAATATAATACTAAAATTACGTATGTATAAATTATCATATAGTGTTACTTTGTATAGGTTTAACAATTATTTGCATAATTTTGTTTTATGTTGCGCGATCATGTCTAGGGAATCGACACAACAAAGGTTAATCCACTTGTCTCTGAATCTTGGTTTTCCAATTTCTCCTAATTTTACAATACATGTAGTATGTATGATATTTCACCCTCTAATATTAATTTTTAATTGGTAAATAATTATTTCATTCAATCTAATATATATATTTATAGTTTATACTTATATATGATTTTATTTAAAATGAGCTATTTCATATAAAGTAAAAACTTTATGTTTTATTTATTGCTTTTGACATTTTTAATAATATTTAGTATAAAATATTACGTGTTAGTTTATTTATTTTAGATTATTATAACATATTTCATTTTAGCTAATCAAAATAAGATATTTGGTTTGGAAAATTACATTAAACCTATCTATTTTGCTCTGAAGTAGTTGGCAAAAACATTGATTTTCAGTTATATTAACATATATATAGAAGTATTTTGTAGAAAGAATAATGGTAATACATCATATTGAACTTATGGAATATAATATAGATATATTTGATGATCTAATAGACAATATAAACTTATGGTTTGAATGGTTGCATGTAAATGATTAATTTTTGTATCGAGATAAATTATGAAATTTGGTAAACCATATTTATGTTTTGAGAATTATTAGAGAACTCCCTAATTATAAAGTAAAGACTTCCAATAATTATTAATAAAATATGTAAAATATTTATTAGCTTATAATATAATACTAAAATTACGTATGTATAAATTATCATATAATGTTACTTTGTATAGGTTTACCAATTATTTGCATAATTTTGTTTTATGTTGCGCGATCATGTCTAGGGAATCGACACAACAAAGGTTAATCCACTTGTCTCCGAATCTTGGTTTTCCAATTTCTCCTAATTTTACGATACATGTAGTATGTATGATATTTCACCCTCTAATATTAATTTTTAATTGGTAAATAATTATTTCATTCAATCTAATATATATATTTATAGTTTATACTTATATATGATTTTATTTAAAATGAGCTATTTCATATAAAGTTAAAACTTTATGTTTTATTTATTGCTTTTGACATTTTTAATAATATTTAGTATAAAATATTACGTGTTAGTTTATTTATTTTAGATTATTATAACATATTTCATTTTAGCTAATCAAAATAAGATATTTTGGTTGGGGAAATTACATTAAACCTATCTATTTTGCTCCGAAGTAGTTGGCAAGAATATGGATTTTCAGTTATATTAGCACATATATAGAAGTATTTTGTAGAAAGAATAATGGTAATACATCATATTGAACTTATGGAATATAATATAGATATATTTGATGATCTAATAGACAATATAAACTTATGGTTTGAATGGTTGCATGTAAATGAGTAATTTTTGTATCGAGATAAATTATGAAATTTGGTAAACCATATTTATGTTTTGAGAATTATTAGAGATCGCCCTAATTATAAAGTTAAGTCTTCCAATAATTATTAATAAAATATGTAAAATATTTATTAGCTTATAATATAATACTAAAAGTACGTATGTATAAATTATCCTATAGTGTTACTTTGTATAGGTTTACCAATTATTTGCATAATTTTGTTTTATGTTGCGCGATCATCTCTAGGGAATCGACACAACAAAGGTTAATCCACTTGTCTCTGAATCTTGGTTTTCCAATTTCTCCTATTTTACAATACATGTAGTATGTATGATATTTCACCCTCTAATATTAATTTTTAATTGGTAAATAATTATTTCATTCAATCTAATATATATATTTATAGTTTATACTTATATATGATTTTATTTAAAATGAGCTATTTCATATAAAGTAAAAACTTTATGTTTTATTTATTGCTTTTGACATTTTTAATAATATTTAGTATAAAATATTACGTGTTAGTTTATTTATTTTAGATTATTATAACATATTTCATTTTAGCTAATCAAAATAAGATATTTGGTTGGGAAAATTACATTAAACCTATCTATTTTGCTCAAGTAGTTGGCAAAAACATTGATTTTCAGTTATATTAACATATATATAGAAGTATTTTGTAGAAAGAATAATGGTAATACATCATATTGAACTTATGGAATATAATATAGATATATTTGATGATCTAATAGACAATATAAACTTATGGTTTGAATGGTTGCATGTAAATGAGTAATTTTTGTATCGAGATAAATTATGAAATTTGGTAAACCATATTTATGTTTTGAGAATTATTAGAGATCGTCCTAATTATAAAGTTAAGACTTCCAATAATTATTAATAAAATATGTAAAATATTTATTAGCTTATAATATAATACTAAAATTACGTATGTATAAATTATCATATAGTGTTACTTTGTATAGGTTTACCAATTATTTGCATAATTTTGTTTTATGTTGCGCGATCATGTCTAGGGAATCGACACAACAAAGGTTAATCCACTTGTCTCTGAATCTTGGTTTTCCAATTTCTCCTATTTTACAATACATGTAGTATGTATGATATTTCACCCTCTAATATTAATTTTTAATTGGTAAATAATTATTTCATTCAATCTAATATATATATTTATAGTTTATACTTATATATGATTTTATTTAAAATGAGCTATTTCATATAAAGTAAAAACTTTATGTTTTATTTATTGCTTTTGACATTTTTAATAATATTTAGTATAAAATATTACGTGTTAGTTTATTTATTTTAGATTATTATAACATATTTCATTTTAGCTAATCAAAATAAGATATTTGGTTGGGGAAAATTACATTAAACCTATCTATTTTGCTCCGAAGTAGTTGGCAAGAATATGGATTTTCAGTTATATTAACATATATATAGAAATATTTTGTAGAAAGAATAATGGTAATACATCATATTGAACTTATGGAATATAATATAGATATATTTGATGATCTAATAGACAATATAAACTTATGGTTTGAATGGTTGCATGTAAATGAGTAATTTTTGTATCGAGATAAATTATGAAATTTGGTAAACCATATTTATGTTTTGAGAATTATTAGAGATCCTCCTAATTATAAAGTTAAGACTTCCAATAATTATTAATAAAATATGTAAAATATTTATTAGCTTATAATATAATACTAAAATTACGTATGTATAAATTATCATATAGTGTTACTTTGTATAGGTTTACCAATTATTTGCATAATTTTGTTTTATGTTGCGCGATCATGTCTAGGGAATCGACACAACAAAGGTTAATCCACTTGTCTCTGAATCTTGGTTTTCCAATTTCTCCTATTTTACAATACATGTAGTATGTATGATATTTCACCCTCTAATATTAATTTTTAATTGGTAAATAATTATTTCATTCAATCTAATATATATATTTATAGTTTATACTTATATATGATTTTATTTAAAATGAGCTATTTCATATAAAGTAAAAACTTTATGTTTTATTTATTGCTTTTGACATTTTTAATAATATTTAGTATAAAATATTACGTGTTAGTTTATTTATTTTAGATTATTATAACATATTTCATTTTAGCTAATCAAAATAAGATATTTGGTTGGGGAAAATTACATTAAACCTATCTATTTTGCTCTGAAGTAGTTGGCAAGAACAATGATTTTCAGTTATATTAACAGATATATAGAAGTATTTTGTAGAAAGAATAATGGTAATACATCATATTGAACTTATGGAATATAATATAGATATATTTGATGATCTAATAGACAATATAAACTTATGGTTTGAATGGTTGCATGTAAATGTGTAATTTTTGTATCGAGATAAATTATGAAATTTGGTAAACCATATTTATGTTTTGAGAATTATTAGAGATCGCCCTAGTTATAAAGTTAAGACTTCCAATAATTATTAATAAAATATGTAAAATATTTATTAGCTTATAATATAATACTAAAATTACATATATGTATAAATGATCAAATAGTGTTACTTTGTATAGGTTTACCAATTATATGCATAATTTTGTTTTATGTTGCGCGATCATGTCTAGGGAATCGACACAACAAAGGTTAATCCACTTGTCTCTGAATCTTGGTTTTCCAATTTCTCCTATTTTACAATACATGTAGTATGTATGATATTTCACCCTCTAATATTAATTTTTAATTGGTAAATAATTATTTCATTCAATCTAATATATATATTTATAGTTTATACTTATATATGATTTTATTTAAAATGAGCTATTTCATATAAAGTAAAAACTTTATGTTTTATTTATTGCTTTTGACATTTTTAATAATATTTAGTATAAAATATTACGTGTTAGTTTATTTATTTTAGATTATTATAACATATTTCATTTTAGCTAATCAAAATAAGATATTTCGTTTGGGAAAATTACATTAAACCTATCTATTTTGCTCTGAAGTAGTTGGCAAAAACATTGATTTTCAGTTATATTAACATATATATAGAAGTATTTTGTAGAAAGAATAATGGTAATACATCATATTGAACTTATGGAATATAATATAGATATATTTGATGATCTAATAGACAATATAAACTTATGGTTTGAATGGTTGCATGTAAATGAGTAATTTTTGTATCGAGATAAATTATGAAATTTGGTAAACCATATTTATGTTTTGAGAATTATTAGAGATCGTCCTAATTATAAAGTTAAGACTTCCAATAATTATTAATAAAATATGTAAAATATTTATTAGCTTATAATATAATACTAAAATTACGTATGTATAAATTATCATATAGTGTTACTTTGTATAGGTTTACCAATTATTTGCATAATTTTGTTTTATGTTGCGCGATCATGTCTAGGGAATCGACACAACAAAGGTTAATCCACTTGTCTCTGAATCTTGGTTTTCCAATTTCTCCTATTTTACAATACATGTAGTATGTATGATATTTCACCCTCTAATATTAATTTTTAATTGGTAAATAATTATTTCATTCAATCTAATATATATATTTATAGTTTATACTTATATATGATTTTATTTAAAATGAGCTATTTCATATAAAGTAAAAACTTTATGTTTTATTTATTGCTTTTGACATTTTTAATAATATTTAGTATAAAATATTACGTGTTAGTTTATTTATTTTAGATTATTATAACATATTTCATTTTAGCTAATCAAAATAAGATATTTGCTTGGGAAAATTACATTAAACCTATCTATTTTGCTCTGAAGTAGTTGGCAAAAACATAGATTTTTAGTTATATTAACATATATATAGAAGTATTTTGTAGAAAGAATAATGGTAATACATCATATTGAACTTATGGAATATAATATAGATATATTTGATGATCTAATAGACAATATAAACTTATGGTTTGAATGGTTGCATGTAAATGAGTAATTTTTGTATCGAGATAAATTATGAAATTTGGTAAACCATATTTATGTTTTGAGAATTATTAGAGATCGCCCTAGTTATAAAGTTAAGACTTCCAATAATTATTAATAAAATATGTAAAATATTTATTAGCTTATAATATAATACTAAAATTACATATATGTATAAATGATCAAATAGTGTTACTTTGTATAGGTTTACCAATTATTTGCATAATTTTGTTTTATGTTGCGCGATCATGTCTAGGGAATCGACACAACAAAGGTTAATCCACTTGTCTCTGAATCTTGGTTTTCCAATTTCTCCTATTTTACAATACATGTAGTATGTATGATATTTCACCCTCTAATATTAATTTTTAATTGGTAAATAATTATTTCATTCAATCTAATATATATATTTATAGTTTATACTTATATATGATTTTATTTAAAATGAGCTATTTCATATAAAGTAAAAACTTTATGTTTTATTTATTGCTTTTGACATTTTTAATAATATTTAGTATAAAATATTACGTGTTAGTTTATTTATTTTAGATTATTATAACATATTTCATTTTAGCTAATCAAAATAAGATATTTGGTTGGGGAAAATTACATTAAACCTATCTATTTTGCTCCGCAGTAGTTGGCAAAAACATTGATTTTCAGTTATATTAACATATATATAGAAGTATTTTGTAGAAAGAATAATGGTAATACATCATATTGAACTTATGGAATATAATATAGATATATTTGATGATCTAATAGACAATATAAACTTATGGTTTGAATGGTTGCATGTAAATGTGTAATTTTTGTATCGAGATAAATTATGAAATTTGGTAAACCATATTTATGTTTTGAGAATTATTAGAGATCGCCCTAGTTATAAAGTTAAGACTTCCAATAATTATTAATAAAATATGTAAAATATTTATTAGCTTATAATATAATACTAAAATTACATATATGTATAAATGATCAAATAGTGTTACTTTGTATAGGTTTACCAATTATATGCATAATTTTGTTTTATGTTGCGCGATCATGTCTAGGGAATCGACACAACAAAGGTTAATCCACTTGTCTCTGAATCTTGGTTTTCCAATTTCTCCTATTTTACAATACATGTAGTATGTATGATATTTCACCCTCTAATATTAATTTTTAATTGGTAAATAATTATTTCATTCAATCTAATATATATATTTATAGTTTATACTTATATATGATTTTATTTAAAATGAGCTATTTCATATAAAGTAAAAACTTTATGTTTTATTTATTGCTTTTGACATTTTTAATAATATTTAGTATAAAATATTACGTGTTAGTTTATTTATTTTAGATTATTATAACATATTTCATTTTAGCTAATCAAAATAAGATATTTGCTTGGGAAAATTACATTAAACCTATCTATTTTGATCTCAAGTAGTTGGCAAAAACATAGATTTTTAGTTATATTAACATATATATAGAAGTATTTTGTAGAAAGAATAATGGTAATACATCATATTGAACTTATGGAATATAATATAGATATATTTGATGATCTAATAGACAATATAAACTTATGGTTTGAATGGTTGCATGTAAATGAGTAATTTTTGTATCGAGATAAATTATGAAATTTGGTAAACCATATTTATGTTTTGAGAATTATTAGAGATCGTCCTAATTATAAAGTTAAGACTTCCAATAATTATTAATAAAATATGTAAAATATTTATTAGCTTATAATATAATACTAAAATTACGTATGTATAAATTATCATATAGTGTTACTTTGTATAGGTTTACCAATTATTTGCATAATTTTGTTTTATGTTGCGCGATCATGTCTACGGAATCAACAAAACAAAGGTTAATCCACTTGTCTCCGAATCTTGGTTTTCCAATTTCTCCTAATTTTACGATACATGTAGTATGTATGATATTTCACCCTCTAATATTAATTTTTAATTGGTAAATAATTATTTCATTCAATCTAATATATATATTTATAGTTTATACTTATATATGATTTTATTTAAAATGAGCTATTTCATATAAAGTAAAAACTTTATGTTTTATTTATTGCTTTTGACATTTTTAATAATATTTAGTATAAAATATTACGTGTTAGTTTATTTATTTTAGATTATTATAACATATTTCATTTTAGCTAATCAAAATAAGATATTTGGTCTGAGAAAATTACATTAAACCTATCTATTTTGCTGTCAAGTAGTTGGCAAAAACATTGATTTTCAGTTATATTAACATATATATAGAAGTATTTTGTAGAAAGAATAATGGTAATACATCATATTGAACTTATGGAATATAATATAGATATATTTGATGATCTAATAGACAATATAAACTTATGGTTTGAATGGTTGCATGTAAATGAGTAATTTTTGTATCGAGATAAATTATGAAATTTGGTAAACCATATTTATGTTTTGAGAATTATTAGAGATCGCCCTAATTATAAAGTTAAGACTTCCAATAATTATTAATAAAATATGTAAAATATTTATTAGCTTATAATATAATACTAAAATTACATATATGTATAAATGATCAAATAGTGTTACTTTGTATAGGTTTACCAATTATATGCATAATTTTGTTTTATGTTGCGCGATCATGTCTAGGGAATCGACACAACAAAGGTTAATCCACTTGTCTCTGAATCTTGGTTTTCCAATTTCTCCTATTTTACAATACATGTAGTATGTATGATATTTCACCCTCTAATATTAATTTTTAATTGGTAAATAATTATTTCATTCAATCTAATATATATATTTATAGTTTATACTTATATATGATTTTATTTAAAATGAGCTATTTCATATAAAGTAAAAACTTTATGTTTTATTTATTGCTTTTGACATTTTTAATAATATTTAGTATAAAATATTACGTGTTAGTTTATTTATTTTAGATTATTATAACATATTTCATTTTAGCTAATCAAAATAAGATATTTGGTTGAGGAAAATTACATTAAACCTATCTATTTTGCTCTGAAGTAGTTGGCAAAAATATGGATTTTCAGTTATATTAACATATATATAGAAGTATTTTGTAGAAAGAATAATGGTAATACATCATATTGAACTTATGGAATATAATATAGATATATTTGATGATCTAATAGACAATATAAACTTATGGTTTGAATGGTTGCATGTAAATGAGTAATTTTTGTATCGAGATAAATTATGAAATTTGGTAAACCATATTTATGTTTTGAGAATTATTAGAGATCGTCCTAATTATAAAGTTAAGACTTCCAATAATTATTAATAAAATATGTAAAATATTTATTAGCTTATAATATAATACTAAAATTACGTATGTATAAATTATCATATATTGTTACTTTGTATAGGTTTACCAATTATTTGCATAATTTTGTTTTATGTTGCGCGATCATGTCTAGGGAATCGACACAACAAAGGTTAATCCACTTGTCTCCGAATCTTGGTTTTCCAATTTCTCCTAATTTTACGATACATGTAGTATGTATGATATTTCACCCTCTAATATTAATTTTTAATTGGTAAATAATTATTTCATTCAATCTAATATATATATTTATAGTTTATACTTATATATGATTTTATTTAAAATGAGCTATTTCATATAAAGTAAAAACTTTATGTTTTATTTATTGCTTTTGACATTTTTAATAATATTTAGTATAAAATATTACGTGTTAGTTTATTTATTTTAGATTATTATAACATATTTCATTTTAGCTAATCAAAATAAGATATTTGGTTGTGGAAAATTACATTAAACCTATCTATTTTGCTCTGAAGTAGTTGGCAAAAACATTGATTTTCAGTTATATTAACATATATATAGAAGTATTTTGTAGAAAGAATAATGGTAATACATCATATTGAACTTATGGAATATAATATAGATATATTTGATGATCTAATAGACAATATAAACTTATGGTTTGAATGGTTGCATGTAAATGAGTAATTTTTGTATCGAGATAAATTATGAAATTTGGTAAACCATATTTATGTTTTGAGAATTATTAGAGATCGTCCTAATTATAAAGTTAAGACTTCCAATAATTATTAATAAAATATGTAAAATATTTATTAGCTTATAATATAATACTAAAATTACGTATGTATAAATTATCATATATTGTTACTTTGTATAGGATTACCAATTATTTGCATAATTTTGTTTTATGTTGCGCGATCATGTCTAGGGAATCGACACAACAAAGGTTAATCCACTTGTCTTCGAATCTTGGTTTTCCAATTTCTCCTAATTTTACGATACATGTAGTATGTATGATATTTCACCCTCTAATATTAATTTTTAATTGGTAAATAATTATTTCATTCAATCTAATATATATATTTATAGTTTATACTTATATATGATTTTATTTAAAATGAGCTATTTCATATAAAGTTAAAACTTTATGTTTTATTTATTGCTTTTGAAATTTTTAATAATATTTAGTATAAAATATTACGTGTTAGTTTATTTATTTTAGATTATTATAACATATTTCATTTTAGCTAATCAAAATAAGATATTTGGTTGGGAAAAATTACATTAAACCTATCTATTTTGCTCCGAAGTAGTTGGAAAGAACAATGATTTTCAATTATATTAACATATATATAGAAGTATTTTGTA